>CM067064.1:6252500-6852500 GCA_033980235.1 Diadema setosum
ATTCACACCTTTATATGTTAATAAAAGTACCTGTACAGTATCAGTCTTTTGCAAAGGTAGAAATGATAGTTCAACTTGAGGGATCCAAACACCAAGAATGATACAAGTTGGTGATGTTCAGAACCTGTTAGTGAGAAATAGAATTTGTGATCATAAGGATTTGTGGGCTATTATTAGTTTACAACTTTATGTGTATGTCCAAAGAATAATAAAATGTACAAGATTGTAAGTTCCTTCAGTTGTGTGTTGTGTACACATTAAATAGACTTTTCTTGGAGTCAAATGTGTTTGTAGATGACTCTATTTGGGTATAATCTTTGTCTTTTTATAGATACCAAGTTTACTACGTGACCATGCGGGATGGCCCATTAGTTTAGCAATCATCAAGGTACGGTATGACATTTTAAGGAAGTATAAAGCTCTTGATTACTAGTATCCTGTGAATTTTCAAATCTACAGTGCATAACAGTCTCAGACAAGGAGTGGAAAATATTGAAACCATTTGGCAAGACACTTTTGATGTGATTTGGTTTCTGACTGGGAAATAGTAATATCCTTAAAAAAACCACACAGTTTCGTCATGTTTATGATATGATAGATAGTAAAATGTATTTTTAAATATATGTATATATTCATTTTCTGTAATGAAGAAACCAGATATACTACTGAAATATATATCCAATGACTGTATCAGGTTACATGAGCAACTTGTATTACATATAATGTTAAAGCAGTGCATTTGTAACACAATCATGATGGTGAAGATGACACAATGTGAGAATGCTACAGTGTTCAGAAATCAAAATGAGTTTTCTGCTATGTGTGCAAGAGATATCAATATGATTATAAACATATGCAGATCAGGGCCCCATTTCAAAGATGTTAGGATAGCAACTCTTGCTGGAATGGCAACTTCCCATTGCATCAGCCAATTAGGAAGCTGGATTCTTGTCATTACCATGGCAACTGTCATAACATCAAGATTTGCAATCATATCAACTTTTTATGAAAAGGGGTCCTGGAATGTAGACCTAACTGTCATCATTGTTTTATAATAAGTTGATAAGTGCATTCTTAGTGTGATGCTTGAAGTATCTGACAATGACTTGAATATACAGTAATGTTATAAACATTGGCCTGCCATTACATTGATTTGTGGCCGAAGATGTCCCCATCCAGTGTACGCTGTAAGTGTACATAGTACGTATACAAACCCTTCCAGTTGTACTTACATTTATTGTCGCTGGGGTGACAAGACCTTGTATCTCAAATTTGGCAAAAATCACTTTTTGGGATTAATTGCCAGATAATCAGTCAAGTGATGTCCTATCCAAATCCTTAAATGAAGCCATCATAGCATGTCAAAGGAGAGGCAATCCCATTTGTCACTGTGCTCTGGCTGCCATGTTTTTGTTGTTGTTGTTTTTTTCCCCTCTATTGAACATTTGAAATTTTTGAGATATGCGGTCTTGTTGCCCTAACAGTGTTATATAATTGTTGTTGTTGCTGTCATTCTTGTTTTTAAGACATGTCTCTCCATTCCTATTTCCGCAGTGTCACCTCCCATCGGGAAAATTGTTTCCCCCACTCATCTCGAGATTCAAGAAGATGAAGAGCGAGTACCCAAACTTTGTTGCTCCAGAGGACCAGAGCATCGGTGCGGACTGGTCCGGCTCGATACAGGGGACCCAGGACGTGGGGGAGATGGAACCACCCATGGAGAGCTTGTCGGGAAGGTGTGTGTGTGTACAGTATGTCCAAAAAAAATTACAATTGAATTTTCGCATTGATTACACCCAATATGATTAAACCATCAAAATGCTACTTCAGGGTCTTAAAATAGAATGTCTTAGCTCTATTTTGCAGAAAACCCCATTCAATTTGGTCAAGTGTTCACAGAGAAATGTGGATCATTGTAAAGCATGTCAGTAGTCTGATTCTTCCAAGTTTAGCACTTGGATGCTCTTGGAACTGCATATTAATGCAGGACCACAATAGACAGAACTTGGAGGGAAGAGATTCCTGACATGCTCTACAAAATTCCTCATTTTTCTTTGACCACTGAAGCAAAATCAAATGGGGTTTTCTGTAAGATGTGGGCAATGAGTTATAGTTTCATACCCTGAAATTGTATTTGGTTTGATTCACTATTTTTAAAGTTACTGTTGCGGAGGGTACCATTATAATTTTTTGGGGGGACATACGGTAGTGTGCATGAAACACAAGTCTACAGGTCGCTGAATTTTTTGTGTATTAGTGAGGCTTTATTCTAGCATGTCAGTAAGAATTGTGTACACAAAGTCAGTTCTGGAATAGACAAACATAGATTGGAGCTTAACATAGATTGAAGTAAATACTCACAAGTGTTAAGTGAGTCCGAAGTTGCTGTGTGCGGATGTCTGCCGTGGTTATGCCGTTTTCTTTCTTTCTTTCTTTCTTTCTTTCTTTCTTTCTTTCTTTCTTTCTTTCTTTCTTTCTTTCTTTCTTTCTTTCTTTCTTTCTTTCTTTCTTTCTTTCTTTCTTTCTTTCTTTCTTTCTTTCTTTCTTTCTTTCTTTCTTTCTTTCCTTCTTCTTCTTCTTCTTCTTCTTCTTCTTCTTCTTTTTAGTGTGTTTGATGAAAAAAGAAATGGAAATGAATTAAATTTTATCCAGTTATAAATGAAACCTTGATGTACATACATGTATGTGTCATTTGCTAAATACTCTTGATGAAAACTTTGCTGTCATGATATTATTATAATCTTTTTAATCAATTTCATTGAATCTGTGATGAAGTACATGTACAAGGCATATATTAATGTCTCTTTTTCCCCTCTTCCCCCCCCCCCCCCCTTCTGCAGCTCATTCCACAGAGTCCAGTACATTGGGAGAGTTTCAACTGGAACAGTAAGTATCATGGCTTTGTTTAATCAGACTGACTAGAACAAATGTGGTTATCACATAAAACCATCACACCAAAAACAGCTTATTTGAATTTCAGTCACCATGGCAGTATAGCCAGGTTAAAATTACAAGGCTGTGGACATTCAGTTGTTGCTATGGAAACTGTATTTATTGTCCTTTCCTGTGATTGCATATGATTACCACTCCATTCCAGTGCTCCACATACAAGTTGTACTGCATTGTCGGGCACTTTGTGGGTCTGTACTTCACTTGTACTCCTGTGTGCACCCCTTCATGTCCCTGTGTGCCCCTTTGCACCCCATGTACCCCTTTTGCACTCTTATGTACACATTTATACCTTTGTGTACCCCTGTGCACACCTTTGAACCTGTGTAGATGCCTAGCTGTTTTCCCCCGTGCACATGTCACCCCTGTGTACCCCTTTGTGTAACCCTGTGCATTCCTGCGGGCACCCACAAGAACCGTCATGCACCACCCTGTACCACCCCAGTGTACACACTTGTGCACCCTCTGTTCTTTCCTGTGTACCGTGACTGTGCCATTTGCGCCCATGTTAACCCCATGCACCCAATATATCCCTAGTGTACCTTTACACATCTGTTTGCATGTAGATGAATATTTGTTTCTTTCATTCGTATAGAAAAAAGCCTGACATACTCTATTTGCCTGTAGGATTCCATATTTGGTGGTGTACCGACATTAGATATCTGCTGTCATATTCTCTGTGCGAATTTGTTGATAAGGTTTTCACAAACACTTCAACACAACCCCCTTTATGAGGTTCATTTTCTGTCATTGTCAATACCTAGAATGGAGGAACAGAAGTCATTGAAGATGGTGTGAAGCAAGTCCTGAATGATGAGGGAAATATCAGGCGGGTGAGTGTTCATGAATTAAAGATGAAATATAGTTTCCATATACCTGGTAAATGCAGAAACTGTCGACTTTGCTCAGAAATGCACACATGCAGTGTATGCATGTAGAGATGTAGTGTAGAATAACACTGATGACACGATTTCAGTTGGGTGATGACGAAAATGTGAAATATTTATCAGATATTGGTTGCCCATGATCCACACATCTTCAAAGGGGACACTTAAAAGTCGAAGCAGTACTAAGCGATCACACCCTTACATAGGCATACCTCAATTTCTCCTCTGAAATCAATGGTAGCACTCATGACCTTGTACCAGTGATTGCATCGTGCATGAATCTTCCTTTATAAGATACCAGTACACTGTGCCATTTTATCATCAATATCACCAGATCATTACTGATTGACTTTAATATGAGACAAAAGATATATCAAATTGATCGCTTACCACTTAACTCAAGAGACTTCAGTAGTTACTCCGTTCTGTACTGCCCAGATGTCAACAATTTAACATCCTTTATGGCTACCAATAGAAAGCATGCATAACAAGAATAAAAGTTCAGCAGTTTCCAAAGGCCGAACGATACAGAACCCCTTTTATACACACTACACCCAGCAGAGTGTGGCACGAAATACCTTCTATACCAAGTTCTCTTCGGATCATACCTTTCCAGCCTGTCTACAACTCCGTTATTAGTCCTGACATTAACAAAATGACATTTCTAAGAGATGAGCCGGATGCTGCACCTGGCCTGCAACAAATTAATTCACAGAGACTCCAACTCTCCCGTTTTCGACAGGAGATCTCCCGCCAAAAACCTATTTTTGCAAAATCTCCCGTTCTCCCGTTTGAGATTTAATTTCTCCTGCCCTGGCTCAATGTCTCCCATTGGAAAGGATTTCTTACTTATTGCTATCGTATGTTGCAAAAATAAGCCTTAGATAGCACCAGAGAGCATCTATGACCCTAGGAACTTAGCACTTCGCACACAAACTTGGAGTCTCCCGTTTGCTAGGGGTTTCGGGAGGGAGAATCTCCAGATCAGAAGGTGCTTGGGGTTGGAGTCTCTGAATTCAGTTCACGGGCCAAATTATGTAAACGTACACATACCACCCTGTCACGGTACTAGAACAGGAACAACCATAGAGAAAAGTAAAGAGAGAAAGAAGGATGACAATTAAATGTACATTGGAAATCTATGATCTTGCATCTTGCAAACAAAGCAAGTGTATGAGATAGTCTTTATGGAGCTACAATGATATGAAATTCATCTGTGCTTTTTGAAAAAAGGCAAGAAGGAGATTAAAGAATCTTCCGGTGTTGGGATCAAAATAACATGATGATTGCAAGATGGATTTTGTGTAATATGTTTTATGTTATTGACAAGTCCATTTTCCTTTCTCGCTAGTAAAGGAAGGTTGTGCTATGCAATTGAGGGAATGAAGGATTTGGAATTTCAATTTGAAGTTAATATTACGAAGAGTTTTTTTTATCGAGATGTTGACATGTCATACGATGACTGAAAATTTCATGTTATTTGGTCAAGTCATTTTTGAGCTACTTCATTCACAAAATTCATCAGAAAGAAATGGGGAAAAAAAGGAAGAATCCATACAGATACAACAGGTGATACACTGATGACGTATCACCTAATTATCTCAGAGCTTCCTTACATACACCTGCTCCTAGCTGTGACTTCCTCTTTCTTTTCTTTCTGTCTGTCTGTCTTCCTGTACTTTGTTACCATGACAACATGACAGAACATGATTCTGGAGCTCGGCGAGACGCTGGTCATGGTGTATGACTTGGACGAAACGAAGGCGATGCTGATGAAGCACAGCTACCCCGAGATCTCGTCATGCGGCCGGCGCATGGACCACGTCAAGTGCTTTGCCTTTGTGGTCGGGTGAGTAAAAAATCCATGGCAGTTTGCATGCCTAAACGAACCATGTTTCCATGGAAACAGGATCTACCTTATCCTCCCCAGTTATCTTGAATGGACGTCCGAGTTATGAATGCCCTTCCTT
This sequence comes from Diadema setosum, assembly GCA_033980235.1. Lineage (NCBI taxonomy): Eukaryota > Metazoa > Echinodermata > Echinoidea > Diadematoida > Diadematidae > Diadema > Diadema setosum. The sequence goes on from CM067064.1 coordinate 6,258,307, forward strand.
GGGGTAATATGATGTTTGTTTCTGTTGCATTTTTTGATCTTCACCTGTACAAGCAAATCACAAAGTGAAACAACACAGCAAACCTGCCGATGTGAGAGAGCAATAAAGGCAAGCCTGTATCACACTGCACCACTGAGGCAAGTGATGTTATCAGAATTTTCTGCGACAAGAAGGCGCGATATCAAATTTTCCGTCAGTTTCTTGTAGAAATCACTGCCATAGTGTGCTTAATGATACTCACGTGTTGTAAGCCGGACTTGTTAAATGATGACGCTGATGCTGCCAGTCTCCAATTGAAATCACATGGATTTGTTAGACAATTTTATAAAACAGCCCCTATAAAGGGTGAACTACATTACATGAATGATAGTGAAACATCTTTACAGAAATAGCTATGTCACACATGAAATGATTTCAACCATTCGCATTAACTAATGCAATAAATATAAATTCCATACATCATGAAAACTCAATATTTTGGTTCCATTTAATAATTCACGTTTGGCGGCAAGTTCAGTTCAATTTACATGTAGTTTAAGAAGTAGTAGAAAAAGAAGAAGAAGAAGAAGAAGAAGAAGAAGAAGAAGAAGAAGAAGAAGAAGAAGAAATTGGAAAGGTTTCACTCACCAGTCTGTGGTCACAACACGCCCTTACTGCATTGACCCAACAATAGTGCATTTTTCCATTTACCACACAAGCATTTGATTTGAATGAACTCTCTGATGCATGACAGTACTGTATTGAATTTCCAATTTCCTGTGGAAACTACTGTATAAATGTGCTTCAAAATGCTCAAGTTTTCATTTAGGATGTCATATGCATTTCAATACTTTAAGTAAATTTGTACACATTGGCTATTCATCCGTGATTTCCCTGTGTGTGAAGTTTTAAACAGGAAGTATGCCTTCATGTTACAGGACATGTGATGGCATATGTTAAAATTTCACCATCTTTATAATTTTCATAATTCCATTATTTGCATAAAACATACGATGCGACAGTTGATTCCATGAATCTGTGAAATGTGTGATTCATGGAATCTCTGCTAATGACTGGTTTTTACCTCTAATGATCAGCTGGTCACTGTCACATTATCAGGGGCAGAGCTGCCCAAGACATCTGCCATTAAGTATCTATCAAGGCCAGCAGAACCGGGGGGCCACTTTTTTGCCACATACAAAGGAATACAAAAGGTGTCACCACTTTTAACCCCCCCCCCCCCCCACTTTTTTTTTACCCCAGAAGTGCGTAAGTGGCACTAGAAAGAAATGATCTATTCATTTTTGCGTTGAAGACTTCTTTTTTTTTTTTGGTTGTCAGCTGAAGAAACCCAGAAGTGGCACCTTACAGCATTTGCGCTGGCCTTTTATTTTTCTTTTTTTTTTCTTCTCTTTTTGTTTTGCTTGTTAGCTGATGAAATCCGGAAGTGGCACCAGAAGTCTGAAGTGCCCTCCCCCCCCCCCCCCCCACACACACACACTTGATAATGTAGCACCGGCCATGTCTATATCATTGATACTTGTATCTGTTGAGAGCTCTGGTATGTGAAGGTGGTGTATTTTACAGAATGCAATGTGAAATTCATTTGTAGAAGTAACCAGCTCACCTGAGTAGATGAGGGATGTCATTATTGGAGTCGACATTTAATGTATCACCTGCTTATGGGAAATATTTCGAGGAGTATTTCGTTATTCCGATGCATGATCAATGAAAAGGCAGTAGTTTTCAATTATCATTATTTTTTAAATGAGCTTCCATGGCTTTAGCTGGTATCATCTTAATTGGAACTGCAATCAATTTTTCTGTGATCTGTATTATAGCCCTGATTCTAATAGGCTGAATGGATTTCTTTCGGTTTTCAGAGACACAACTTGTTCCATATCCAAGTCATTCCAGTGCCATGTGTTTGAAGCCCAATCTGAAGTCGAGGTGAGTGATAGCCATCCGCTCCTCTCGTTACATCCTCGTATCTCTTACGGTACCATGGCTTTTGTGATTGGCAGTGTCAAATGATACAGCGTGACAGTGTCAAATGATACAGCATGATCCAAGGTCTGGTCAGCTGTGTGTGTGCTGCAGAGCAGTATTGCCCCATTACATCTGACATGTGCAGCACCCCGTAGATTGAATGCATTGGTTGCTCAGTCCCATAAAGCAGTTTGATAGCCCTTTTAGTGCTAGGAGAGCTAATTGGTGCCAAGAACCCCATAGCTTTGTACACACTTTTCAAAGTCCCTGGCTCAGAAAGGGTTTAAAGAACAATGAGATGATGATGCATGGCAGTGAGGCGTGATTGAGGAACTCTGAGTTCAGTATAATGAATACTCTCCTAATATCGGACTCTGGAAATACACATTGTAATCTTGAAGAGCCTAGGTTATCAGACAAGCACTCCCCACCCCCCCCCCCCACGATCACAAGGATTTGCAATTAATCATTATATTGATTTACAGATGCAACCATTTTCCATGTACTGAGTATGTTTCCAATTGGTTGTAACTGTCTGTAGAAGAGGCCTCAAGTGTGTTAGTGATAGTACACGTATGGCTGTGTAGTAAACTGAGTGAAGAACAAAAAGGATTTTCAATGTGTCATCTCTTCTAAGCCTTAAAGAATATCGCATTTCTGTAATTTCTTTCTTTCTTTCTTTCTTTCTTTTTTGCCTAATACTTTGCTATTTTTGCTGATCGGCTGAATCATGCACTTGTACATGCTTCCTTCACCAATCAGCGCCTCTCATAGTTTTACCGTAAAAGAGTAAATTTTATAGGTGTGGACATTTTTGCACATTTCATGCAACATGAAGCTAGAATGAAAATTAAAGCATGCAAATGTTTTATTGTAATATGTAGTAATATTTGTATATCTTTGATTTTGCAGAATTTAAAATGTGAAGTTCATTTTACCTGACTGAGCACAAGAAATTACTCATGGTCATATATCAAGTTGAAGGGAGGTTAGCCCCATATTAAGTTCATCTGGGGGCAGCTTTCTCAAGATTTGTAATTATAGAGTTTTGTTATTGTTGTTTTCATTGAATGGAGTGGGACATTTGACATATTTGCTGCAAAACTAAGTGACTGCAGCATTTGAAATACCAAAATTGACATATTAAAGATGATATTGTGAAGCTTTAGTACAGACTCTTCATATTGCAGTGCTAAGGAAATTCAGCGAAAAGGAGCTATGCAGCAATATTCCAAAGGTTTTCACAGTCTCTATTCCACAGTGTATTGATCTCCTTCTTTTCATGGTACAATGTACTGAGTTGATGCTGTTTACCGACTATTGCTAGTCACCTGGGGCGAAGCATTGGGGGTTGGTATCCTTCACCTATTTTCTGATGTAGGTATGTGGGCGGGCCACTTAATTCGGTTTGCACCCCACTCATTGTGTGTTGGATTTTTATACCTGCATGAGTTGTGGCTTGCTCACACATTGGACCTCCATTTAATGTCCTATCCGAGGGACAACATGTTTTTGTTTCTTAACCTGAGGGAGTGGCTTGATTACCCACAACAGCGCTCCACTAGATGGGACTCGTACCCGGGCCGTTTGATTGCTAGGCAGATGTGCAGTAGACTGAGCCACCTAACCGCCCACTACATTGATGATATTAACATTGATTGTACTCCCGTCCTTGCATAATAAGTAGTGAGTGGGTGAATTTTGATGGTTGTTTGCTTCTTTTTTAATCATTTTTCCATGTTCAATGTCTCCAGCGACCACAGGAATGATTTTTTTCCCCCTGCTCATTAGGACACCCACGCAGGTTTACCGGATGTTCTTGTACTATGTACAATTTACATCCTGTGTAACGGCCCAGTGTACTACCTCCTTACGTTAAACCATTTGGAAACATGCTTAGATTACCTTTTGTAATGCAATTACAGACGTTTGATGATTGCTTTGATGGATTGTTCATAAAACCGTATGTAATCAATGAATATTCAGTTTATAGATATACCTTAAAGGGATGGTATAGCTTTGCTTCAAATGGGGCTTCATGTTTCCAACTTCTTCTTTTTTTTAAATAAGATAATGAGAAATTTCTTATGTAATATTAAAGAGCATCGTCTGAGAGGAATATAAAGTTTATTTGATGAAAATTGGTTTTTAAATGGCTGAGATATCCAAAACTAAGTGATCCTCATAAAAGGTGGGACCCTTCTTTAATCAAATAGGATTTCTTTGTTTTACTTTGTTTTGTGGATATCTCAGTGATTTCAAAACTGATTTTCAATGAATAAACTTTGAATTCCTCTTAGAATTGTATGCTCTTTCATATTTCATAAATGGTTTCTGATTATCTCGCAAAAAAAAAAAAAAAACTATACAGTTTTCCTATAGACCCTTATACACCATCTAAGAACCCAGATAAGGGGTCTTCAAGAACACTGTCTTCGCCCTTCATGTTGACCCTGATCAGGTCGTCATCTGCAGGTGCTTGTACACGGCATTTATTTTTGTCCCCCTGTGCCTTTCACTAATGGATGGTCATTACTCACTAATGATCACCTGGTTGATGCCACATTTCTATGGCAAGAGCTGTTTGAAGACATGCGCCTGCAAGCGTCTACATTGTATAACATTGATACCTGTTAAGAGCTGGAGATGAGGGAGGTATTGGATTTCACAGAGTGCACTTCAGAAATTAATCAAGTAGCATTTGTCGATCAAGCCAAGGGTATTGAATTTTAGAATTTAATGTATCACTTATGTATGGAAAGTATTTCAAGTCACACTTTGGCATACGTGTACAAGGTACAAAGGTACATCTTCAACTTTGACTGAGGAGGCATTTTGACAATAGATCCACACTTTACCTCCACATTTGCCTTTTCATATATCAGCCTGACAGTGAGTACTGTAAAAGTGGATATTTTCGCGCGACTGATTTTTCGCGCTAGGCCGGGTCAGAAGAGTTTCGTGTGTTTTTAATTCCGCGGAATCAAGACATCACGCACAGGAACGTATGGCAAGCAAAAATATTCGCGTGTTTTTATTTTCGCGTTAGTTTCTGGTTGCGCGAAATGCACGAAAATTTCAACACCGCGAAAATTTCCACTTTTACAGTATAAGTTGTCCTTCGGCAAGAGGGCAAGTTGGTTCATGAAACCCTGGCTACCTATTAAGATATTGCAGCCTCATCCCCAGCGGCACCCCCATTCCCATAGGTTCTGCTGAGTAAGAAGGAGAAAAAAAAAAAACTGTGCAAAAGGTTGTGTTACCATACTGGACCCTTCGAGCTTCTGGTGTGTCATGTGATGTAGTATTGTTGTAATTGTAATGGCAGCTCACAAATTACTTCTAAAAGATTAATACAGGTGTCTCCACTTAACCAGTTGTACATGTAGCTATGATGGTATCTGATGGAGAATAATATTATTATTTCTAACCCAATTAAGCGATGTGACCAATTAAAGATAATTTCGCAAAAAAACAACAACCAAAATCATTCATTCTGAACATACAACAAGCCTTCTACCACTTGCTTGGTACCTATTATGTATGCAATTAAGTGCTCCATTTACGTAATTATTTGGTGCTTAATGAACAGTGGAGACATTCTGCATGAAGTGGAGAAGGAAATGAAATAAAACTGCTAGAGGGAAAATGGCATTACAATAGTCCCCACTCATTCGAGCACCACTTAACCCATCCACGTACGGGCCTCTTTAAAAGCTCATGAATTTCACTGATTCCAGGTAGTCTAGAATGTCAGATTGTGATCAAGGATTGGTTTAGGGGTGAACTTTTGTAGATTACAGTGGAGATAGTATGGAGTATATGGTAGATAGTTAGGTGGGTATTAAGATAGATAAAATAGATTGAAAATGGATAGATACATGAATGGATAGCTAAATAGTTAGAAAGATAGATATGTGAATAGATAGATAGATAGATAGATAGATAGATAGATAGATAGATAGATAGATAGATAGATATGTGAATACATACATAGATACTCTTGTAGATAGATAGACAGATAGGTACTTGAATAGATAGATATACAAAAGTAGATAGACAGATAGATAGACAGATAGATAGACAGATAGATAGACAGAAAGATAGATACATGTACAGACCTTCCAACCATTCTGAATTTAGAGGAAAGAATCTGAATTTTGACCATTCCCAGCTTTTGTTTCAGTAGAAGTTTCCTATTTTTCTTGATGATATTAGTACACACTCTTATGGGAACTGTCCATTCTTTCCTACTTTTGAGCCAAATCCTCTTTTTTTTCTTTTTTTTTTACAGGTAGAAAGGTTTGGTTGGCCGCATATAGGTAAATTCTGCAAATAAAAAGTTAATACAATTTGTAACTGCAAGAAACAGTAGATAATGTGGCAAGTTTTGAGAGATATCAAGTCTTCATACTCGCTCATGTAAGATGGGTTTGATATTTTCATACTTTTGCTGACTGCCAAATGATTTAAATTCACATGTAGAAAGTGTAGCAAACAAATATGTTTGCATGTTTTGCTATTTTGGTACCGGCATGTTATCATGAAACACGTGACAATAATCATCCACACCAAAAAAATAAAAAAATAAAAAATAATAATAATCCAGATGTATGGTATCAGCATGATTTTTAGTACTCATCTTTCTTACATCAGGACTTAGATTAGTCACCTTTTTTGGCTGTTGATCGGAGAAGCCACTCAAAAATGGATTAGGAGGCTGTTTACAAGTGTCTTGACAAATGTCAAGGAAAAAGCAGCATTGAAAATTTTATCAGCCATTTGCAAGGTTTTCCTCCCTAATTGCAGTTTGCCCTGGATAAACAGCATCGCAGTAATCAGTCATGCCAAAAGAAATTCAGTCAAGAGAAAAACAAGTTTCCAAGTCTTTTTTTTTTTTTTGGTCTCTTTTGCCTGTAATTAGATAATTCTAAGTGATACTCTACAAAATGTTTGCTATTCATTTTAAGAACATCTTGTTGCCATGACATCAAATTTCTTGAATCTTGCTACTTAACAAACTACCTGGTACAAACAAATATTAAACAATGTGGCCAATTTGAACATGCTGGGGGCATTCCGGTATCTGTACAAGTGAAGGAAGAGGGATATTTTCATCGGAGGTTTTTCCATGAGATGATGATGCTTTTGTTTAGAAGTGACTAGTGTCCACCTTTCATCGTTGATGGGGTTGTCATAATGTCACCAAATTACCTTCTCACTTTCTTCTCACAATATCATTACCTCCGCCAAGGAAGAAGATTATGTTTTCATCGGCATTGCTTTGTTTGTTAGTCAGTTTGTTTGTCTGTGTGTGAAATAACTCGAAAAGTTGTGAATGGATTTTGATAAAACTTGCAGTAAAAGACAATAATGACACAAGAAACAGATAATTGAATTTTGATAATGATCTGGGAATTTGTATGGATTTTTGAAGGATTTTTTATCTTTTGGCAGATGGGGTCTATGAACTTGGAAGTTTAAGCTGTGGGTTTGCGAGGTTTGCGTACTTGCATACGTGCACTAAAATGCAGTCTCTGCTCGGATGAGGAGCTGTGTAGCTGGAAGCTGATGACGCAACGAAAGGATTCTACATTGGGAAATTGGGCAATTTTCAGCATGCATGTACAAGTTTGTATGAGTGGAAATCACAGATCTCTGTGGAAGAATGAGATCAAGAGATGGAAATTAGCTACTTGGCAGAGGTCTGCATTGTCAGAGTGCTTTTCTAGTTAGATTTGTGCCCATGTTTGTAAAGTACTGAATAGTTTCATCCTTGATACATCAGCACAGAGTTCAGTTAAAGAGGAATTTCTGTGCAGTGTAAAGTTAATCTGAAAAGAAGGACTGCAATTTTCTTACGCCCCAGTCTCTAATCCTAATATATCTCAGTGATCATTGACCTGAAGTTATTTAACCGGGAATAACATCAAGTTATACACTTTGGCAACAGATAATTATATTTGAATTATATTTTTCCTTTCTTTTTTTTTGTACAAGATCAATGAAAACTTGTGAGGTGATGACATCATAAGCTCACTTATTTGCATATTAATATTCATTTCAACTGTATGAGAACTCTTGTGCAGAAGTTAGCAAAACTTCGCAATGCCATACCTTCCGTAATATGTTGTACTAAAAAAGTTTTACTTTCTAATAAGTCTAACTTATCATTTGGATTGGATTTCCGCTTTGACAACCACCATGATTGTCTAAATTGGTTTACAGCATAAATGGTCTCCACAGCTCAAAACCGCTTGAAAGAGAGCATTATAATGCTTGCCAAGTGTCAAAGGTGATCCTGTGTAGAGTTTCTTTTTGCAACATCGCAAGGGTAAAGCCCACATTGCATGCCACGTGTAGCGGATGTGCATCCTACACCTTGTTTAGTAATCGTGAGTGAGAGCATGTTGGTGGCATTGACCCTTTTAATACCAACTTGATGATTTCGTCCAATGTTGACCTCAATGCCTAGACTTCTCAACATTTCAAGGATCGAAGCCCACATTGCATGCCATGTATGTAGCGGATGTGCATCCTACGCCTTGTTTGTGTGGGGCTTAGACCGAGTTGACCCTTTTAATACCAACTTGATGATTTCATTCAATGTTGACCTCCACGCAGAGGATTCTCACCATCTCAAGATTGAAGCCCACACTTGCATGCCACATGTGTGGCGGATGTGCATCCTACGCCTTGTTTGTCTGGGGCTAAGGCCGAGTTGACCCTTTAGGTCAACTTGATGATTTCATTCAATGTAGACCTCCACGCAGAAGATTCTCACCATCTCAAGATTGAAGCCCACATTGCTTGCCATGTGTGTGGTGGATGTGCATCCTACGCCTTGTTTGTCTGTGGCTATTAGGCAGAGGTGGAAGCATGTATATAGCACCGGAAGGTTTTATTCACTGATGTCAACCTCCAAACACAGAGACATCTCCAAGAGTAGAAATTAAGTCCATTTTGCAAGCCACGTGCATAGAGTTCACGTCTCGCACCTTATTTGTCTGCGGGTGAGGCCATGTCAGCACACACATTTACCCATGTAGACCGATTATCTGTAGAGAACAAATAGAAACGAGGACAATTCCACGGATGATGGGAACGTGCCAGTGAAAGACATAAGGCCCGTTCACACACAAGGGAAAAAGTGCGATTTAAAAATTGATTTTCTTATCGCGATCAAAATTTTGAAATTTTTCCAGTGTGGACAGAAAAATCTCACTAATTACCGCGATCCTTATCGCGATCCAACTCGCACTATTAGTGCGATTTTTCAGAATAATCGCGATTATTTTGCCAAGCGTCGTGTGTGTGAGCGAGATCGAGATTCGGAAATCGGTATTTTTAATCCCATCGTTCGTAGCGCGTGCGAAACTCTATTGGGACTGCGGGGTCAGTCTTCGGTCATGCAAGTTTCGTGCATGCGCAATTTGGCCACTGATCGTTCTTTCCTTGCTGCGAAGTGCGATTTTTCCCTGTGTATGAACGGTCGAAAAAAAAAAATCAAAATTTGGATCGCGATTGAAATTTCGATTTTCGTTGTTTGTGAACGGGCCTATACTTTTTTCATGCACTGCACTCCTGACCATGCACCATGTGTGCACAGGTGGTTGTTGGGTCAGTTGAGGGGGGGGGGTGTTGAACCAAGGAGGTTTTATACATGTACATGGAGTTCCAACTTGCTGTAATTATTCAAACAGTTGTCAGATTTCTATTGATGTACAGTGGAATCAAATTGTACATGTTTCCTCTTTACACAATCAAGTACATGTGCCATTAAACATGTTACCGGTATACACTTTCAGATCACCTGGATGGAGTCAGTGAAAGTCAAGATCTAGTGACCTCAGCCTGGATTGCTATGTACATCTTCATACAAGTTTTGTAGCAAAAAAAGTGCACTACTTTATTGGAAAAAGACAAATCAAATAAAAATACACACAGCTTTCATACATCAAAACAAACAGGCATTGATGAAATACTGCTCGAGTATGTACGCCCATGATTTTTTTTTTTTTTTTTACCATGGCTACTACTAAAACACTGATCAATTCAGTGCCTATTTACGTTGATGTAGGGCAATTTGTCAATTCTTGCAATAAAAACATCTCAATGGAAGAATTTCATGGATTTAGATAATTATGCAATGCCCGCTGCATGCTATAAGGATTAGAACCAATACTTGCTGTCGGGTGGAAACTCAGTGATCTATCTGAGATGACACCTATCCAGAGATCTTAGGTTTGAAACCTGCTCGAGTATGTACATGTATGTCCGTGATTTCTTATATCATGGGTGCCACCAAAACACTGATCAATTCAGTGCTTACTCAAGTAGATGTAGGGCAATTTGTCAATCAGTTGCAATAAAAGCATCTCCAAGAATTATTTCATAAATTTGAATTGATAGAAGCAATTCTTATCTTTGAATCAAAGTCATATTTCTGCTCAGCATAACACAAATAAACATGAATTCAGGCCACAAATGCAGACACTCTCGTCTACATCTTTAAAATTAACTCAGTTGCTTGACACACAAAAACACTTGTCAGAAAATGGTAATGTGGATTTCAAAATGACAACAATATCAGTCAAATCATCAGATTTTGCCTATGAACAAACTCTAACTGTAATTAGGCCAATAGTACACTTTTTTCCTCCTGAAATTTCTTCCTATACGAGGACAGGACAGACCATTCATGTCATGTCATGGCTTTTATAAACTGTGATCAAGTTTACCATAAAGCTTGGTCATCATGTTTAGACCTCGTTCATTTTTTAATAGTTAAAAGCAGGACTGACATCAATGCATTTGTACCGGCTCCATTGTGTTTCAAACACCCGAGATGTTTTCTGGAGAAGTTGCGCTCTTACCACTCGTAGCGTGTTGACACAGGTTTATCTGCAGCCATGTGATCATTGTGTATGCAGCTCTGCTGTTACGTTCCATCGATTTGATAGTGAGACTGTGCGTTTTCGGAAATCAAGATTTGCGCAGTGTTGACCCCGCAGTGACCCTGTGAATTGATTGAGCCGCATCGTCTGCCATCACTGGGTTATTCAGTTGTCAATCAAGCTGAGATATACATTTGGTTGAGAGGAGGGTGGGATAGTATTTGTGACTTTGAGCTGCCATCTTGCTTTGATTTTGAAATAAAATGCAATAAGTATAGATCTGTATACCTCCGCATCAAGGATGCCTGAGGCTTTGTTATTCAGAGGTTCGCTTTCTTGCTGCTGTACTGGCCAATTTGCAAGAGAAACAATCACAGCTTGTCACAAGATGTACATTGCAGCAAAGCTTGACAGTTTCTCTCCAAGTTTGCTTAACACATGTCTAACTTAAATGTTTCAATAAAAAGGTACATGGTTTTGAAAAACAGAATGTTTCCCAAGAGTCATCATGCATTGCATTCTCAGAATAATGCGGCACACATTTGGTTTACACCATGGCACATGAAGAGTTAATCATCCCCTCTGAAGGACTTTAATAGCATGAGAACTAGAAGAGCACTCAGAGAGTGCAGACCTCTGCCGAGAAGCTCATTTCCACTCATACACATATGCTGAAAATCACCCAGTTTTCCAATATATTGGCCTTTTGTTTTAAATTAATATGTCATATGCTCTCAGCTAAGTGGTGCCTCGCCCAAGCAGGGCACGCGCTTATAAAGCACATATGCAAACCTCAAATATGTGCAGCTTGAACTCCCAAGTTCACAAATTCTATCTGGCAAAAGATAAAAGAATCCTTCAAAAATCCATAAAACTTCTCGTTCGTTTTCGTGTGTATTGTATTTTCTGCATACAGATTCATGTTCATGGTAATTTTAAATCAAACTGACTATTACACACTTCTCCAAACCCCCACTCAGGTGGAATATATATATTTATACCCCCGCCAAATGAAGTTTGAAGGGGGTATATAGGAATCAGCGGACGGTCGGTCGGGCGGTCGGTCGGGCGGTCGGTCGGGCGGGCGGGCGGTCCGTTGCAAATCTTGCGTCGCGAACTACTTCCTCAGTTTTCAACCGATTCCCATAAAACTTGGCACAGATGTGTGCCTTGGGTTGTAGATGTGCAAGACATATTTTTTGACAGTACCCAAAAGTACGTTGCCATGGTAACGGCATATTATGGGCAAAAATGGGTACAAATCTTGCGTAGCGAACTACTTCCTCAGTTTTCAACCGATTCCCATAAAACTTGGCACAGATGTGTGCCTTGGGTTGTAGATGTGCAAGACATATTTTTTGACAGTACCCAAAAGTATGTTGCCATGGTAACGGCATATTATGGGCAAAAATGGGTACAAATCTTGCGTCGCGAACTACTTCCTCAGTTTTCAACCGATTCCCATAAAACTTGGCACAGATGTGTGTCTTGGGTTGTAGATGTGCAAGACATATTTTTTGACAGTACCCAAAAGTACGTTGCCATGGTAACGGCATATTATGGGCAAAAATGGGTACAAATCTTGCGTCGCGAACTCCTCCCACAGTTTTTGATCAATTTTTATGAAATTAGGTACAGATGTTCATCTGAATATGTTAATGTGCAAGACACATATTTCCGCAGTGGCAAAAAGTGCGTTGCCATGGTAACGGCATGTTATTGGTAAAATATAGGGCAAAATGCTTCATGGCAAAACTGCTTCATCAGTGTTCTTCCAATTCTCATGGAATTCATATTGAATGTTTGTCTTAGGATATAGGTCAGCATGACACATTTCTTGACAGTGACAAAAAGTATGTTGCCATGGTAACAGCTCACATATTATGAGCCAAAATGATGTAAAATTTTGTGTTGCAAACTACTTCCTCAGTTTTTGCCCAATTTCCATGAAACTTGGTACAGATGTGTGCCTTTGGTTGTAGATGTGCAAGACGCATTTTTCGACAGTACCCGAAAGTACGTTGCCATGGTAACGGCATATTAATGGCAGAAGATCAAGGAAAGATCTTGCGGATTTAACTACTTCCTCAGTTTTTTGACCAAAGCTTATCAAATGTTGTTTTGACCAAAGCTTATGAAATGTTGTTTGGCGGGGGTATAACCAGTCGCTGTAGCGACATTTCTAGTCAAGCTCTGTTGTAGTCATTTGTCTCTTTTTAAAAAAATGCGTTGCTCTTGACAACCTCCTTTTGTCAAGAAAAGCTTGACTGATGTGCAGGATTGATATTTGCACGCAGAAGCAAACCTATACCAATGTGGTCAATTCGAAAGACCCACCGTCACGCGCTGCCCGAAATGGGGTCAGAGAGAAATACTAGATGTGCCGTGTCTGTCTGTACCATGCCATGCGGCGGGTCAGACGAGGATTCTGTGCTGGCCGCGTGGTGGTGTAACTCATCCCGCAGCGATCTGAGCAGACAATCTGCCACAACTGGCCACGGTAGCCTCTCTTTCCTAATTAGAGGAAAGATTGTGTGTGTCGGAGGAGACATTCGATCCGAGCTCGTCTTAGAATCCAGGCTCCCACAGGAGCATACATTCTACTGTAGTGAATGTTTACACAGATGTGATACTGCTGGGGGGGGGGGATGGATCCTATGAGGTCAAGAAAAGGTCATTACATTAACAAACTAAGTTTAATGTGTTGATTGAAAGCATAGGAAATATTGCTTTCCACTAAGCATAGCAAATTTTGTATCCATATTATTATTATTTTTTTTTTTTTGCGGGGTAGGGGTGGGGGGACAACTGTGGGTGCCATGATAGTATGTAGATAAAAGGAATTTGTGCAGTGTTCTACTAAAGAAAAAATACTACTGCTAATAAAAGCAACCTGAAGTCAAACTTCTATTTGTTCTCTGCGGATTGTAGAATTGGCTAGTTCTGTGGGGTTTTCAACAAAGACTGTACAAAATTTGTAACACCAATAAAGCTGACTGATGATGACATAAATGATATTCCATCTGTATATAATTCCCAGCAGACTACATTGAGACATCTTCATCAACATGCAGGTTTTCTCACAACAGCTATATCCATAGTTGCATATTCAATTCATTTACAATTTTTATTTTCCACTCATGGGTGGGAATACCCTCATCAGCCAAGTGCTGGTTTTCAGAGTGGTATAAAAGTGCAATAATGTTGCTCATGTATTTATCATGCATTGCCAGTTTATGAAATAGAGATAACTTGAGGTACATGAAAACTTGTTTTAATTTCCATGTGTAATCTTATCTCCTCCACTGACTATCTGTCTCAAGATTTGTGAACCATTTAATCTTGTACATTCCAACTTTTTTTTTCCAGCAGGAATCTGAAGAGATAGGCCATGTCATCTAGGGTTGCACAAAAATGGAATGGATTTTGATAAAACTTGTAGTAAAAGACAATAATGACACAAGGAACAGATAATTGAATTTTGATAATGATCTGGGAATTTTTGTGGATTTTTGAAGGATTTTTTATCATTTGGCAGATGGGGTCTATGAACTTGGGAGTTTAAGCTGTGGGTTTGCGAGGTTTGCGTACTTGCATACATGCACTAAAATGCAGTCTCTGCTCGGATGAGGAGCTGTGTAGCTGGAAGCTGATGACGTTAGGAAAGGATTCTACATTGGGAAATTGGGCAATTTTCAGCATGCATGTACAAGTTTGTATTAGAGGAAATCACAGATCTCTGTGGAAGAATGAGATCAAGAGATGGAAATTAGCTACTTGGCAGAGGTCTGCATTGTCAGAGTGCTTTTCTAGTTAGATTTGTGCCCATGTTTGTAAAGTACTGAATAGTTTCATCCTTGATACATCAGCACAGAGTTCAGTTAAAGAGGAATTTCTGTGCAGTGTAAAGTTAATCTGAAAAGAAGGACTGCAATTTTCTTACGCCCCAGTCTCTAATCCTAATATATCTCATTGATCATTGACCTGAAGTTATTTAACCGGGAATAGCATCAAGTTATACACTTTGGCAACAGATAATTATATTTGAATTATATTTTTCCTTTCTTTTTTTGTACATGATCAATGAAAATTTGTGAGGTGATGACATCATAAGCTCACTTATTTGCATATTAATATTCATTTCAACCGTATGAGAACTCTTGTGCAGAAGTTAGCAAAACTTCACAATGCCATACCTTCCGTAATATGTTGTACTAAAAAAGTTTTACTTTCTAATAAGTCTAACTTATCATTTGGATTGGAATTCCGCTTTGACAACCACCATGATTGTCTCAATTTTTTTACAGCATAAATGGTCTCCACAGCTCAAAACCGCTTGAAAGAGAGTATTATAATGCTTGCCAAGTGTCAAAGGTGATCCTGTGTAGAGTTTCTTTTTGCAACATCGCAAGGGTAAAGCCCACATTGCATGCCACGTGTAGCGGATGTGCATCCTACACCTTGTTTAGTAATCGTGAGTGAGGCCATGTTGGTGGCATTGACCCTTTTAATACCAACTTGATGATTTCATTCAATGTTGACCTCAACGCCTAGACTTCTCAACATTTCAATGATCGAAGCCCACATTGCATGCCATGTATGTAGCGGATGTGCATCCTACGCCTTGTTTGTGTGGGGCTTAGACCGAGTTGACCCTTTTAATACCAACTTGATGATTTCATTCAATGGTGACCTCCACGCAGAGGATTCTCACCATCTCAAGATTGAAGCCCACACTTGCATGCCACATGTGTGGCGGATGTGCATCCAACGCCTTGTTTGTCTGGGGCTAAGGCCGAGTTGACCCTTTAGGTCAACTTGATGATTTCATTCAATGTTGACCTCCACGCAGAAGATTCTCACCATCTCAAGATTGAAGCCCACATTGCTTGCCATGTGTGTGGTGGATGTGCATCCTACGCCTTGTTTGTCTGTGGCTAAGGCAGAGTTGGAAGCATGTATATAGCACCGGAAAATTTTATTCACTGATGTCAACCTCCAAACACAGAGACATCTCCAAGAGTAGAAATTAAGTCCATGTTGCAAGCCACGTGCATAGAGTTCACGTCCCA
The DNA here is from genome assembly GCA_033980235.1 of Diadema setosum. Lineage (NCBI taxonomy): Eukaryota > Metazoa > Echinodermata > Echinoidea > Diadematoida > Diadematidae > Diadema > Diadema setosum. Next base: position 6,274,244 of record CM067064.1, read on the forward strand.
CACCTTATTTGTCTGCGGGTGAGGCCATGTCAGCACACACATTTACCCATGAAGACCGATTATCTATAGAGAACAAATAGAAACGAGGACAATTCCACTAATGATGGGAACGTGCCAGTGAAAGACATACTTTTTTCATGCACTGCACTCCTGACCATGCACCATGTGTGCACAGGTGGTTGTTGGGTCAGTTGAGGGGGGGGGGGGGGGGCTGTTGAACCAAGGAGGTTTTATACATGGAGTTCCAACTTGCTGTAATTATTCAAACAGTTGTCAGATTTCTATTGATGTACAGTGGAATCAAATTGTACATGTTTCCTCTTTACACAATCAAGTACATGTGCCATTAAACATGTTACCGGTATACACTTTCAGATCACCTGGATGGAGTCAGTGAAAGTCGAGATCTAGTGACTTCAGCCTGGATTGCTATGTACATCTTCATACAAGTTTTGTAGCAAAAAAAGTGCACTACTTTATTGGAAAAAGACAAATCAAACAAAAATACACACAGCTTTCATACATCAAAACAAACAGGCATTGATGAAATACTGCTCGAGTATGTACGCCTATGATTTTTTTTTTTTTTTTTTTTGCCATGGCTACTACTAAAACACTGATCAATTCAGTGCCTATTTACGTTGATGTAGGGCAATTTGTCAATTCTTGCAATAAAAACATCTCAGTGGAAGAATTTCATGGATTTAGATAATTATGCAATGCCCGCTGCATGCTACAAGGATTAGAACCAATACTTGCTAATTCAGTGATCTATCTGAGATGACACCTATCCAGAGATCTTAGGTTCGAAACCTGTTCGAGTATGTACATGTATGTCCGTGATTTCTTATATCATGGGTGCCACCAAAACACTGATCAATTCAGTGCTTATTCAAGTAGATGTAGGGCAATTTGTCAATCAATAAAAGCATCTTGAAGAATTTCATAAATTTGAATTGATAGAAGCAATTCTTATCTTTGAATCAAAGTCATATTTCTGCTCAGCATAACACAAATAAACATGAATTCAGGCCACAAATGCAGACACTCTCATCTACATCTTTAAAATTAACTCAGTTGCTTGACACACAAAAACACTTGTCAGAAAATGGTAATGTGGATTTCAAAATGACAACAATATCAGTCAAATCATCAGATTTTGCCTATGAACAAGCTCTAACTGTAATTAGGCCAATAGTACACTTTTTTCCTCATGAAATTTCTTCCTATACGAGGACAGGACAGACCATTCATGTCATGTCATGGCTTTTATAAACTGTGATCAAGTTTACCATAAAGCTTGGTCATCATGTTTAGACCTCGTTTATTTTTTGATAGTTAAAAGCAGGACTGACATCAATGCATTTGTACCGGCTCCATTGTGTTTCAAACACCCGAGATGTTTTCTGGAGAAGTTGCGCTCTTACCACTCGTAGCGTGTTGACACAGGTTTATCTGCAGCCATGTGATCATTGTGTATGCAGCTCTGCTGTTACGTTCCATCGATTTGATAGTGAGACTGTGCGTTTTCGGAAATCAAGATTTGCGCAGTGTTGACCCCGCAGTGACCCTGTGAATTGATTGAGCCACATCGTCTGCCATCACTGGGTTATTCAGTTGTCAATCAAGCTGAGATATACATTTGGTTGAGAGGAGGGTGGGGTGGGTGGGATGGGTGGGATAGTATTTGTGACTTTGAGCTGCCATCTTGCTTTGAGTTTGAAATAAAATGCAATAAGTATAGATCTGTATACCTCCGCATCAAGGATGCCTGAGGCTTTGTTATTCAGAGGTTCGCTTTCTTGCTGCTGTACTGGCCAATTTGCAAGAGAAACAATCACAGCTTGTCACAAGATGTACATTGCAGCAAAGCTTGACAGTTTCTCTCCAAGTTTGCTTAACACATGTCTAACTTAAATGTTTCAATAAAAAGGTACATGGTTTTGAAAAACAGAATGTTTCCCAAGAGTCATCATGCATTGCATTCTCAGAATAATGCGGCACACATTTGGTTTACACCATGGCACATGAAGAGTTAATCATCCCCTCTGAAGGACTTTAATAGCATGAGAACTAGAAGAGCACTCAGAGAGTGCAGACCTCTGCCGAGAAGCTCATTTCCACTCATACACATATGCTGAAAATCACCCAGTTTTCCAATATATTGGCCTTTTGTTTTAAATTAATATGTCATATGCTCTCAGCTAAGTGGTGCCTCGCCCAAGCAGGGCACGCGCTTATAAAGCACATATGCAAACCTCAAATATGTGCAGCTTGAACTCCCAAGTTCACAAATTCTATCTGGCAAAAGATAAAAGAATCCTTCAAAAATCCATAAAACTTCTCGTTCGTTTTCGTGTGTATTGTATTTTCTGCATACAGATTCATGTTCATGGTAATTTTAAATCAAACTGACTATTACACACTTCTCCAAACCCCCACTCAGGTGGAATATATATATTTATACCCCCGCCAAATGAAGTTTGAAGGGGGTATATAGGAATCAGCGGACGGTCGGTCGGGCGGTCGGTCGGGCGGTCGGTCGGGCGGGCGGGCGGTCCGTTGCAAATCTTGCGTCACGAACTACTTCCTCAGTTTTCAACCGATTCCCATAAAACTTGGCACAGATGTGTGCCTTGGGTTGTAGATGTGCAAGACGTATTTTTTGACAGTACCCAAAAGTACGTTGCCATGGTAACGGCATATTATGGGCAAAAATGGGTACAAATCTTGCGTAGCGAACTACTTCCTCAGTTTTCAACCGATTCCCATAAAACTTGGCACAGATGTGTGCCTTGGGTTGTAGATGTGCAAGACATATTTTTTGACAGTACCCAAAAGTACGTTGCCATGGTAACGGCATATTATGGGCAAAAATGGGTACAAATCTTGCGTCGCGAACTACTTCCTCAGTTTTCAACCGATTCCCATAAAACTTGGCACAGATGTGTGTCTTGGGTTGTAGATGTGCAAGACATATTTTTTGACAGTACCCAAAAGTACGTTGCCATGGTAACGGCATATTATGGGCAAAAATGGGTACAAATCTTGCATCGCGAACTCCTCCCACAGTTTTTGATCAATTTTTATGAAATTAGGTACAGATGTTCATCTGAATATGTTAATGTGCAAGACACATATTTCCGCAGTGGCAAAAAGTGCGTTGCCATGGTAACGGCATGTTATTGGTAAATATAGGGCAAAATGCTTCATGGCAAAACTGCTTCATCAGTGTTCTTCCAATTCTCATGGAATTCATATTGAATGTTTGTCTTAGGATATAGGTCAGCATGACACATTTCTTGACAGTGACAAAAAGTATGTTGCCATGGTAACAGCTCACATATTATGAGCCAAAATGATGTAAAATTTTGTGTTGCAAACTACTTCCTCAGTTTTTGCCCAATTTCCATGAAACTTGGTACAGATGTGTGCCTTTGGTTGTAGATGTGCAAGACGCATTTTTCGACAGTACCCGAAAGTACGTTGCCATGGTAACGGCATATTAATGGCAGAAGATCAAGGAAAGATCTTGCGGATTTAACTACTTCCTCAGTTTTTTGACCAAAGCTTATCAAATGTTGTTTTGACCAAAGCTTATGAAATGTTGTTTGGCGGGGGTATAACCAGTCGCTGTAGCGACATTTCTAGTCAAGCTCTGTTGTAGTCATTTGTCTCTTTTTAAAAAAATGTGTTGCTCTTGACAACCTCCTTTTGTCAAGAAAAGCTTGACTGATGTGCAGGATTGATATTTGCACGCAGAAGCAAACCTATACCAATGTGGTCAATTCGAAAGACCCACCGTCACGCGCTGCCCGAAATGGGGTCAGAGAGAAATACTAGATGTGCCGTGTCTGTCTGTACCATGCCATGCGGCGGGTCAGACGAGGATTCTGTGCTGGCCGCGTGGTGGTGTAACTCATCCCGCAGCGATCTGAGCAGACAATCTGCCACAACTGGCCACGGTAGCCTCTCTTTCCTAATTAGAGGAAAGATTGTGTGTGTCGGAGGAGACATTCGATCCGAGCTCGTCTTAGAATCCAGGCTCCCACAGGAGCATACATTCTACTGTAGTGAATGTTTACACAGATGTGATACTGCTGGGGGGGGGGGGATGGATCCTATGAGGTCAAGAAAAGGTCATTACATTAACAAACTAAGTTTAATGTGTTGATTGAAAGCATAGGAAATATTGCTTTCCACTAAGCATAGCAAATTTTGTATCCATATTATTATTTTTTTTTTTTTTTTGCGGGGTAGGGGTGGGGGGACAACTGTGGGTGCCATGATAGTATGTAGATAAAAGGAATTTGTGCAGTGTTCTACTAAAGAAAAAATACTACTGCTAATAAAAGCAACCTGAAGTCAAACTTCTATTTGTTCTCTGCGGATTGTAGAATTGGCTAGTTCTGTGGGGTTTTCAACAAAGACTGTACAAAATTTGTAACACCAATAAAGCTGACTGATGATGACATAAATGATATTCCATCTGTATATAATTCCCAGCAGACTACATTGAGACATCTTCATCAACATGCAGGTTTTCTCACAACAGCTATATCCATAGTTGCATATTCAATTCATTTACAATTTTTATTTTCCACTCATGGGTGGGAATACCCTCATCAGCCAAGTGCTGGTTTTCAGAGTGGTATAAAAGTGCAATAATGTTGCTCATGTATTTATCATGCATTGCCAGTTTATGAAATAGAGATAACTTGAGGTACATGAAAACTTGTTTTAATTTCCATGTGTAATCTTATCTCCTCCACTGACTATCTGTCTCAAGATTTGTGAACCATTTAATCTTGTACATTCCAACTTTTTTTTTCCAGCAGGAATCTGAAGAGATAGGCCATGTCATCTAGGGTTGCACAAAAATGGAATGGATTTTGATAAAACTTGCAGTAAAAGACAATAATGACACAAGGAACAGATATTTGAATTTTGATAATGATCTGGGAATTTTTGTGGATTTTTGAAGGATTTTTTATCTTTTGGCAGATGGGGTCTATGAACTTGGGAGTTTAAGCTGTGGGTTTGCGAGGTTTGCGTACTTGCATACGTGCACTAAAATGCAGTCTCTGCTCGGATGAGGAGCTGTGTAGCTGGAAGCTGATGACGTAACGAAAGGATTCTACATTGGGAAATTGGGCAATTTTCAGCATGCATGTACAAGTTTGTATGAGTGGAAATTACAGATCTCTGTGGAAGAATGAGATCAAGAGATGGAAATTAGCTACTTGGCAGAGGTCTGCATTGTCAGAGTGCTTTTCTAGTTAGATTTGTGCCCATGTTTGTAAAGTACTGAATAGTTTCATCCTTGATACATCAGCACAGAGTTCAGTTAAAGAGGAATTTCTGTGCAGTGTAAAGTTAATCTGAAAAGAAGGACTGCAATTTTCTTACGCCCCAGTCTCTAATCCTAATATATCTCATTGATCATTGACCTGAAGTTATTTAACCGGGAATAGCATCAAGTTATACACTTTGGCAACAGATAATTATATTTGAATTATATTTTTCCTTTCTTTTTTTGTACATGATCAATGAAAATTTGTGAGGTGATGACATCATAAGCTCACTTATTTGCATATTAATATTCATTTCAACCGTATGAGAACTCTTGTGCAGAAGTTAGCAAAACTTCGCAATGCCATACCTTCCGTAATATGTTGTACTAAAAAAGTTTTACTTTCTAATAAGTCTAACTTATCATTTGGATTGGAATTCCGCTTTGACAACCACCATGATTGTCTCAATTTTTTTACAGCATAAATGGTCTCCACAGCTCAAAACTGCTTGAAAGAGAGTATTATAATGCTTGCCAAGTGTCAAAGGTGATCCTGTGTAGAGTTTCTTTTTGCAACATCGCAAGGGTAAAGCCCACATTGCATGCCACGTGTAGCGGATGTGCATCCTACACCTTGTTTAGTAATCGTGAGTGAGGCCATGTTGGTGGCATTGACCCTTTTAATACCAACTTGATGATTTCGTTCAATGTTGACCTCAACGCCTAGACTTCTCAACATTTCAAGGATCGAAGCCCACATTGCATGCCATGTGTGTAGCGGATGTGCATCCTACGCCTTGTTTGTGTGGGGCTTAGACCGAGTTGACCCTTTTAATACCAACTTGATGATTTCATTCAATGTTGACCTCCACGCAGAGGATTCTCACCATCTCAAGATTGAAGCCCACACTTGCATGCCACATGTGTGGCGGATGTGCATCCTACACCTTGTTTGTCTGGGGCTAAGGCCGAGTTGACCCTTTAGGTCAACTTGATGATTTCATTCAATGTTGACCTCCATGCAGAAGATTCTCACCATCTCAAGATTGAAGCCCACATTGCTTGCCATGTGTGTGGCGGATGTGCATCCTACGCCTTGTTTGTCTGAGGCTAAGGCAGAGTTGGAAGCATGTATATAGCACCGGAAGGTTTTATTCACTGATGTTGACCTCCAAACACAGAGACATCTCCAAGAGTAGAATTTAAGTCCATGTTGCAAGCCACGTGCATAGAGTTCACGTCTCGCACCTTATTTGTCTGCGGGTGAGGCCATGTCAGCACACACATTTACCCATGAAGACCGATTATCTGTAGAGAACAAATAGAAACGAGGACAATTCCAGGGATGATGGGAACGTGCCAGTGAAAGACATACTTTTTTCATGCACTGCACTCCTGACCATGCACCATGTGTGTATAGGTGGTTGTTGGGTCAGTTGAGGGGGGAGGGGGGACAACTGTGGGTGTCATGATAGTATGTAGATAAAAGGAATTTGTGCAGTGTTCTACTAAAGAAAAAATACTACTGCTAATAAAAGCAACCTGAAGTCAAACTTCTATTTGTTCTCTGCGGATTGTAGACTTGGCTAGTTCTGTGGGGTTTTCAACAAAGACTGTACAAAATTTGTAACACCAATAAAGCTGACTGATGATGACATAAATGATATTCCATCTGTATATAATTCCCAGCAGACTACATTGAGACATCTTCAGCAACATGCAGGTTTTCTCACAGCAGCTATATCCACAGTTGCATATTCAATTCAATTACAATTTTTATTTTCCACTCATGGGTGGGAACACCCTCATCAGCCAAGTGCTGGTTTTCAGAGTGGTATAAAAGTGCAATAATGTTGCTCATGTATTTATCATGCATTGCCAGTTTATGAAATAGAGATAACTTGAGGTACATGAAAACTTGTTTTAATTTCCATGTGTAATCTTATCTCCTCCACCGACTATCTGTCTCAAGATTTGTGAACCATTTAATCTTGTACATTCCAACTTTTTTTTTTTCCAGCAGGAATCTGAAGAGATAGGCCATGTCATCTAGGGTTGCACAAAAACAGGGTTATAGAAAAATCAAGTGTCTCCCAACTGCGTGAGATGACGCACTCGCCACGATTCCTGGGGCGATTCCTTTTTGTCAGTCTATGCTGTAATGACATACTTCGGTCCTTTGTTATCTTTTTTTATGGCCACTCTATATTCTGCTCTGTAGCCGCACTGCCCAGTAACCCCTGCCCGCGAGGACCAAGATGAGCGAGACGATGAACTCCTGGAGGATTTCTGGATTTGGGTTTGGATGACTTGATAGCATTGTTGTCCTGCATCCAGACTGCACCCTCTGGGTTGTTCGACTCAGATGCGCGTCCGAGAGTTGTCACGTTATTATGCAAAACGGCTCTCATTTGCACATATGACAGGCCAGCTGGCCTCCGGGGCAGGAATATGACATTCACCGTATACCTAATGAGCCGGTGTGGGCAGAATTTTTTTGCGTGCCTCATCCAGAACTTGGCTTTATTGCCGTCAGAATTATCACTTTGGAAGCTACTAGGACTGTTTATCTCTGTCCTTTGAAACTTGTTTATCTTCACTGAAAATGGATTGACAGTTTGATTAGCTGTATTCCTTCATTTGATTTGTAATCTCTGTACTTTCTCTTCTCTATAGTTTAGTATCTCTGCTCTAGTTTCTTTCTGAAATAATATCTTTCTATCTCTCTTTCTTTCTGTCTTTCTGCTCATTCTTCTACCATTGTGATTCTCTCTTCTCTATCTCCTAGCCCCCTCTCACTCTCTCTCTCTCTTACTCTTATTCTGTTTGTTACTGTATTTCTTCACTTTCCTTGCCCATGCAAGAAGTCGAATAATGTTTCAAGCAATAGTCTGAGGGGCAAGTTCAGTTTTATCCCTTTCTTGTACCAGATGATCTGAACATAGTAAAGCCATCAGAGTTTGCAGCCAAAAGTAATCTATGCAACACCTGAAAAGATCCCAGCAATTTGATTGGTCCACTGCTCATCACTTGATATTCACTAAAAGGTGTCGTTGCGCACCTTAAACACAATTAGGATTTAGTGGGATACAAATCTCAAGATTTGCATCGCGATCTTGATATCCAGAATTTTGCGTATGTGGACATAAAAGTCCCACTAAATAGCGTGATCAGCATCATGATCTAAATCCCCAGAAATCTTGCATTTATTTCAGAATTATTGTGATAATTAGAGAAATAGCACAGTGATTTGCGCTGCAGCATGTGCATAAACACTCGGGCAAAGAATTGTTTGTTTGTTTGTTTTGTCCTGCCATTCAAAATATGCATGATTTAACACTATTCATGCCTAAATTACCATTTAGGAGTAAATAGATTTGCTATGCGAGTAGACGTGTAGTACTTCAGGAAGTTATGCACTATTTCTCGAATACCGCTCTCAATTAGAAAATATTAAAAAACTGAGCTAGCTTTGATACATACCTCGTGGTTTGTGAGTGCAAGTGCATTTGACATATTGGGTATGCTAGCACATCCATATACATGCAAGATATGCCTGTTTTTATACACTCGTTTTAATTGATGGACTGAACTAAAACTTTAGATTGATTAATTTGTCTTCAGTGCTCATAGAAACATCTCTGTGGTACAAATGAAAGTTTTGGTACAGGAGCACACAATGGCTCTAAATGGTGCACAATTCTCATAGACTTTGGATTAAACCTTTTATAATTGCAGTTATTTTAATGAGCCTTCATTTCACCTTTTTTTTTGTCACATTCTTTCTCTCTTTATAGTTGTGTTGGTAGAAATCTAGCACATGCTCATCAAAAATACAGTTTGTTTAAACAGAGTAACTTTTGTTGAGAAGCATGTAATGGCCACTCATATTTTGAGCCTACCACAACATGTTCTTTACATCATTTTGATGTTGTTACCTCTGAATGATGTTTCAACATCATCACAAAAGTCGCTGAAGATTTGGCAGGTGCCTGCTCTATCTTGTTTTGTCATTCTTAGCAGCTGGCACACACACACTTTTAGACAAACAGATAAGCCAGCAAGATGGACGTATGCAGTAATGAGCTTGTCCAGAGACACACACAAACAATAATAACAGGAATGTCTGTACAGTATTGATTTTAATAGACATGATACACAAGTGGTTCACCCAAGTTTCAGCTGTTCACTCTTTTACACTGTCTCATTTTGACCCAAAGAGGGTGCTGTTTGAAAAGGAATTCACCTAGCAGGCAGTTGTTATAATGGCAAGCAATGGCCAGGTTGCAGGCCCCTTTGGGTGGAGGGGGTGACTGGAGTTATCTCCCTTAGATGTGGACCTTCTACATGCAGAGCGATGCTCCACATCAACTTTGTTCTTTTCTTGTTTTCCCAAGACAACTGTTTAGAGAATTTTTACAGTTGAATTGTAGCTGGCCGTGGGCCAACATTTTGCTGCCCACACAGAAACAAAGACTGATAAGCAAAATCTTGACTACCATAAATCTTCAGGCGAGTTTAGATGATATTTGCGGAGATGCACCGGCTGCAAGTATCTGGTTTTTAGGATTGCATGAAAAAGAATAAACAAGAGGCACTTTAATGTGCAATTTATCATATTGAATTATTATACATTTGTATGAACATTACAAATGTACTGTTGTTCCTGTACCTTTTGTCATGCTGCAGTTGTGATTGTGGGGAAATTCAAGGAAAACTGCAAAGCAAAGTACACACTCAAACAACAAAAGTAACTCCATCTGCTATAAAGGTAATTGATCAAAAGTTAATACGTCAGCTTTCATTCTTCCGTTTTGTGAGTTGTTTACCAAATCATGTGCTTTCTTTTAACAGTCTGCACAGAGTCTGTGAGAGAATCATAAAGTTTGATAACCAACAGGTGTGGCTAATAAATTTCAATTCAATCCTCAAAACAGTTGTCCTCTAGTGAACTGAAGGCTATTTGATCAGAGTACAGAAAAGATTGGTCATCAACATCGCCGTGTGGCTTTCGGGTGATTTATCTGCGGTAATCTATTGGCAGACATGGCATTTGTTTCCCTTTTTTTTTTTTTTTTTTTGCCAATATTCGTGTGATCAATTGCCAGACTGCTAGGGAAATTGATTATGAACGGCTCTGAGCTCCAAGCATTGACTTGGTGGATACTGTGGTAGCAGATAAAATGATATTACCAGAATATTGACTCTTTTCATGATTTAATGGGCTGTGTCTTTCCTTACAATGACACTACCCTACAGCGAGTGAACACATGATAGTATAAGAAATGTATGCATGTATAAAATCCGTCACCACAAAACCGTATAATGTCAGGAAAATAATCTTTTTTAGTTTTGCAGATATATATTTTTTTAGATGCTAAGCTTTGAATTGATACACAATGTGCTTTACTTGATTATAACAAAAATACATTGAAAAAAAACTAAAAGTTAGAAAACTGCAAAGGTATATGAATCATATGCAATACAATGTCAGGAAAATGATTTTGGGATTTTGGCATACATGTATATATAGATTTTTTAGATACTAAGCATTAAATTGATATGATTTTCTTTACTGAAGTATATTCGGCAAATATATTAACAAAAATTACAAGTTTGAAAACTGCAAAGTTTAGGTTGACAAACTTAGCTTTACACTTATTTTTTTTTTCATTTTATGATCTCTTACTTTATACCTGTAGGTTACATGATGATACACCACATATGACAGAGAGAGAGAGAGAGAGAGAGAGAGAGAGACGGAGAGAGTGAGTGTGTGTGTGTGTGTATATATATATATATATATATATATATATATATATATGTGTGTGTGTGTGTGTATGGGCAAGAGAAAGAGAGGAAATGAAAGAATAAGATGATTATTTGTGTTAGTGAGAAAGAGGAAGAGTTTGTTTGCAGCTATTTGTGTTTGAGATGTTGTTATTTTTTTATGCAGATCAAAAGCTTTACTGCTGGATCCAAGACAACATCCAGTGAGCAAAGATCAATAGTTTTATGACATTGCATGGATCGAAGGTTTCAAAGGCTTGTCATGTTCTTGTTTCGTAATAATACTTTGTTTGTTCTTGCGCTTGAGCTGTGTTGATTCAGTGGAGACCAACAATTGCTATTAAAGCAACAGTCAATTTAATGGTTTCTCCTTCTTTTCTTCTTTTTTTTAAATTTCTTACTACCAAGGTAATATTGTAGATGACAGAGGTGGTGAAATGATGTGAGGGAGATAATGTTGTGGTACTCAAGAGACTTATGCCTCCTTTTCTTATGAGTAGATTCTGTTACCATGTGCACTGACCTATTGAACACGAGATGTAATGACCTCCTCCCTAATTTCCAAATGTTCCCATCAGCATGCTGAATGCTAGTAAGTACATGCAATCACTCTGCAAGTCCTTGCGTAAAGAAGGTTTCTTTTTTTTTTCTTTATAAAAGGGGAAGATCATGTGTGTGATATGTTTCATATCTACAAGAGGTTGCTGTCACTGCTGACTTAGAGTTCATGCTGTATGCTTTGTATTTACCATTAAAAAAAATGATAGAGAAAACTTCATTCTTTTCATTTTTTTTCCATTTTTAAATGTTCATCAAAATACTCATTGTAGCAACAACAAAAAAAGCTTCTGAAAACTGTTTGTCTTCAATAGTGGGGAGCCAATGGAGTAAAATGGAGTCAAAAGCCAGGCCCTTTTTGACTCCATCCAATGAAACATATATAACGGAAGGGAGGAAAATATTGGTGGCACAACAACTTGTCACAGGTATCGTTTCTGACAACAAACAAATCACCACCAAAACTTTATTCCTCCCCTCGCCTCGAGTGCCTTCGTCTCCAATCTCAATCCATCCTCTGCTCCAACGTGGGCCAAACAGGCCACACCCACTTTGCACAAATGCATATTCATGACACCTAGTTCAAGGAAAGTGAACATTCAACACATTTGTGACAAACATTTCATTTTAATATTTTTTCCAATTACATAAAACTGTCATCACACATTGTCGAGGCGTACCATAGACCTATTGGGAGAACCATGCAACATGGCGGAGGCATACCAGTCGCCATAGCGACATTACTAGTTTTCAATGTATTTCAAAGATGAGATGTATTTTCACAGTGTTCATTTTGTCTGCTGAGGATGAGAGATGATATTGTCAAACTGATTTTCCTGGGTCGAAGGGATTGATGAATAATGCGCCCGCAGTGTGCATTGTGTTACAAGTTTATTCAATGACATGGCTGTAATGACTAGCAGATGAGTGTGTCAGTGTGTAAGGAATGAGCCAGTGCAGCAAATGGGATAAAACATGGCCAGAACAATGATATGATGTCAAGCAACACGGAGGTAGGCTAGTTTGTGTGTCTGAAGAGAAGTAGTGCTAGAGGTAAGGAAACCTGATTGTGTATTAATCTTTTATTTGAATACTTTATTTGACTTATTTATTCAAAGAGTCTAACATTTTGAAAATCAGGACCTCCTGACAGTTTCGTGGGTGGTTAGATTTGCGATGGTGGAGTACAGTTATTGACAGAGAAATGTTCTTGTGCTGCCACATTTAAGTTGGGATCAGAGGTGCTATTATTGCTTATGGTTAATAGATTCATGCATATCACCTGATTCACGAAATTCACAAAAGCTAGGGAAATTAATTGTGTAATTATACAGTGGGATTTCTTAATTTCTAATGGTAAATCATTATACAGTTTGACTATGTATGGAGTCCCCCGTTGGCCCATTCAGTACCCTAGCATTAGTTGAGTGCTTTCATAATGGTACTTTGTTTGCATGAAGTAAAGCAAAGTTACAGAAATATATTTCCACAATAGCAAACCCTCATTTTAAAGTCAAACATTCATTTTTTTTTTTTGCCAAAAGACTTGAAAAAATCCTAATTCAGTGAATAAGGTAAGTGTTCAATCTCAGATCCATTTTCATCACCGCTCAAATCCTGGCATGGCTCGTGATTAGTATATTGTGTGTCCCTGGGATTATCCATGTATGATGGAAATCATTATAAATTATCCCAGCCAGGTCAGTCCAAGCTGGCTCCCATGTCTTGCCTGATATCCAATACAAACAATACAATGTTTGTCAATCAGCAAGCATGCAACCCAGGAAATGAGCGAGGTCAGTCCAATTGAATGCAATACCAGGAGAGACTCTCACCCAGTCATTACATGTTCACAGATGTCCCTGATTTCAAATCAAGTTTTACAGGAGAGCATAAAGTCTGTGGATGTGCTCTTCCTGGAAGAGCTTATTTGATTAGCTCCTTTTTCTATTCTTTTCTTTTCTTTTCTTTTTGATGAGACAGAGGCGAGCATCTTCCAGGAAAAAAGTTATGTAATATGTAGGCAATTACTAGACCTTTTTCTTCCTTTTCTTTTCTTTTTTTACCAGTTCATTTCCTGTGCTGTCTTATACATAATGATCATCTATTCATTGTTCTTGTTAGCAGTTGTCATCTGCAGTGCATTTTTGCAAGCCATCCTATTTTGCGAGGCCCATTTGTGAGTCCTGTGGTCTAGTGGATGAGGATGTGGACTCAGATTATATAGTGCAAGGTTCAAATCCTGCCTGCAGCTGACATCCCATAGACAAGATGTTTCATGCAAGTGCTTCTCTCTCTTATCCCAGAAGTAAGAATGATTATGTGTGATTATTCAGGTCATCAATGATAGTGGCATGGCCCAGCTTGGAAAACAGAAAAATGTAAAGGTTTCCCTACATTAACAAGACTATGTAATCATAAATTTTATTATTTTTATTCATGTTAATGTCATTAATGTCACTTTTTTTATCATTGTGATTTTTCTTATCATGAAAATCCTTATCATAATCATAAACATTGTCATTATGATGATTTAAGTCAGTTTTATCCTAGCCTGCAGAAAGGTAATCTATTCTCCTGTAAATAACATCATCAACATGTCAGTAGATACATACACACACACTGAGCTGCAAAGCACAAAGGCACATCGCGTTTAAAAAAAAAAAAAAAAAAAAAAAAGAGGAAGAAGAATGCCTCTTTGAAAGCCTTGGATACCTTAACTTGGATCACAAGAAATCAATCGATCCAGCTGTCTTGTCTAACACACATCACCGACTGTGCCTTGTACCGACCAGCTGAAATTTTTGCCCGTGCAGCCGTACCTGGAATTTATCAATGACTCCGCACAGACATGATATGAGACCCAGACATTCAATCAAAGCATTGTCTGTCTAGCTTATCATCCAAACTCTTAACAAGAATAATACATGACTTCACACTGAGTAGCTGTTCTTTTTGTTGACAGCTGACACACAGCTTCTCTCTCTTTTTGTTTTGTTTTGTTTTTTATTCATTACTGGTTTCTTTAGATAAGGGTCCTCTTATGATAGCAGATGGCCTGATGATGAATCATTCAATGTTGTTCCTCATCATATCTTGTAGTTCCTTCCAAAAAGTCAAATGAATTGTTATGTCACTAAATGCTTAGGTTAGATACCTTTTTAGTGAATTTGAAAACATATTTCATGTTGTATTTTATAGGAACTGAATAAACTGTGATTTCATCATCAAGAAACTCTGAGATTCAAATTTAATGAGAGGAATTTGATAATAATAATAATAATAATAATAATAGTGGCTACTTGTATAGCGCACAGGTCCACTTTTCAGTGCTCATGGCGCTTACACTTTCTTTTTTAATGAAAGCAAAGAGTCACTAGATGCAGACCTTTTATATTTGATTTGATTTGATTTGATTTTGATTTGATTTCTGAATTTCTTTTTCATACATAAATGAAATACAAAGTCAATTGAACAGAGTAATTAAGCAAAGTATAATTTGAATCTGACAGTTAAAACAAATAAAGGTTTACTTCAAATATCCATTTTTTTTTCTGACACAATGCAAAATGAAAATAAACATTTTATGCATACATTTATGCAAACAGAAGTTCTATTGTTCAAAGACAATTTAGGCAACCCTTGATGCACAGAAAATCATTTCTAAAAAGAAGTCAGTAGTGCAATCTAGCTTTCATTCAGGTTGATTGGTGAAAACAATTAAGGCATTTTTACCTTGAAGTAGTGAGTTGTGCATAACACTCATTCATATTTCTATTTCCTAAATGACAAATTTCTCTCCTACAAACCTTGTGTGGCGTGGTATAGAATGTATAAAGAAAAGAGTAATTGAAACCTTTGCAAAAATCTTCAACCACACAAAACCTGGGTGTCATTTCACTCAAAATATACCTTTTCTGTTCAGTTTATCAATTTGCTGTATAAACATGCAAAGTGTGAGTCTTCTATCAACTCCAAATTAGGGCAATGAAGCCAAATCCTGGGGATTATGACACTCTCCTAGTTTTTTCTTTAATTATATACATAGTATGAATATTGGTGAAAATATTGCTGACTGTTTTACATGCCCCCTTTTGATTTAAGATTGCTTCTGGCATGAAGCAAAGCAGTAATGCTGACATGTTCTGAGAGCATCCTCCTTCTTCTGAGACAGAAGTATGCCACACACTGAGGTTCAAACGATGTCGTTTTAACAATTTCCTCCGGTCTTGCCGGCTCCTCTTTCTTGGTTTTTTGATGTTGGCACACAAAAAAAAAGTTTGCCCTTTCCAATAGTTCTGACAAGTATTTCCTTCCTCTATCGATCTTCCAACCTCCACCTCCTCCTACTCTTCCTCAACCTCACATCTCTTTCCTGTCATCGCTAGGGGCGTCTTTTTCTCACGCAGGTTGCTCTCTTCTCCTGTCTCTCTCCACACACACACGCACACACACACACACACACACACACACACACACACACACACATACTCACTCACTCACTCACACTACCGGTAATCCCCTTAATGCTACCTGTCTGCATCTGCTGATTAAACCTCCTCCACAACCCCATCCCCCCCCCCCCCCACCACCACCACCAGTACCACCACCACCCATAACCCAACCTGTACAAGAGATGATTGGAAGAAATTGAGCCATGGTGTTTGATGTCAGAATTGACCAGAAATACATATACTCATGTTTCCCAGTGCAGTGCTGTCCTGCTAAAAAAAAAAAAAAAAATGAAAAAAAAAAGATTGAAAAAATAAAAATAAATGTATGATGTCCTTGACTGTACTTTAGCTGATTCTAAAAGCTGATTCTAAAAGTTCCTTACAATGAAAGATATTGTGCCTCGCAAGAACATGTTTTGAAGTGTCATTTGAGACAGCTTTTATTTTTCACATTCTTTTGATAAACGAAGCAAAAATCCTTTCCTTTCTCCTGCTCTTCCAAATATGCTCAAAATTCACCTGTCACTACAAAGTTTCATTCCCTTGAATGAGTGTGGAAGTAAACATATGGTACATTTCTGTCAGCATACTTGAATTTTCTGTATTTATTGAAAGGGGAGCATGAGCTATATAACTATCATCAAACCCAGACAAGGGTAAAATGAAGGAAGAGAAAAGAAAGGAGTGAGAGGAAAAAGCATGGGTTTTATTGAAAGTGTCTTTGCAGGTGTCTCTACCTACACCACCAATATTTTCACTTTTTATGATGTGAAGGACTGACACATACGCTAAATTGGTCGCGATATTCATACATGTTGGCGTCAACACATGCGTGCAAGTCTTTACGTGCATGACTGCACGCATGCACACATCATGCACACCAAACATATTACATTACATTGTATTGCACGCCAACACTCGATTACCAGCAGCCCACTCGATGACATCATAGACACCCAGACCTGCCGACAGTCCTCGTAATTGCAATCGCTATCTTGCCGATTGAAGTCGCATTCATGGAAAGCCCTTTCAGACAGGTCATCGACAGATGTTCGCGGAAGCGTGCAAATCCACGTAGCGATGTCGGCCCATTCCAACCAGCTGTCATTTTCAAAAATCATTAAAAGCAATTAACGCATTAAGTGCTCCTGTGAATTATACAACAATATATAGTAATTCAGGAGAAAAAAAAAAGAAAAAATACAGTTATGTGGACTCATCAATCAGCAAGTCTATTAATTCTGAGAGTATGTAGACATTTTAAAAAGTCAACTGCAATTTCATTCAATGTCAGTTGTACGCTGGATAATCTGTTCATAATTTATTAAAAGCGAACAAGGTTTCATGCTTCAGGATGTCCAATGAACTTTGGTGTGCAGTCAACTTCAGGTATGGCAAAGGAGTACAAGTGGCTGCATATTCTAACACTGATGAAATGATATGTGACCCGCTACAACAAAAGGATTTGAAGGTCGGGATGGACGATTTTCAGAAAATGACATGTCATTATTCCCTTACTCTTCCACTATAATTTCATATATGACATGACTCATGAAAGTACTCGGTTGCAGAGATATGATATCAATGATTTTATTAGCGCATGTCAAGTCGTTCAGCATTCAGGAAATCAGCATTTCAAGAAAACTAGCATTTCAAGAAAACTGCCCTCGAAGTTTTCCTTCCGATGCTATCATGATCAAGGGGAGGCAAGACAGTTTTCACCTCTGACAATAGAAGGTATGCTCCTAGCAACCTCTGCGACATTCATTCAAGCTTAGCGCCAGCGGTCTACGCACGACCAATCAGTAACCAGGATGCCATGAACTGACCAATAAGATCACTCCCTCATTGCTATGGATGGACCAGCTGCGGGGCTGAATCCAAATCTTCGGACATGTTTCTGTTCCATTGAATGTCGGAAAATCATGGCCCAGAACAACACTAATTTCTTGCCTTTCCTTTAATCATTTAGCTTCGAAATTTCGGCAGATAATAGACGACACATTAGACTACAAAATTATGCCAAAAACAGAAATCCAATCGTTTTGACGGACATTGATGATCTGACTTCAAACTTGATTTTCTCGGCTCAGCCATCAGTGACTTTAGGATCCTTTTGTTGTGGTGGGTCACATAGATGCTCTGTCAATCAAATACAGTATCACTTTTGATTATAGGCTATTTGCCAGTGGCAAATCAAAACAAGATGGATTTGATGGCTGTGTATGTAAAAAGCTCCCAGGATGATATTCAAACACCATGTAAGGCCCATGTGGCCATTAATAAAATCATCTTATGTATGCATTATAAGAGTGCCTCCACTGGAGTTTTGTTTCATGGATCTATTCGGATGAAAATGTCTGCAGATTTGCCTTGAAAATGATTAAGTACCAAATTCATCTAAATTGCTATTATACCATGTGAAATTTGTAGAGCAGCCATGTGTCGGAACATTCTTATAGGAAGTGACAGTATTAATTTACAAGTACTGAAATTGGGTCTGCATCCTTTCAGAGCTCACATGGTTTTGGCTGACAACTTATTGAGAGAATAATCTTTCTGCAATTACTACAATTGCCCCTTTTTTGAGGGGAGAGGTGATGGTCACAATAATCAGTCCATCTTACTGTCCCAGTGTAAATTTGATTTTTTTTGTTGTTGTTGTTGTGATGGTTATCATTAATATTGAAAACTTTTATGACCTATGCTTGATTGTATGTAATGTGTTCCAAAAACCATAACAAGACATTAACTGTCAGCAATTTCCCGCTCAAAGGTTCTTCTTTTTTACTTGGTAGGTAGCATCTCAAGTGATTACCATTTCAGGTCTATAAAGCAGTCATGCGTTGCTATGAGTGAAATGAAATGACAGCCCTGTCCAGTCCTGGAGCCATTTACTTCCAAGAAACAATATTAGACTGCCACTGATGACTAGCGTGTATGACGTCAAAGTAGTATAGTCACTGTATTGATATTGGAGCACATCAATTTTCTCCCCCTTCAGCTAGAAATTGTATGTGTTTTGATTTGATTTGGAAACAAAGCAGTCAACCTTCTTCCTCTCTTGGGGGACACTATTTCATTTGCAGTTAGCGTTCATGCTGTCTTGATGTATGCCGCTCGCTAGACGGCAAATGGAAAATCTTGCCAGAGATTCTGGGAAAAAATTTGCGCGAGTGAGCACAGGTCAGCCGATATTCCGGAGAAGATGTCACTAGTGGTGCTGTAGCGTGGTGCACATGTACCAGGAATCAATATCTCATCGAGTGTAATGAGTCAGACATTGTCCCGCTATACGCACATTGTGATTCAATTACGGGGGGGGGGGGGGGGGGGTATTATTGTTACCCTGGTAGACCTGCTCATCTGTACTCTTATACCACCAGTGTTCTGAGAAAAGACTGGTGGAGGAAATATGAGACAGCTAGAGAGAGATCACTGACCATGCATACATTTTGGTTGAAAGCTCTCTCTTTGTGTGTTTTTTGTCTTTTGGCCAATAATGTGTGCAGAGGACTCCATACCTGTAATAAACCAGGGATGTGTGCATGTGTGTTTGTCTGTGTAGGAATCAGTGTTGAACTCTCTTTCCATGAATATGGGGCCAATTCATTTTCTCAATCTCCCTAAGATTGATAACATCATTCCCTGAATTTGTGATGAAGACACAGGTGCGACCAGGTGGCTTACATTTCAGCTTTCAGACCAGGTTATGATGATTCATCTTTGTGGTTTCCCATGCTTGCATTTATCCATGGCATGTTAGCTATCTGAATGATATCTGTCAGCTCTCCATGATAAATGCCTGGTGAAAAGAAACTGGAGCCATGGTGAGGGTTTTGAGCCTAGGACCAACCTACTGTAAAACGAGGAATGTTCGCGTGCATTTTAATTCATGTGAAGATTTGCGAAATTAAAATGCACGCGAACGTTCTTTTATACACTATTATGCATTGAATGCCAGTGGCAGTTCGCGAAAATTTCATGCCGTAAAAAAGGCCGTCGGCTCCAATTCGCAAAAAATTCATGCCGCGAATATATCATGTTTTACAGTATTTCTAATCAAGCATGCAAACCACTGGACTACTCAAAATTCCTCTCGTGCTTTGTGCTGCATTTCACATCTACTTTTACCTTGAGGATAATAATGGTTATGTGGAGGAAAAGACGAGGAGGAAGAATCATAAATTATAGGCTCCAAGGCAGGTGTTTGTGAATGCAAAAAAAGAAGACAACAGCACTTCTTGAGATACTGTAAAGCAGTAATCACTTTGGAGATATGGTAGTTCCCTGTAGATTTGATAGATGATGCTGCCGGTTCCAAGAACCGGTGGGTTAAGAGCTGGAGGCTAGATTTGTGGTCTGAAAATCTCTTCAGAAATTATGTCCGGGAATTTGACAAGGTGATCATTCTAGAGAATCAGTGCAAGAGTAGAAAAGGAATAATCCATACGGTAACTAGAATTTAGAAATAGAATAGGAAGTAGAACTGATCTTTTGTTAAATATCCAACTGATGATGATGACGATGATGATGATGATGATGATGATGGTGATGGTGATGGTGATGGTGATGGTGATGAAGTGATAAACAATAAACAATGATTTACATAATCACTGATGTGTTTGCAATGGTCACTTTGATGCAAGATCATAATACTCCATGATATTCTACTGTTCTGTAGAGGTATCCAAATTAAAGAAGGAAGAATTATACAAACTGTGTAAAGATTTCAATGCCTGATTTTCTACGTGTCTATCTCACAATGTGTATGATCCTTTATAAATTTCACAAATATCACTTATATGCTTCATTTTCATGTGTGTTATTTGTGAAAACAAGACAGCATTCATAAAAGCAGTGTTTGTTAAAGTCTTACGGTTAGTGAATTACAGAGTCCCTTTTATGCCGGAGAATACACCAGTGATGCACTATACCGTGACTTTAATCCTGCCACCTGCAAATTGGCAACATATTGTTGACATTTCATTCAAAGACGAAGAAAAGTCAAATGTTGCACCATGTCTCAAGGACAGTTGTGAATTCGACTCCTGATCTGTGAAGAGTTCTGATTTCAAATGCAGCTGTGGCTGGTGTGGGAAATGAGTCTCGATCCGATGAGACATGATCGAATGTGACAGGGAGGAATGTGGTTCTCTGAGCAAGCTTCAATCGCGAATAATTGCAACTTCGGCTCGGCACCCAGCGCAACATTCGTGCAGGGGAGGGAAAAATAGAACTGGCATACACATTGCACAATCGGCTGAAATAGAGTAGACAGCCACGAGGGGTTTGAGAATGCCGACTGTTGGAGTTTCAATGATGTGCAATAAATGTTAACCCGTTGAGGACAGGCTGATATTGCTACAACACGCATTTCCCATAGACACCTGACCGAGTATACTTGGAACTAATCTTCAGTGGGTTATGGATTGAAAGATGAGAATGGAAAGCTTCTTCTTTATTTTTTTTTGTCGTTCAAGAAAAGTTCAAGAATGAAGTTTCAAAGGCTGAATAAAAAAAATAAAGTGAAGTGCCCCTAACCGACTGAGAAAAAGGAAAGGTCATTCGTACGAATGTACCCATGAGCTAACTCTGAACTGGCTTACTGCTGAATCTTTGATCCCCAAGCAATTATGGTTCAAATATTGCTTTCATAAAAGAACCATGGTATGAAATGTGTGGCCATCTTGACTTAACAGGCAACATGCCCAATGTCTTTGATGTTTTGTTGTTGTTGTTTTTCCCATGCAAATACTTGGCATTCAACCACTATTGGAGCCCCAGCATGCCCCGTTTGTTTATTCAATCTTGTTGAAGCAGGGTATGGCCCTTTGAGTTTTCAAACTGTTCTACCAAGGGACCCTGTGTACATAATGAACCCAGAGTATGTAACATTACAAAAGTGAAACACAACAATAACTGGAAATGAAAAACATCACACACACATATATTTATATATACATATATATATATATATATATATATATATATATATATATATATATATATATATGTATATATATATATATATATATATATATGTATATATATATATATATGTATATATATATATATATATGTATATATGTATGTATGTATATGCATGTAAGAATAACAGTAAGGCAATGATTAAAAGTTCATAACAAATTTTAAGCTCATTTCTTCTGTGGTTTCCTTTCAACACTGATCATGACTCCGTACAAAAAGAAGAAAAAATGACATAAGACAGCATTATTTACCATCTACATTGTATCTATAACTACACGGACATATGAAACATAAGACGTTTTACATCAAACCTGTCAATTTGCAATCTCAATGACGATGAATTTGTCGGTACACACGTGTATTATGCCACATCTGCCCTGCAGCTAATATGGAGTGACACATTCGTTTCCGCAAAGATTGGTAAATCAAGAGGATCGAGTCTGTAACATATATGAGGCACGGATGCATGTGGTGTTGACAGCCGCTGACTCAGCTACATACTCGGGTGAAAGGAAATACATCCCACAGACAAAAGAAAATAGATAACCTTGCATTTCACCCCCCGGGGGTAAAAGAAATCATGTATTTTTGCCACGTAGCATTGTGTCTAGATGCGGTTTTGTCCCTTTTCGCTCTATTTTCAGTGTGTGTTTGTGATTTACAGTATGTGGACTTCTAAGTGTGCATTATGAAACTAAACAACAGCGTTGAGGCATATAGGAGAAGGAGAAAAGATCAGCGGAAAGAGGCAGCAAGGATGAATGATGAGAATGGGTCTTTTTTTATTTAAGTGACGTATTGAATGCATTACAGATTCATCAATCTTTCCTTTTTTTCTGGCCTGTATCCATGGAAAAAAAAAAACAAAGAGAGAAACTGAACCCAGGTAGATTTGGGCCAAGATCACAGACATGACAAAGCACTAAAAATAAAACTTACAAATATAAAGAAAATGAAAGAGAAAATGGATTTTTGCCAATTATACCTCCTCCCTGTCCGATTGTGATGTCACGTAGTTGCTATATTTACTGTCGAGGGAAGTTGCCCGTAATGTAGTTTAGAGAGGATGGCAGTCTTTGGTTCAAATGTTCTCCATGAGACACAAAGTGGAGTTGTGACGTTCTGCTGCTCACTCCTCACCATGAGGCTCTCTATGGGTTTGTAGGGTACCTGCAGCACACAAAAGACCGCATCAATTGTGAAACATCTCTTATAGTAAATGTGAAATGCTCCTCATCGACAAGATTCAAAGTGTCATCTGTTTCCAGTTCTCACTTCTGTGGTTGAACGTGTGTGCTCAAGAGGTGAAACTTTGTCCACTCTTTGAAATTTTGGCTCTGATCCTGATGTACAATGTCACATAATTTCATATTCTACATATCTGCAATTCAAACACACCAATGTATATACACATATTTCATCCATGTGCATTGTTCTTTTTTATGCTAGTGCTTGAGTCAATCTTTTGTTCACTTTGTGCTTTACGTCATGTTTATAGCATCATGTTTTTGGCTATTTTTCAAATTTTTGATAAGAGCATCCTTAGTGTCAACTAAGAGACTGAGTAATTGTCTAGACGTGATCATAGCACACCACACATGTTATTATGGTAATATAACCTTCCTATGAATTTTCATGACAAATTTCACACAGTGTGCAATCATCTCATTCATAAGATCATAGAAGGGAAATAATTGAAACAGTTGTGTTATTGAGGTACCTTTCTTTGAGTATAATTGAAGAGAGCCATTGTAGAAAACTGTGCAAAAAAAAAAACCCAAAACAAACACACACACACTGACTTGAAGAAAGTCAATTATTCTGGTTTGTTGAGAGGATCACAGCCAGCTGCTTTTGAGGATATAATATCCAGACCTCCCAACCTTTCTGACTGAAAAATAGGGATGATTTGGCTCAAAAGTAGGAAAGAAAGAGCAGTTCCCATAGGAGTGTGTAATACATAAATTTATCTAGAAAAATATTCAATTCCTGTTGAAACAAAAGCTGGGAATGGTCAAAATTCCGATTCTTTCCTCCAAATTCAGTATGGTTGGGAGGTCTGAACATCTCTATCCACACACTTTAACCCTTTGTGTACTTTGAGTGTAGATTGACCCAGAAAACCTCCATAGCCTTGTACACACTGTCCAAAAGTCCCTGATACAGAAAGGCTTAACCTCCACAGGACACCCACCCCAAAATGTGATTATCATTCAACCACAGTCATGACAGGGTTAGTAGTCACATCCTAGAAACCATCAGTGATGAAAGAGTAACCTGCTCATGGCATGGGTGAAGCTGGGGTCCTTCAATTTCAAGTGAAGTTCAAAAACACACATCATTGCATGATCCTTTCACTCGATGATACTTTGGACTAAATAAAGGGAATCATTCACTTTCATATCGTAATCTCATAGCGTATCATAAGAATCAATCGCTGATGAGTTGTGACATTCGGTAATGCCTCGATTTTACTGGAATGACGAAGAACGAGCAAGACGAGGGAAGAGGATAGATGCACTGAGAAGTGGGATTAATCGGTATTCTAATGGAAGCGGAGATATTGAGAGGTTAGCGGAAAGAACCTGACGCATGCAGAAAGCCCACTAGCCCCCTCTTCCCTTTGCATGGAGCATTGCGAGTGCTGCTTTGCTCGGCAGGTCTCTCTAGCTTTAAAGGGATGGTGTACTTCTGGTACGGATAAGGGATTCAGATTTTAACCTTTTGCAAGATAATTAAAAACCACTTATGGAATATGAAACAGCATACAATTCTGAGAGGAATTCTAAGATGAACTCAAGGTTCATTTGATGAAAATCTGTTTTGAAATGGCTGAGATATCCCAGAACTAAGTATTAAGACCTCTTTGTTTTTGGATATCTCAGCCATTTCAAAACCGAATTCCATCAAGTAAACTTTCAGCTCCTTTTAGAATTGTGAGCTCTTTCATATTTCATATTAAAAATGTTCCTCATTTTCTCATAAAGTGGGTGGAAACCTGAAGCCCCATCTCAATAAAAACTATACCATCCCTTTAACCCCATCTCCAAGCAATAGCAATCAAGGAAGAGATCTGACAGGGATGCCAGGAAATATATCTTCAAGGATGCAGCTTCTTAAGAGAGAAAAAGTGAGAGAGAGAGACCAGAAAGGCAGACAAAAAAGGAGAAAGCAAAAGGGTCAAAGAGATATGAAAATATAAATCCACAAACAAGCAAGAGAGAGATCATACCCTGATGAAGATTTCTTGCGTCCTTCAAACAAAGAGCTAAAAGAGATACTCTAGAAAGAGTAAGAGCTGAATAGTGACTCATCTTAGTGTGCAAAAAAGAAAAAAAAAAGAGCACTGGAGAGAGAGAGGAAATTTGCAAAGTGCAGTTTAGGAGAGTTGAGCAAGAGACCAGAGTTTGATAGAGAGGGAGAGTCAATAAGGTCAATAACAAAATAACAAAACAAGCACAGAATGCTCTGAAGTGTCTTGAGAGATGTAGCAAAGAAGACAGACCAAGGCTGTGTTTATCTAACTTGAGAGAGAGAATCACGTTTCAAAACGCGTTTGGAATGGTGTTTGCGAACGTGGTTTGAAACGCTATTCTGGGGGTGCTGCATTTATCTAACCATCATACAATCGCGATTCTAGTGTTCTCACTGCGCAGCTACTTTGCGCCAATCGACTCGGGAAGTAAAGGTCAATTGCGTACCAGCAAACATGCCTCATCAGTCCTACACATATATATAATGGGTAGAGAGCACAACCGGAAACAGCTGGGAGTTGACCTTGAGATGGAAACACGTTGCAAAATGGCATTGCGTTTATCTGCTCAAAGAACAGCGATTATGGTCTTAAACGTGTTTCAAAACGCCCTTTGAGAGGCATTTCAAAACGCCATTTCTAAACTCGTTTCAAAACGCCCTTTGAGAGGCATTTCAAAACGCCATTTCTAAACTCGTTTCAAAACACCGTTTCTAAGTGCATTTGAAAACATGGTTGCGTTTATCTAACCCCTGAAAATGCCTCAAATGCATTTAGGATCCTGATTCTGCCTCAGAAAATCTTTAGATAAACGCAGCCCAAAAACTCATGCATGGTTTTACAAACTTGAGAGCCAGTGGAGAATAGTAAGGGAGAGAAGAGCTAGAAAACTATGCTAGGAAACAGACTGAATTCAAAGGAGGGGGGAGGGAACAGAACAAGGAAAATGATTCAACCCAATCCCTTCATCTAATCCCTTGTCTAATACCTGCCAACTTCTTGTAGGTTACTGGTTGAAGAGCAAAAATTACTTATCTCCAGATATTATAAAGTAGCAGCAGGGTTGGTTGCTTTAACTATTAGAAATTCTTGGATACTTCTCATTTTCTTTTCAAAGATAATAAGGAGTCAAGCAAAGAAAAAATTTTAGATATCCGAATATTTCCCAAAAAGGTCTGAATAAATTGCATAATCACCATGGCTTTGTTTGTGTCAGTTTGCTTGTTTGTTTGTTTGTTTGTTTGTTTGTTTTTGTGGGGAGAGTTGGTGGGGAAATAGGCTGGTTTTACTCCGATATTCAAATTTCATGCCTACATTTCAAACAAAATATTGTTTCTGACAATCAAAAACATTGGCTTGAGTTTACCCAACAAAGCAAAGATTGATGCATCAGAAGTGGTTTCCAAACAGTGCAATCCATTGAGTATGTGCTGATAGATTGAAAAGTATGTTTCTCAGTTCCTCAGGGGAAAAATATATCCTGAAATTCAATTACCATTAGGTAGGGCCTAAATTAGCGACACTTTCACATTTTGCTGATGTTAGCCACATTTATTGGTAAAGAAAGATGTCTGTTACTCCTAGAGGCACACCTTTTTTTTTAAGGATTGGGCTTTGGTGCTAATGAAAATCAAAATTTTTGTTTTAGAAATTCGATTTATTGTGAAATGAAACACATTTGAAATGAGGAAGGGATTTCTAACGGCTTTTTTCTCTTTCTTAATTTTCTTGCTAAGATAGCATGTTAATCTTATGCTGAATGTTGGGATTTTACAAATCATCTCACTTCAGTCAATGAGTGATCAATGCACGTCAGTGACTACTTTATCTAAAACATTGATGCCCTAATGGCAGAGAAGCAACTCTGTAGATAATAGGGATGAGAAGTTAAGGGGTGTGTATCAGTGTCATTAAGTGATGAACTGTCAGAGATGGAAATGCTGCAATAATGATGATAATGATAATAAAGGACATCTATATTGCGCAGCTATAATGATACACTCTACTATGCATTACAAACTGATAATCACAACATACATAACAATACATAAATAATATGTTGTTTTTTTGTTTTTTTGTTTTTTTCCATTGAAGGTTCCAGTACAAAATTCAGTATATGCCAAAGACACACTTGTCCTGTGAGCTTATTTCAGTATGTTACCCTTAGAGGACAATAGTGAAGTTATTCCAGTATATTGCCCTTGGGGGACAACAAAATTATACCTGTTATTACCTCAAGCTCTCAATGCTATTGACATTGTTCAGAGACAGGTTGCATGAAATAGAGTGTTGAACTGATAATATCAGCCATCTGAACAAATAAAAAAAAAAAAACAGACAGAAAGGGGATGAATTATAATCAATAGTGCTTTTTTTTTGTCGCTGGTGCAGACAACTTTATGTTAATCTCCGTCTACAATTGAATTTCCCACATTTGAATGAATTTTCAATACTGTGCAAATATTTCATTCCTGTATGTCAGCCCTTAACATGAATCTTTGGCATCGTGCCTTGTTTGAATGTCCTCCGGAGAGTCTTTCCGTGGTACCCCTTTTCTTCCCCGTGATTAGCCCACTTCTCTCTCCGGCTTTCGTGACACTGAGTAAGAACCCAGATGTACACCAATTGCTTATTCATGTCCCATTTTGTGGAGGCACACTTTAGAAAGTGGCTGTGCACTTTGTGCGATTGTACATTTCTTGGCCAGTGAAAAAGTGGAAGGGGGGTTGGGAGAGGGGGAAATTAGTTGTTTTTGTTGTTGTTTCTGTTGCTCCTTTCTTCCTGAATTGGAGGATTTGTCGTGTTCATTTCTTGTTTTCTTCCCTAGCTAGAGGAGCCTGTTGGTTTTCTTGCTCTTTACTTCCTCAAGTTAGGGACTGGTTTTGGTTCTTTCCTTTTCTTGTCTTCCTTAGATGGAGAATGATCCATGGGTAGCAAAAGACCTGTTTTTGTGGCCTTTTCTTCCTCAATTTAGAGAATGCTTATATTTCACTTCTTCCTGAAGTAAGGGAGTTTTTTATCATTTTTTTATTATATCCTCATCTACACATAGTGTGTATATGAGGAATCACTCTGTGGTCGGTTGGCGAGATGGTTAGGCTGTCAGGCAGTTAGCTTCATCTTTTGTCAACATTTAACCATGCGTTGCCATGGTAATGCCATTTTTGAATGGGAGTCATACAGAAATATCATGGATTGAGCCATCTCCCCAGTTTTTGAGAAATTTGATATGCAAGTTGGCATTTTAAGAGACCAGTATAATATCATGATGTGCAAAGCACATCTCTTGTCAACAGAACAGTGTGTTGTTATGATAACCATTTTTTTCAATAAAAAGCATACAAAAAAATTGTTGATTGAACTAACTCCTAATTTATTAGCTCATGTCACCAATATTATTTTTTTATTTTTTTTTTTAGAAAGCACATCTGTTGTCAATGTTGAACAATGCATTGCCATGTTAAAAACATCCTCTTTTTTTTTTTTTAATAAAAAGCATATAAACTAGCTACCTCACTTTCAGGTAGGGGTTAAATCACATTTTGGGTAGATATTCAGGGGTGTGTTTTTTTTCTTAAAGAGGAATTTATCCAAATATATTTTGTGAATTCAGTGAAATTGAAAAAAAAAGAGCGGTTAGAACATATCAGTGAAGTTTGAGAAAATTTTGATTGTACTGTGTAGCTGGATAAGAAGTCTGCAGCAGTTCTTGATATCACAGCAGTACAATGACTAATACAAAAGTAATAACAAGAATTATATGAAACCCTTTTTTTTATTGAAAACATACATTTCCTAGACTTTTTACTGATATTTTACTCCCAGTCCTCTAATGGAGGCCAGTCAGGTGCTCTTTCGATATATTAGAAATATTTAAATTTGTGGAATTTTCTTCATATTTTGCTGATATTATTCTACTCCTGTGGCATAACAAATTGCTGTAGCTTGTTTATCCAGCAATGGCATCGCTTGGAATTCCCCAAAACTATAGAAAGAGAAATCTTAATTTTAGAACATACTATCGGAGTTTCCTCTGATGTCCCTGATGTCCTTTTCTGATATTTTTCTACAAATACATGTGTTTTGGGGGTATAAGAGTTTGCTTTTAAGCAGGTATAAATGTTGTTGTTGCTGCTGCTGCTGCTGTTGTTGTTGTTGTTGTTGTTGTTGTTGCCGTTGTTGTTGTTGTTGTTGCCGTTGTTGTTGTTGTTGTTGTTGCCGTTACTGTTGTTGCCCTGTTCCATCCTGAATTGTTGAATAACTGATCCTCGCCATCTGCAAGATCTGGGCCCTGTTTTATGAAGAGTTATAATTTATTATAAAGTTGATTTTTGTGGTACGTCTATGGCAGCATGTGTCGAAAGTTACAGTCGATTATATTTTTTGGTAAAGCGGGGCCCTGTTCTTACAGTATGACTGCTGGATTGTGTGAGGCAGTGGAGGGAGATACCACAGGACTCCATGCCTCCCCTCCTCTCGCAATCATGTTCACTGTGTGCTGGAACACAAAGAGGTTGATGATCAGTGACAACCTAAGCCTGAGACACGGGATACGGGGGATGCACATTACCCTCTTTCTCCACGCCCCCTTTGCCTCAGAGACTGCCGGAGGCATCGCGGTGTCTAGTTGTTCCTCAGATTTTCGATCCGGGAGCATCTTTGTTGCTCTTATTGTTGGCATTGTTTTGTTTTCAGTGTAAGATATGTTCCTGGGATTTCACACAGCTTGGATATATAGGTTGTGCCTTCTATTGCTGGTCATTGCAAAATTGCACTTGTAACAATATTACTGTGGCTTTATAATATCACTTGTCAAATAATATAGGACAACATAATGATGATGCAGTCATTGTTGTTTGGAAGGGGATAGTGTTTGTTTGTTTTGGCAAAAACAAACAACAAACAAAAGATACCAAGACTTCTCACACAACGCATAGCTAATTAAAACAGAGGATTTTTGGCATATATGTGGATCATAAACTAAAGGGCTTGGTGAAGGGAGGGGGTGAAATCTCGAAGGTGTATCACTTAGTTGTTGTGTTCTCAAACTACAATGTACTATACAATCCTTTTAAGTATGTACAACTTTGGTAGTGACCGGTAGCATCAAACTTCAACTGTTGAATGTATTTTCTGGATGTTGAGTCTCATTAATACACCTGCTCTGCAGTGGTCACTGCAAACACTCTTACATGATGGACATTTGTGACCCGCTACAACAAAAGGATCCTAAAGTTGCTAACGGCTGAGCCGAGAAAATCGAGTTTGAAGTCAGATCATCAAAATTGGTAAAAACAATCAGATTTCTGTTTCTGGCATAATTTTGTAGTCTAATGTTTTGTCTATCATCTGCCGAAATTTCGAAGCTAAATGATCAAAGGAAAGGCAAGAAATCAGCATTTTTCTGGGCCATGATTTTCCAACTTTCAACGTAACATAAGCGTGTCCAAAGATTTGGATTTAGCACCGCAGCTAGACTCCGCCCCTAGCAACGAGGAAGTGATTGTATTGGTTAGTGCGTGGCATCCTGATTACTGGTTGGTTGTGCGTAGACTGCTGGCGCTAAGCTTGAATTGAACATCGAGGAGGTTGCTAGGAGCATACCTTCTACTCTCAAGCGGTGAAAAGTGTCTCGCCTCCCCATGATCATATGTGACCCGCTACAACAAAATGATCCTAAAGTCGGGCGAGGTCGATTATTTGAAAATTGCATGATATAATTTCCTAATCTTTCTGCTTTAAATTGATATATAACACATTTTATAAAAACAATCGGCTGCGGAGATATCGATGTTTAAAAGAGAGCATGTCGAGACGGCTGGAAAATCAGTGTTTCGAGAAAAGCGCCCTAAAAGTCTTCCTTTCGACGCAATCGCGATCAAAGAACACGCAAGTCAGTTTTCACCTCTGGACAATAGAAGGTAAGCCCTAGCAACCCCCGAAGAGTTCATTCAAGCACATCAGCGTCGGTGGTCTCCTCACCAACCAATCAGTGACCAGGATGTGAGAAGCGGCTGAGCATAGCGCACCCCGCCCGCACGCACCAGTCGACTGGGCAGTTTGCGAGCTTCACGCTTCGGTTAGCAGCAAGCAGCAAACTGACCAATGAGATCACTCTGGTTGTTGTTAGGGGCGGAACCTATCTGTGGCGCTCAATCCAAATTTTCGAACCAGTTTCTGCTTCGTTGAAACGCCAAAAAACATGGCTCAGAAAAATGCGGGTCTTTCTTTTCACCATTTTGCTTCAAAATTTCGACAGATGATAGAAGACATGTTAGACTCCAATAATATATCAAAATCAGAAAATCGTAAGTTTTGGCCAATTCTAATGCTCTGACTTCAAACTCGAATTTCACGGCTTCCACCGTGCGCGACTTTAGGACCTTTTTGTTGTAGCGGGTCACATATTAACGTTGGAAGGAAAACTTTGAAGGCGTTTTTTCGTAATGCGCTAATAAAATCATTGATATCTCCGCAACCGAGTATTTTTATGAGTTGTGCTATAATTATATGAAATTAAAGTAGAAGAGTAAGGGAATAATGTCATGCCATTTTCAGAAAATTGAAAATTGAAAAATGAATCCTTTGTTGCAGCGGGTTACATTTAAGTATAATTCCAATATGCTACAATTAATGTATCAAAATGATTGTTTGACATCTACAAAGAGCTTGGATAGTCAGGAGTGTTCTGCACAATGATATTTATCACTTTCTTGCTCACTCTCTTCCCCCCCCCCACTACACTCGATTGGATTGCCTAAGTTAGCAGGATCAATGCAACTCCGGCCATGCTGTTAGCGCTTTGCACATATTGACTCATCGCATGAAATGCCAACACAGGGGACGGGCAAAAACTTGCGAGGCAGGCACGTAATGCTTGCTACCGAGTTCCAACATCAGCAAAGTTATTTTGTAGCCTGTGATTGTCTACCTGGGTAGTCAATATATTTTTGCCTGGAAGTGACACTCCGACTTGCGATCTCATATCGCGTGCACCTTGCGAAAATTGCCTGGCAGATTGGCATTTTGCGACGCGGCATCAACCAACAGAGGTCATGAAGCACTGGCATTTTGCGCAGGGTAAATGACTGCGCTGTGATTTGATAATGTTGACTCCTTGTGAACCCACAGTGCAATTTCTCCAATATGATATCAGAAAGGCGTATCCAAAGTATGTGTTTGCAGGGAAATTTACAGTCCAATTTCTCGATTGCTATCAAATGAAGACATCACTAAATCTTAGGAATCAGCTCGACTACAGGCATTTATGATATTACTCATATCATAGCCATAACTAAGTATTTGCCTGCAATTTGTATGTGAGAAGATGATACTATGTATATAATGACAGCAATGGTGTATAGAGAAATTCTGACGTCTTGAACAAAGAATACATAATAACTTCTTTTTGTTACAAAAAAAAGGAAGAAAACAACAACAAGGCAGGTGAACATTTATCATATAAGATACAAGCGAGTGCGAGGTAATCAGGTTACATGGGACATTGGTTGGTGGGACTAACGCGATTACCGCCCGATTATTTTTCGTCCATGCCAGAAACCCGGCCTCCTGAGAACGGCATGGCCAAGACGGAACATGTCACTGAGGGTCGGCTGGTTTCATAGACCATCTATGAAAGGGATGATTTGATTGGCAGGGCCAGGAGGCTAGGGGAGGATTTTTCTGTTTATGTTTGGGATGGGGCGTGGGAGGATAGAGGTGAATGCACAATCTTCAATGGCACCAAGTAGTAGTATATCTTTAAAAGACATTGCAATTTTGTATGTCCAGGAGGAAGGTTTTTGAAATTTGATTTAGCAGGCTTAATGTCTTTGATTTTCCCACATTTTAACCTGATTATGATATTTGCCCTTGAGATGCACCTTTGTTTAGGGGCGTGTGGGAGTTTTTTGTTTTTCGTTCGTTTGTTCGTTATTTGTACGGTGCTTTGGTGTGTTTTTTAATCAGAGTATGGCAGCTCAGGTGTAACTTCTCTGTATTTCTGTAAAACACAATATTTTCGCGGCATGAAATCTTTGTGAATTGGAGCCGACGGCCTTTTTTGCGGCGTGAAATTTTTGTGAGTTGCCTTTAACATTCATTGCATACAGTGTAGACACAAGAACTTTCGCAAATCTTGGCTCTCACAAAATTTGTGAAATTGAAATGCACGCGAGCATTCCTTGTTTTACAGTACACTCCTGAATCGGAAGATCTTGGCAAGGATTTACAGTGAAGCTAGCTCATAGATGATGCAACTCTCCACTGTGTGATGTGTGTGATACATTACTTCATACACAAACAGACATACAAATAATGAACACTTGCTGACATGTGTGGTGACACCTTACAGCCAGATGTGACACACACCTGTAAGATGTGCTAACTTCATGCTTATTTTAGTCCATGGACTAAATTGAGTAAGCTGCAGATTTTTTTCTGAACTTGAGCCATTGAATTGGAACATCTTGCCACAATTGCTTGTATCTTTGAAGGAGATGACTTCACCCAAGAAAGTTTTGACCCAAGTATAAAAAAAAAAAGATGATAGTATCGCCAGGGTTGTGTCGATGATATGACAGTACGCTAATACTTGACTAATTGAGCTCTTCAGCCACATATAAGGATCATTTTCTACACCATTTCACATTGCATAAAAGATCCTCTGATGAGTTGTGTTCAAAAACACTGAAATGTCAGAATTTGAGTATATCTTGCAGTCGCTGTCCAACCACTTTATACATTACAGGGATGGTACAGTATTGGTGAAGATGAGAATTAATTGGGCTTTTAACTTTTTGCGAGATACCAAGAAAACACTTATGCAATAGTACAGAGCATACCATTTTAAGAGGAATTCAAAGTTTGTTTGATGAAAATCGGGTTTGGAATGACTGAAACATCAAAAAAACAAAGTAAAACAGAGCAATCATAAAAAAGTGTGGGTCCCACACTTTATTAGAATCACTCTTTTTTGGATATCTCAGCCATTTCAAAATCAATTTTCATCAAATAAACGTTGAATTCCTCATGGAATTACATGCTCTTCTATATTTCATAAGAGGTTTCTCATTATCACACCAAAAAATATTAGAAACCTGAAATTAGGTCTCAACCAAAACTATATGATCCCTTCAACTTCAATTGGTCTTTCAATGGGTAACAAAGTCTGTGATGTACTCTTAGTTTTCTTTTGCTGGAAACCACCAAACTAATTTGCTTCATTATCATATACCTTCTATTATAATCATGCCTGAAAATCTAGCCTTAACAGCAGCAACAACAACAACAACAACAACAACAACAACACCTCAAATTCAAGGAGATTCTCTAGTTGTGGTTGTTGTTGTTGTTGTCGTCGAGGTGCTGTTAAAACAGTAGTGGGACAGATGATGAAAAATCCATTTCACCTGTCTTGTGGCAGTAGCAGAAAAGGTAAAAAGCATTGACTTAGTATGGCCACTGAAGATGGCAAGCGACACAATACTTAAAAAAAAAGTGAACAAAGAAATTAAGGCTTGGAAAATGGAATGAGAAAAAAAATTGTTCTTCTAGAGCAGAATGTAGATTGATTATAAAGTAAGGTTTCTGTGGCTGCCTGTCAATGGAAAATATTCATTGTTAGATTTATTTCAAGGCATTTTCAGTTGAGCTAACTTAATTAAATGGGCAGGGGATGCAATTACATGACAATTTTCTCTTACATGCTTTAGCTGCTGGATAAATTTTTCTTTATTTCCTTCTGTAGCAGGAAAAAAATGCCTGATTAGATGATGCATTTACTCTGCGATAGCTGGATTTTAAATGTCCATGTGCTAAGTCCATTAGAAATTGATAATCTAGCCATGCAGATGCAAGTTTTAAGTATATCTGCAAAAAAAAAGTATGTCAATAAGGTTTTGTGGGATAGGAGAGGGCTTTCCACCTCTGCAAAACTCATTTGTTAACCTATTTCTGAAGCCTTGCTTTGTCTTCAGAAGTGTGTTCAGAGTACTTACTGATTATTCAAATGCAGGAATGAATCTGCTTACTGATTTGCTAACACGGAATGATATTTCATACAACAGCTGTGTCACAAATGCCACAGCCCTTCCATCAAAAAGCGCAGATCTTGATAGCCGAGAAGAGCAGGCAGTTTGCCTACGCAAGCTGCATTGCATACGTGAGTACTGGTACATGGTTAAAGACATGGTAGCATAGCGATAACATGCAATGGGAAGGCTGTAACAATTGTGTGTGGCATTATTACCTCCACCGAAAAAGGAGATTAAGTGATCATTGGCATTGGTTTGTCTTTTTGTAAAATAACTCAAAAAGTTGCTTATGGATTAAAACGAAACTTGCATTAAAAGTCGGTGTTGACACAAGGAAGACCTCATTCAATTTTTTTTTTTTTTTTTAGACAGTGTTCCTGGAATTTTTATAGATTTTTTGAAGGATTTTTCATCTTTTGGCATTTAACTTGAACTCGAAGGTCAACAAACTTGGGGTTCAAGCTGCGCGTACTGGAGGTTTACATACGCGAACTAAAGGGCTTGCTCTGCTCGGACAAGGTGCCATGCAATGACATTTATAAACAAAATGCTTCTGTGTTGGGAAATTTCATGCATGTATGGGAAAGAGTTGCTGGCTTGGCCCAGGGAGGTGGGTTCTGCTTTGCCTGCACTTGTTGTGCTTTTCAAATGCACCCCAGTGGGCAGTGAATGAAGATCGTTTTAATTATGCCAACCTTCTATTCCCACACCACAGAGTCTTTAAAATAGGTTCCCCATTCTCAATCATGATTAATTAATGGTCACACCATGTGGATTGCAAATGAATGCCAAGAATCCAGCAAAACTTGATCAGAAAATAAGTGCCTCTGGACCACAATCAGCCAAATTACATTTTGGAAACATGGTTTGCAGAATTTTGAATTCAGACTGACAAGAAAAAAAATTATTATTCAATTGGCATGAAACATTTTTAGAAACATGTTTACAAACAATTTTTTAATAAGTGTGTGAAGGCCCTCAAAATTCTTTCCGGCGACAAAATGTAGTGAGATGGGTCAAGATGGAATCAAAATTGAGAAGGGAGCTTTTCCCCCAAAGGAGATGAGTGTGTTACTCCTTAATGAAAGATGAAATGATGTAATCCCCAAACCAGTGAATATCCTGGCAACTAATTGTGTGGGAGAAAACAGACACAAATGTGCGATCGTGTTGCCCAAACTGTTCGCTGTCAATCTGCAAATTGAGCAAAAGCTGGACAAAGAAGCTATCTACTTCAGAGCCATTTAGCCTAATGGTTTGAATTATAAAAGGGCATCAAAAATGCTTTCAACCGTAGATGACACATTCTCGTGAAACGTAATCAGTCCTTTCTTAATGGAAGCAATACCATTGGACATCTTTCTTCATCAGCCACTTTACCCTACCCTACCCCCACCCCAACCCCCCCCCCCACCCAAAAAAAAAAAAATATAAAAAGAAATCTAGAGGAATACTCTGTACAATACTAATTTTGTAAGCAACCACATGTAGTCTTTTTGATGGAAAAGAGATGATGGAAAAAAATTATGAAAAAATGTGCCGGCAAATAGCTCTGCTAGTATTTACATGCATATATACAACTGTATGTGCGTGCATGTGTGTGGGTGTATGTTTGTGTCTTTGTGCATGCAAATTTACATTGTAAGGCAAAACTGATTTTGTATCTACCAGTACCCATGTGAGACTCTGCACACCTTGTATAGAAGCTGATGGAGACAATTTTTTTACAGACTATCCTTCTTTTCCTTCACTGTCCCTACCTCATGGTCGTTTTCACACATACTACGAGTGCGTAATTTGAATCATGATTCTTTTCATGAAATAATGGTTGGACAAAAGAAGCAATTACTGCCGACGGTAACTTTAGAGTCTACTCATAATGTACCGCTGCTACTACTTAACTATTGAATCTGGCCGAACGGCAAAAGGGGAAATTCTAATTTACCACTTATATGGCATCGTAAGCTATCTTCAAGAGAGAGTAATGAGTACCCAGAAAGAAGCCATACCTCCATGTATGGACGATAATTCTTAAAGCATTGTTATAATTTAGCATTGCAGTTATGTTTTTCAACCAGTGTAAAAACTGCTACAGTTTCAATATTTTTCCATGAATATTTGGGAAAGTGAATTTTATCAGAATGGAGGGAGGGTCTGTGCAGTGAAAGTGATAGAGATTGATGCATAGAGGCATTATTTTGTCTTTTGACTTGTTATTTCTCTTCAAAATTGTTTGGAAAATGGGCCAATTTATATTCAAATTACAACTTTATATAATGCATTTTATATTTTTTCCCTTTTTATCATCATTCAAATTCTGTACATCCCTCATATAACACAGCTCATCCCTCATATAACACAGTTCATAGACCTTTCTGTCTTACTATTGAGAGACAGAAAGATAGAAAGATATAAAAAAAACAGAGAAAGATGGAAAAAGTTGCACTTATCTCATCCTTACTGTATTCAACAGTTGGAAGTATTGATGAATGCACTCATAAAACTCAGAGCTTATGCTAACGTGAAGGGATGCAAAATGTCCCCCCCCCCCCACAAAAAAAGAGAAATAATAATCAAGGTAATGCTTGAAGTTTTCATCTATCTCCATCTCTCTGTATTTTGCATTTAGATGTAGAGTCTTCCCTTGTCTCTCTGGTGTTAGGGAGAGCTATAATTTCTCTCCCCCAACGGTCCAATTTAAACAACAAGTTACACAAGCAACAACTTGGATCATATTCCCATAGCGAAATAAATGTGGTCTGCAGATGGCCATCTGCAGGCCATCCGATAGCTATCCGATGCTATGCCATCCGATAACTATCGGATGGCAATTTCACATGCAAATTAGTTACCATCAGCAAGCCATCGGCTAGCAGATGGCTTGCTGATGGGTACATTCCCCGATGGCTTGCTGATGGGTACATTTCCCGATGGCTTGCCGATGGGTACATTTCCTGATGGCTTGCTGATAACACTGCGGATGGCTATACCTACTGGCCATCCGATGGCTATCCGGTGGTTATCCGATGGCTATCGGATGGCAATTTCACATGCAAATTAGTTACCATCAGCAAGCCATCCGCTAGCAGATGGCTTGCTGATGGGTAAATTTCCCGATGGCTTGCTGATGGTAAATTTCCCGATGGCTTGCCGATGGGTGCATTTCCTGATGGCTTGCTGAGAGCACTGCGGATCGCTATACCTACTGGCCATCCGATGGCTATCCGGTGGTTATCCGATGGCTATCGGATGGCAATTTCACATGCAAATTAGTTACCTTCAGCAAGCCATCCGCTAGCAGATGGCTTGCTGATGAGTACATTTCCCGATGGCTTGCTGATGGGTGAATTTCCCGATGGCTTGCTGATGGGTAAATTTCCCGATGGCTTGCTGATGGGTATACATTTGCCAATGGCTTTCCGATACATGGGTACATTTTCCGATGGCTGATAGCACTATATATGGATGTATAACACACCTGTACATACTAGCCACCCGCAATGGCTTGCTGATGGGTACATTTCGAACACACTCTGAAGAGTCTCTTCTGCAGGCTTGATGACCATCTGGTACCTCATGACCTCTTGGCCAACATCAGGTACGGTATTTGGGTATCTGAACTTTGATTTGCTCAGTTTTCCCATCCATAATTGCTAGAGAAACATTAGTACCGGTAGCAGGAATTCCTCTTTCCACTGTCCATTCTCATGGAAGATTAGCTGTAGATTCAAATTCAAGCTGTTGGGGAGGCTGTAGCTGCTCCATCATGTAAAATCAAATGAAGAAATCCGCATGCATCCACAAACCACGTCACAATCCTTGTACGTTATAGTAATAGGACAATTTCTGGCTGGTGTATCCGGTCACACGAAGTCAGCACCTTTCTGCAGGAATCTCTGTTAAGATCAATTTTCAATACGTCATTGCCACAATCCACGCAGAGACTCTATCATCTCGGTTCATAGAGATATCAGGCCTACTAGTACCGGTACTATAATTCCCAGAAATATCTCAAAGTCCGATCGGTATAAGACTTACCATTGCGCAGGTATATCCACTGCACTAACACACACAGTCCCACTCATAGTAATTTGCGTAAATATGTCTCATGGAGCTTAACATATCACATGGCAGGAGTTAATTGACACAATTTCCGATGCAAAAACGTTTAGGCTCCACTCCTGATACTATGTAACATTGCTTGGTCCTTTTAGAGACTACCATTAACATCTTGCGGGTTCACAATCACTCACCATTCAGTTGGTACCGGGTAATCATGTTCGATTCATCATCTTCTAGCTGACACTGGATACTACTAATATAAGGCTCATACTGAACATTGCAGCTACACTTGATCCACCATAATTGCAGGCTCTTCAGTTTTCACACAAAGTTAGGACATTCTGTTACTGTGTGACATTAAAATATGGGATAAAATGAGAAACTTGCTTACCTGCTGATAAGAATGATGGAGGAGAGACATAGACCCTACTGGAGTTGTGCATGGAGTGGTGTAGGAATGATGATGGCCAACGGTTATTTCAAAGCTGGTTTAACCAGGGAGGTGGGCACCTCATTGGTCTAACCACAAGGTCATCATCACACCATACAGTCTCTCCCCCAGTCTCTTGGCCTGGCCCATAAATTTTCTTAATGACACACAAATATATATTGTATATGAACTCCTGGTTTCAAAGACTATGTTTGCTGATGTCTTCCTGGTGATACAAATGATCAGATTTTTGAAACTACAAGTTTTCTGATGGCTTCCTGATAACTGTTTTTATTTGCCAATGTCATCTTGATGGTTGATGCTTTGCCATCAGTAAGACATCAGCTACCTGATGTCTTCCCGATGGTTAGGTGAGAAGCTGTTTAAAAAACCGAGTTTGCTGATGTGCTCCTGATAGTTATCAATTGGCCATCGGCTAGCCGATGTCTTGTCGATAACTGGGTTAGAAACGATCAGAAAGACATCAGCTACCCGATGTCTTCCTGATGGTTAGGTGAGAAGCTGTTTCAAAAACTAAGTTTGCTGATGTGCTCCTGATAGTTATCGATTGGCCATCAGCTAGCCGATGTCTTGCTGATAACTGGGTTAGAAACTATCAGGAAGACATCGGGTAGCGGGTGATTGCTGATAGCTACCAAATCACTGCCCAAATGCTATCCGATAACCATCGGATGATCATCCGATGGCTAGCGGATGGTATTCTTTTTTGGTATGGGTTTGCCTAGCGCACCATTTTAATTCCCACCCAGTGTTAATGGGAGATTGACAGAAAATCGTTCATTCCAATATACCTGCAATACTGCTTGGCTTTTCAGCTCACTAGTGGCTTAAATCTCTCTGGACTGCTATCGCGAAATGCCGTTATTCCTGTTGCCATGGTAACGACAAAGTTAAATGCTATAGAGTGAGATGGTAATACTCAGTGCCCTGTACGCATTGTCAGCCATTCCCCATACTGCATGAGGTTTTGTTATAGTTTTTCTAATATCATCTTCTTGTTTGATGAAGTTCCAATATGGCTATATAAACATTTAAAAACAAAATCATATCCAGGAGGACTACAAATTGTTTAAAGGACAAGTTCACCTTCATAAACATAAGGATTAAGAGAATGCAGCAATATTAGTAGAACACATCAGTGAAAGTTTGAGGAAAATTGGACAATCGATGCAAAAGTTATGAATTTTTAAAATTCTTGTGTTGGAACCGCTGGATGAGGAGACTACTAAGGCTCGTGACGTCATATGAGTACAACAGTATATAGAAAATGTAAAGAAAATTCAACATATTTTCACTTTTTTTCGCATAATAAAAGAACACTTGAATATATAAACATTTAAAAACAAAATCATATCCAGGAGGACTACAAATTGTTTAAAGGACAAGTTCACCTTCATAAACATAAGGATTAAGAGAATGCAGCAATATTAGTAGAACACATCAGTGAAAGTTTGAGGAAAATTGGACAATCGATGCAAAAGTTATGAATTTTTAAAATTCTTGTGTTGGAACCGCTGGATGAGGAGACTACTAAGGCTCGTGACGTCATATGAGTACAACAGTATATAGAAAATGTAAAGAAAATTCAACATATTTTCACTTTTTTTCGCATAATAAAAGAACACTTGACTTGCCGCTTTCTAAAGGCAATGGGAATAATATTACCCATAACATATGTCAGTAATGAGTCAAGGGAATGTGTACTTTTTTCAAAAGATGAAATTTTGTGAAATTCTCTTTATATGTTCCTTATATTGTTGTATGCATGTGACATCATACACTGCAGTAGTCTTCTCATCCAGCGGTGACTGCACAAAAGCTTCAAAAATTCATAACTTTTGAACGGATAGTCCAATTTTCCTCAAAGTTTCAATGATGTGTTCTACTAATATTGCTACACTCTCTCAATCCTTATGTTAATGAAGGTGAACTTGTCCTCTAAATTGGATTTTTACCTCTCACAGGGCCACCCATTGAAAATGGAGCAGATCATTTCCAGAGTCATTTTGCGATAGATGTTCCACTGATGCAAGGAAGTCTGTAGCTCCTAGTTCTTAGGGATGAATGATTAGAAGGTGGTATTTTGAAACCTTTGAGAAGGTTTCTTTCATTCTTCTCCTTAAAAAC
The DNA here is from genome assembly GCA_033980235.1 of Diadema setosum. Taxonomy (NCBI): domain Eukaryota; kingdom Metazoa; phylum Echinodermata; class Echinoidea; order Diadematoida; family Diadematidae; genus Diadema; species Diadema setosum. The sequence goes on from CM067064.1 coordinate 6,316,257, forward strand.
GCATCAGTTAACCCATTGAAGACGGGTCGATTTTACTACAACACACATTTCCCATAGACATCTGTCCGAGTATACTTGGGACTCCTCTTCAATAGGTTAATCTCTAAAAATCTGAGCATGACAGCAGTCATTTATTTGATGATGATATCTCAAATATATTAGTTGAAGTAGATGCTGTCGCCCAGGCGAGTTCATAATAGTTTTTTTTTTTTTTTTTAATCAGCCAGCTATCAAAATTCTTTCTCTCCAAATAATTCTAAGAGTGATCTGATGGAGCGTTCATGTGGTGGAATCCAGTTTAATTAGTTGGTGAAGAGCAAAAATTAAGTAGATGGTTGAGGATCATATTTATGTCTCCAAAAAGTGGTCAAATGTTTGTCAGGGTTGGGGGCCATGAAACCATAAATGAAATCAGAAGATATTTTATAGCTTTTCAAAAGATGCACATGTATTGTGGTAGAAGATGTGAAATGGTTGATGATGGGGGGTGTAAAAACAGAAAATAGTATTCAGTCTATGTGTTTGAACTCCAGGTGTATCAAAATGACAAGTCTGTTTAGTAACCACATAAATCAGTTGGTACATGTACTAGGAGAAAAGTCATTTATAGATAACCCCTCAATAAGCCCCTTTTGTTGCAGAATATTTGCCCAGTAGCTCAAAAAGGAGAAGGTAAAAGTAACACGTACATTAGAAGGAATTAAGGAGATTTTTTTTTTCTTATTTTCATATTTAAATGTACACCTTTTCTTTCCTTTCATTCTTTGACAGAGTTTGTTGTTGTCTGAAATTTGCTGTTAGTCTGCATCAAAAGTCCACTGTAGAAAAAAAGAAAAGATAAAATTCTAAAAACTGTCACGCTGAGGTGAGAATAAGATGCTGCAGGGTTTGCTGGAAACCATCTTCTAAATTTTTGATGGCATCATGATTTCGAGTTTGCTCGTGATTTCCCTGTGGGTTCAGAGAATCACCAGCTTGCCCCCAGTTTTGAGAGAATTAAAAAAAAAAGGAGAAAGAAGAGAAAAATCCTCTTTGTCCATTATGGTGAGCAGAGATAATTGCACTAAACAGGTGCTTCTCTGTTACAGATGTGAATGCAACCAGCCCTCTGTGCAAAGACAGAATACATCCCGGGAGAAATGTCATCACATGAACAAACAAATCCTTTTTCTCCCTTTAGATGGTAACAAATGAAGCCTTCTCTATGAAACATGAATGACATTAGATTAACCCCTTACAGCAACAGCACCCTTGAAAATGCCATTGCCATTATGTGACAGGAGGTTGCTGATGATGATGGAAAAGTTAAGATCTGGGCTGTCCTTGAGAAGAGTGGTTGTGTGTTTTTATCATGTAATTCTGCAGCTTCATCGACAGCTATTTACATATAGGTTTGTATGTTTGTTTGTTTGTGTGTTTGTTTTGTTGTTTGTTTTGTGTTTGTTTTTGGTTTTAAGTCTGCTCACAACAGTTTTATCCTAACATGTGCAGTGCACTAGTTACATTAAGATTCTAAACTATCAATTCATCAGCAGAAAGACAGTCCTAGTTCTCATTTTACTGGACTCTGAATCAGCAAAAGAATAGCAACAGATAGTATGTAAATTGTTATTTTCAAGTAGATGTGATTGAAGTGTAGAGTGTACATGTAAGTCAGCTTCAACTTGTGAAATTGATATATGCTTTACTGTAGAATGTGGCTAGAGGTTGACCATGTTTGGGACATTCCCCTGTATTTCTTGACAGGGCCGAAAAGTAAAAAAAACTAACAATCAAACAAAAGCAAAAAAAAAAACAACAACAAACAAACATGGCGCAGAGTCGTATGTAAGTTTTATAGGCCAAATAAATACCATAAAAGTCTGATTCAATCTGAGATTATATCCTTTGTATCATTACGGCAGGAAGTATGAGTCTTCCTACCAAAAATGTTACACTGACGTCTCTTGACTGATGTTCCTTCACAGTGGACACTGGACTGATTATGACGTTCAATGCAGTCTTTATATCAGTGCGGTATAACCCTAAAGATAGCAAACAAAGTGAAAGGTAGTGTTATATTACCTGTCGCTAAACTACTTCAGGGCACAATACTTGAATATGTGCATCCCCCCCCCCTTCGATCTTCAAATAAAAGATCTAAAACTTTTCACAAAGTGTGATATTTGATAAGTCTTGTGTATCATGCACCATGGCATTTATGCAGGCACTTGAGGCAAACTTCCTCCAAATAAACTGAAAGTGTGTCCGATAAATAAATTGCTTTCCTCGCTCTCTTTGAACACTGTAGCATAAATATTCGGATGGCTGCATGTGCCACACATGTCAGGCACATGGTGAACCAGTGTGGAAAATTGAGTCTCCCTAAGTCTGTTTTGTTTATTCAAATCATCATCACATGCACATATCCCGTTCCGTTCCTCCATGGAAAAAGGAAAAGACCTCTCCTAAACCACTGCCCCATTTGTGTCAAAATGACTGTTTTACCATACAATGGATGTCACAAGTGAAGAAATTAAAGTGGGTCGTAGATCTTTTGGCTCCCTTGAATCCCTGATATATGGCCGAGGTTGTCACACCAGTTTAATGGCTTTCACTAAATCGCTCCGTTGCGTTTCGTCGCGATTCATTCGTATAGTGGCCGTATCAAGTTGGGTTGCAATAACTGCGATACAATGGGGCCACACATTTGGCTTATTGCCCCATCATAGAGCTGACATTATTTTTCAGCGCATGAAAAAGAACAATATGGGTTTGACCATTGCTTGGGTATATCTGAGAAGGGCGCCTGCGAGTAATATTTATAGATATATATAGCCTGTCAGTTTTAGGTTTGTTGTCATCCTCATAGTACATGGTGTGTGGTGTATGACTTTGAGGGCATTGATAGCCTCTCTTATAAACCTTTTGAAGATACATTTCTGGTTTTTACATGTTGTATGGATACTAGAGTTAACAACTCTAACATTAGGGGTTGATTTGGGAAATCATTGCCCTTCAAAATATCCTATGTTTCATTTTACACCATATGTATTCCCTTTCATTCCATTCCTCTGTTAGCACAGGTGTGCCCTAATTTCCTTGGAGCACTGCAAGAATGGCTGCAAAAATACTGTAAACCTGCCTTGTTTTTCTGGAATATTCTCAAACAAAATGCGGACTTGCACAATGATATTGAGTTGCTACAGGTATATGACACATACATACCAGCAGAGATGATTACATCATCCCCTCACAATTCTCCCTAGTTGGCTTATAATCTAGGGTATCGTAAGTGTGATCATTATAAGGTCATTGCTGATATTACAAGGCTGCAACAGTGTTATACGATGGATGCACCTTTTCCTTTGAGGTTGTATTAAAAAAAAAAACAGTTTCAGTGAAGATTCTATGCCTGTCAAAGTCAACATGATACTTGTGAATTATTATACCACCACCTCTTCCAGTTGCATGTAAGGTTGCATATTACTTTTTCTGAAAATCCTGCGTTCCACAACTTTTTATCTTAGGTGTCATTTTGACAAAACTTTTATATTTCCATTTGTCTGATTTTACTCTGTAACACCAACTGAACATGGTAGGAAATTCAGCTTTAAGGTGAACTGAGAAATCTGAGAAATAAAAAAAAAGGGAAAGAAATTATGATCTCATTTAACAGCTTCCAATCAAATCTTCAGATTGAATGTTTAGTTTTGATTCATAATATATCAATACATGACAGACATCATTCGTAGGGGGGGGGGGGCGGGGAGATATATGGGCAATTCCACGGTAACTCGCGTTACAAATAATGGGTACATTTATGGGATATTGTGCTAATATCTTTGTAATTGGAAGGATCCACAAGTTACTTTTTTCATCATTGGTTAAGTAGACATACACCAACTAAATGAATCCAAAAAGAAAAATCAAGGACAAACATGTTGGGATTCTTGAATCATTTAATTTTGGTAACTCGCGTTACACAAAAAGGACATGGTCAATTCTATAAAGGCCTCTTTTTGGAAAGTCTCCTCATACTAGACAATCCTGATAAAAGTTTTCCTACCTTGAATTGATAGTGGGTTAGGACTCATGAATTAACACTATCAAAGTTGAGTAACAATGACCTGGTAAAATGTAGGGAGCCTTTATATCGGTAACTCGCGTTACGGTAACTCGTGTTACATTATGTCCACTAACACAGGGTGACACAAATTGATGACATACAACTGTTCTGATGGCACTGAATCTTGTGTTGACTATTTTGAGAGATGCTTAGTACATAGTAAAATGAATAAATGTTAAACAAATATTTTACTAATCAACCCAATTGATAAAGAATGTGTTTAAGACTAAAAAGAGCTTCATTCCTCAAAGAGACCCTGAATATATTTCAATATATACCCAGATGATTTAGGTGTATAAGTACATAATTTTCAGAGTGTACAAATGAAAGATGTTGAAATTTTTTTAAAAACAAAACTTAAAGTACCAAACCCTATCAACAAGTTTACAAAAAAGCCTACAATTTTTCAAAAATTAAAATCCTGTCTTTTTGAAAACTCTAATTTCTTTGCAACTAATTGACAAATAGACCAGTTCGTAATTCCACTTTGCGCATGAGCAGAAAAAGTTCATTTGTACCAACAGGCATTTTGGTTTGTAAATTCACTGATATAAGCATCTGTGATGCGATGATTATTCATGTGATCCTTATCTAAATGATGCTTGCCAACACATCCACCTCACAGCAAGAATGGTATTTCGCAATATAAAAGGAAATAAGCTGTTACTGCATTCAATACAAAACAATGAAATGGATGCTTGCTAAATTATAAACCGATGGGAGTATTCTGATCCCCTGATCCAAATGCAAGTTCATTCTTTTTCTGAACATGAATTCCATAAATTGTTATGTCGGGCAAGTTTTATGCATTATGCCGCTTTGAAAAAGAGTGAAGTGCTGAACCAACTGAGAGAAAAGAAAGGTCATTTGTACCAATGTGTACATGAGCTACAGTGTAATTACGAACTGGCTTATTACCCTACAAATGTACATCAACTTAAATAAGCACTCAATTGATCAGTGTTTTAGTAGTAGCCATGATAAAAAAGTCATGGGCGTGCATACTCGAGCAGTGTTCGAACTAACACCTCCTGATCTCCGGACGGGCATCATCTCGGAACTAGACCACTGAACTTCCGCCCGACAAGAAGTGTTGGTTCTAATCCTTATATCATGCAGCGGGTACTGTGTAATTATTCAAATTCATGAAATTCTTTCGTTGAGATGTTACTGCAACTAATTGACAAATTGCCCTACATCAACATAATAAAAACTGAATTGATCAGTGTTTTATTAGTAGCCATGATAAAAAATCATGGGCACACATACTTGAGCAGGCCAGATTCGAACCCACAACCTCCTGATCTCCGGACAGGCGTCATTTTCACTAGACCACCGAATAAGGTTTAGAACCAACACTTGCTGCTTTAAAGCATTCTGTAATAAAAATTCTGTAATACTAATGCAGGAATTTCAGAAGATAAATTTTAGGTTAATCTCGTTCACTGCTGGATGTACATGTACACATGCAGTGAAAGCCTGGCTAGACTCCTCAATGTGGCATGTGATCAGTGGCCTTGATGCTAGTATTATACAATCACAGTTTATTAGGCTACTCTCCTTTGTTTCAGTCCAGCATAGTGTGTATAACACTGGATTTGATTGTTTTCACCATGATATAGCTCAATTAAGTGTTAAAATTTGCTTACGTTGGTGGAAACTTGTGTTTATAGTCGGTAACTCGCGTTACATACCGGTAACTCGCGTTACATGGTAACTCGCGTTACACTTTTCATTGACATTTTTTAATGTGATGACAGTGTTTATTCAAGTCAACATCCTGTGTACAGTATCAGGGTGTGATGAATTTAGAAAATTATGATTCCCAACAAATTACCTCCACTGCTTCCTTCAGAATGAAAAATATTTCTTGTTTCGGTAACTCGCGTTACATGGCTCAAGGGCTAAACTTTCAGGTGGTGATAAAAATTTTTTGATGGTGGCATAGAAATTTTCTCATGGGAGACTGTAGTAGAACCAATTTGCTTCTTTAAAATGAATTAACTGAAGTGCTAGCAGAATTTTTCTTTAAAAAAAATGTATATCAAGTTAAGCATGCATTTTAGCAATTTGGATGACTGAAAAATTGTCTTGAACATTTGTAGCTGTTTCTCGGGAAATATTTGACCAATTGATATAATTCTTTGAGTTTCTTCAACTTCAATATATGGGTAATACATAATGAGTAATTCTTTTGCAATATAATAAACTTGACATTTTAGTGCCATGTCCACATTCCCATGGAATTGCCCATATGATTTTATCAAAAAGTTGGGTGGATAAAGATGGCACTGATTATAATTGTAAATGTGGTATAGGCCAGATATCCCCTTTCACACTCATCTTGAATAAATGTAACCAATATTGTAGGATGTGGTGTTTATGTGCAGAATGTGAGTTTGGTTTCTTTTTAGGTTTGTGTGCTTCTTTGGCATTCATCAAATTTGAAATTAAACACGAACATCAATTGTTGCTTCACAGTTATTATTGGGCTCCTGTTTTCCTTCTAATTCATTGCTATTACGGACCTTTTCTTATAAGCACTCAATCCATTTTGCAAAGTTTTATGTTTTTTCTGTTCTAAAGATTTGTATGTCTAAAAGAAAAGTGTACTCTGAAGTGTTTGTAATTCAAATATATTTGTAATTCTGTATATTGCTGCTATTATAACTTGTATTGGTGTGATCAAATGAATTTTGAAGAGTTTACAATGTTTCACAAACTAGTAACTATCTTCTTTTCCCTAAAGCGACTTGTGAAAATACCCTAATGTTCAGTGCTGGTGATGGGTGGGTATTTGACTGTGTTTGTATGTAAGTGTGTGTATGTTTGTTTGCATGTATGTGTGTGGGTAAGTTGTATGTGGGTGTGTGAATATGTGTGTGAGTGTTTGTGAGTGAGTGTTATGTAGATATATATGTGTGAGATAGAGAATAGAGTGAAAAGCTGTGAAATGCACTTTCTAGCTTCAGACTTCACCCTCCAATCCCTTTCCACATGATTGTCACATTAATGGGCGGGCCAGAGTTATGTCTGCCATCACTCGTGACATTTCCATAGCTTTTTTTTTTTTCCTTTTCTTCTTCCAGACCTCCCCTTGCAATCAGTGATAACCCCACTTGGCACGGTTTTTAATCGGAGACATCAGCCATTTAAAATTCTCTTGAGACATAATGTGCCAATCATGACGATTGGGGGGGGGGGGGTGAGGGGGTGGAATTCTAAAGTTGGGTAGACACAGCAAGTACACTAGGAGTTGGTTGTTTTTGTTTTTTTTTTAACTATGAATTGATTGTTTTTGTTGGTTTTTTTAACCTATGAGGTTGGTTTTTCTAATGTGTGCGTGCTTGTGGTTTTAAGCATTCATTTTGTGGCTTTAATGTGAAGCAAAAATGGCGCATAAACTCAGGCATACTGAATTCCAGAGCCCAGAAACCTAACATGGACTACTTCTGTATTAGTATGTGCATGTGTGTGGTTATTTTGGCTAGAAGTTGGGCACTCCATTCTGAGGCACGTGGCATTTGCCAAGAAAACATTTCACACCTCAGAAATATGCATGGATGTGTAGGCATTCGTAGCGATTGACATCTCCCACAACAATATACACAGCTAGAGGCACTAATTTTATTGCATGTGTTTGTATTTATTGAATCTGACAACATCAGCTTGTGAGCAACAGGACTATGCTGATATTTTGCATTTTTACATTAGCTCTTTCCAAGTAATTTCTAGGGGAAGGTTTTTTATGTTTTCAACACTTCATTGCATGAGTTTCACAATCCCCCCCCCCCCCAAGTTGCCAGCATGTGCAAAAACAAATAGCATAATTCTCTGTATGCTATGCAGCCTTTTTCTTCCTTGCGAATGTGACAAGCACAGATGAATGTCCTTGCACACAAGGAAAAAGAAGAATGATAAAATTGAATAAAATATGTTAAGGAAGACCAGAAGAGTGTCCTTGCGCAAAAGGGAAAAGAAGGTTAATAGAATTGAATAAAATATGTTTAGGACTAACAGACACAAGTGAGCAGATGTTGAAAGCAGAGTTTTCAAGGTTTCCTCAATTATTTCCCTCCGTCCCCCCCCCCTTCCAATCATCCCCTTTTCAAAATTGAAGAGAAGAGCAGGCCCCTCAAACAGTGTCTTGACAAATTGTTTTCTCTGGACACAATGGCACTCCTGTCCATCAGAAGTAATCCATTAGTCACCCAGAGATTCTGTCAAGTGGGACGTATTGCCCTCAACGCACGTTTCTGCTGCGAGAGGCAAAAAGATAACCTTTCATAGATAAGCTCTTGGCGATCCTTGAGAGTAGATTTGGTTTGTGTTTGCTGACATTAACCCCATGCCAAATGAAACAGGGTACGCTGTGCATGAATTCTGTGGAGAATGGTCAAAGCTGGAATAGGCAATAGACAACTGTATGGAAACAATATAAAATGCTTTCATTGCGCTGTTTGTGAATGCATGCAGTTATTCAAAAAAAACCCAAGGTCAGTACAGGTCATATTTAATGGTTGTGCCCGGTGTTGTATTCCAAGAACTTGGTAACCGTAGTAGTGATTTTATCGCCTAAAAATTTTTTTTTTTTAAGTATTGCCCCAGACTTGGTGATGCCAGAAAGGCTTTCACTTTTGATGCAGAATGGAAAAGAGATGGGTTTGTGACATCAGAATATATACGCAAATGCAGCGAGTGTTTACGTTACTAGGGACTGCCTGAGAAAAAAAAAAACGGAGAAAAACAGCATCAGTGCTGCAGAGAGTCAACAGACTCGACTTCTTTGCTTCAAGCAATATTTGATGTGTGTGATTTTTGTTTAGAGTTTTTGCATCTTACAGCGGGTTCCCTGTTGTCGCTTGTGTATCTGACAAGGTGATGTTGTTTTTGCCAAATTTGCTTATCCCCGCTAGCAAACCATGCAGAATTGGAGTTTCTACAGTTAGTTGTTGGTAGCAGGTCAGGTATGCTAGCGGAGAGGGTAGTGTTTATCTGATGAGGTAATGGAAGATGTTCATTCATCGCTGTTTTGATTCAGGCATTTATGACGATATCATCACTCTTTGCAAGCTCCTCATTCAGGCAGTTTTCTTTAACCTGTTAAGGACAAGTCCCAAGTATACTCGGGCAGGGGTCTATGGGAAATGCATATTGTAGCAAAATTAGCCCATCCTCAACGGATTAAAACATCTGTACTGGGTTTGATTTGAGCTCTGTATCTTTTTGGTGTATGTATTTTCAAATGTGTTTGCATTTTGTGTGTGTGTGTGTAATTGTGTGTAATTGTGTGTGATTCTGTCAGTTTGTGTGTGCATGTGTGTGAGCATGTGAGCGTCATGGCATTGTGTGTACTTTTGTGTGTGTGTGTGTGTGTGTATGTGTGTGTGTGTGTGTATGTATGTGAGTTGTGTTTTTGTTCAGCATTAAACCATCTCAAATAAACATTGTTAAGAAAAACAAATGTCATTATTCATGAAAGTCTTGCCTTTGGCTAAAATTCAGGTTTCATTAACCCTATAAAGCCCAAGCTATTTTGACCCCTGCCAGGCCCAAGGGGGGGGGGGGGGGGGGGGGGGGGGGGCACATTGTGCCCCCCCCCCCTATATAACTTCTTTATTATATGATGTATGACCATCATATTTGGCACATGGGTAGAGCAACTCGTACTCTACATGACCAAACATTTGAAATTTCTCAAGGTCATCCACTGAGGGCGCTGTTTACCAAAATATAAAGAAATACATAGGAAATACGCTAAAATCATGTTTTTTCTGTTTATTTCTTTATCCCCAGTATATATCTTTTTTTTTATATCAATCATTTTCATATTTACCACAAAGGAAAAGCAAGTCAGCCTTCAATGTTTGTTATGGTTGACATTTCTCAAGGTCAGCACATGGGGGCGCTATTCATTACAATATAAAGAAATATATAAAACCTATAATGTTTTGCTTGGAATGAATACATATATTGGTATTGCATTTCATATTTCCAAAATATTGTAATTTTGAGTTTGCAGATTGATAATATGATAAACAAATGATATTACAGGCACAGCTTGTGTGAAAATAATACAAAATAAAAGGGTAGTCTTTGGAAAATGCTGTATTTTCAATTATTTTTATTATATCTATTGTTTGATGCCTATGTCGTATAGAATATAAAGGAAATAATAAGAAAACCATTTCAGGGTAATTCACAACCATAATTCCTTCACCCTTTGGTTCTTCAGCAAATTACAGCCAAGTAAAACCCCATTTCATCCATTATTATACTGTTAAGTGAAATTGGAACAGAAAATCATGCAAAATCTGACGAACATGGTTGTCAGTTTATGGTTGCCATGGCAACCAGCAATTTCAGATATAGCTAAATTATATATCAAAATGTGCGCAATAAGATTTTAGGAAAAGTCACCAAATTTGGTTGAAATCGGGTAATGGGTATAGGAGCGGCAAACAAAAATATGGTAGGGGGGGCACAATGTGCCCCCCTTGGGCTTTATAGGGTTAACGTGACATCTCTGCTGTATTATGAAAGCATCACTCGTGTGATGTCAGACATATTCATATGGAACATGGCAAATACATGAGGCATATTTGGATATTTGTCCACTTTTTCCCAGTACAGTGCTCACAGCTTAATCGGAAGGGGTCGAGAGACAACTTTTTCTCCTGTTAAAGCAGTGCTTCCGCTTAAGGGATGGCTGATACAGGCCCGTGCAAAGCACGCCACATGAAGCCCAAGAGTATGTGGGCAGTATACTAAACCATGCACAGTTAATCACGATAACCGCTGCAACAAATACACATGTGCTGCAACATGTAGACACAAATGGCGATAAGAAAAGACGCAGCAGTCTCTTAATTTTGACAAATGCATCATTGGAACAAACTTTCATTCATTTGATCCACACAATAACTCTTTTGTAGAGTTTGACAAATTTGATACATCAAGTTTTGTTGCACTTAAACGTGTTCCCTCTAAAGGGGTTTCCAATTAACGGATGAGCACTGTATCTATGATGGTATATGATGAGCATTACAAAGTAAGTGATATACGATATGAATACAAAATCTGCTATCGCCAAGTTTATATCTACCTTAGATAGACTTGATTTGTTTATCCTGCCATCCAGGTTTTATTTCACACTGCATGCATTCTTTTTTTTTTCAAATCGTATTTCCTTGAATCTCGTCAAAGTCATTTTATAGATGATCTAGGTGGTGGGGGGGGGGTCCTTGTATAACTGGTGAAATCCAGAAATTTGATTTTAAAGCAGTTACCATGTGATGTGTGATAAAGAGATAGCATTTGTACAAATTTGGTGCGACAAGAAATGTAAATATAATGTAGAATAAGGAGAGATGGGCAGGGTAATATGTGCATCCATTAATAACCAAGGATAGTAATCATGTTCATACAAAGCAAAAAAAAAAAACAACAACAACAACAACTTGCAGATGGCTAATCTGAGGCATAATTTCTCCAGTGCAGTGAACTGTACCATAAGATAACAACCACAAGTAGTTAAGAAGTGATCATTTGTTTTGTTTTGAATAAAAGTGACAATGAGTAATGTTGGTGCTGTCTCTATTTCCAGCTGTGTCCTTGTGTTCTTGAGTGATCACACATCCATACAACCTTCCATTTGTGCAAGGTGGTTTCTTACAGTGGCATTGTGCTTAATGTTATTTATAATTCAATGAGAATATTCATGCAGCGATGTCTCCTTAGTTGATAATTCGATCTAACCAATCATTCACTTAGAGACGTCTTGTTTTGGTTTGCTTGGGGTGTGTTTTTGTCATTGTTGTTTTTTGTCTTGGTCATGTCAAACTCTTTGTTTGGAGGGATTTTTTTTTTTTTTTTGCCACTTGTTGAAAGTCATGCTGACAAATTGAGAGATCTCTGGTGCACCAGGTCCAGGTTTCAGCTTGCCCGCCTTGGGAAATGCTACAAATGAGATAAGGGTACTCTGGCCAATGGGAGGAGGGGGGTGAAAGGGGATGAGGAGGGGAAGGAAGGAGGGGGATGAAGATGGAGGAGGGAGGAGGATGGGGAAAAATGACTACCCTTAGATGATTAGAGGAGTCTTGTATGTCATAAAGCCGGCGGCGGACCCAAGGGACTTACAACATTTGAAACCGTGACAATATCTGCGCCCCGACTCTCCCGCAGTCATAACCATGCATCATTGATGGTTGATGGTGGAAGTCGCTTGTGCCAAGCTGGGCAAACTTTAAATGCTCGGTAGAGTAGGAGAAAAAAAAAACACTGTAGTCGATCCACGTCTAATTGATTTACAAGTGTGGGTTGTTCAACACAGATCTATCCATACCTATGTCTCTGTCTTTTTTTTATCCTGGCCTTCCTATACTAGTACTTCTTCTACCAGTACTCTCTCTCTCTCTCTTGCCTTCTTTTCTTATTTTCATTGTATAATGCTACACTTGTTTATCACAGTCTCCAGCAATTATAGATACTTTTATGCAATATTTTTTTTACATGCTATCTTTTCCAGCAGGTTGCATTGCATTCTAAACAAGCTTATCGTCTTTGTTCTTTTAATCTCTTTTTTCTCTCATTTATCTTCCCATATTTCTTCTCCTCTCTTGTCTCTTCTATCCAGTATTTTTCAGCAGATATTGTATAAATCATGTGACACATCAAGGGGCTTCAGATCTGGGGCTTTCATTTACCATTCTTTCTTCCTTTCATATATTCTCTTATGTCATACGTCTCCTGTCTATCTATTGATCTATCTATCTATCTAAGTCTATCTATCTTTCCACCTCTCTCTCTCTCTCTCTGTCCATCTATCTACATTGTACCTCTCTAACTATCTACCTCTCTATCTACTTCTCTACCTATCTATCTATCTATCTATCTGTCTATCTTTCTGTCTGCCTCTCTATTTATCTACCTTTCTATCTATCTGTCTACTTCTCTATCTATCAATCAGTCAATCTATCTATCTACTTCCTTTCTCTTTATCTATTTATCTACTTCTCTATCTATCATTCAATCAATCTATTTATCTATCCATCTACTTCTCTTTCTATCTACTTATCTCCTCTGTCTATCCATATATCTACCACTCTCTCTATCTATCTATATATCTATCTTTCTAATCTCAGTCTCTCAGCCAATTTTGACTGCCTAGTCTCCTTTGAAAACATGTCACGTCTCAGCGGCAATCAGGCATAAACTGTCTAGATGATTTTTTTCTCCCATCATCATGTTGCATGATAGTGCTGCACACATATTTCTACCCCCCCCCCCCCCAACAATTGGTTGTGTTCTGTCTGCCACATATAATGTGGGGCGCTGTATTTTATGTGAAATGCAGATCACAAGAATATCAAGCAAAATGGAGCGGTGGAAAGGGGTTCTTTCGAAAAACTTATGATTTTTCTTTTGTTCATTTCTGGCACATCAGATATTTCTATGGCTCATTTTTTTTTTGTCAGACCCTCAAATTGAAAGATACTATGCTTCTACCAAAGCTTTACGTGTTGCCTGCATTACCTCTTTCTTTCACTGTGTAGGGTCACATGCTGAATTTTTGAGTTGCTATGGTGATCTTGAACCAAATGCTATGTTGAAAGAGAGATAAAGATAGAAAAGAAAAAAATATGAAAAGATGAGGAGGGAGGAGTTGAGTGTAATAAGATGTATGCTCGAGATTCGCTTATACTGTATTAAAAAAAGAATGTATACTGTGAGAAAGGCCATATTCAGCTTATATTTGGGACTCTGTTTTGCACTCTGGTAAAGTGTGACAAAAATTTGCCCCCTAAAGATGTCAATGCCCCACACCAGAGAGCAAAGAAATAACAGCGATATAGGGGAGGACTTCAACAAAAATGCAGAGTTATACATGCATGCTTGTGGTGGAGGTGAGTGGACTTGTCTGGAAGAAAGAAGATGGAATTGAAAGCCAGCCCACTAAGCCATGCAAAGAAAGGCATTTTCACGAGTGCGGTCTACCGTTTCAATTTGAATGTTTCACTCGGCCCACTCTCGCGTTTCGATGCACTTGTGAAAGTCCTCGGTAGAAATGCATGAAATTTGTGGGGTGCTCAAGAGGATTCAAATGTCTGTGGCTTTTTCCTCCATCAAAATGACATTTTGGCAAGCAGTTTGTGCCCATGATAAGTGAATCCTGCACAATTTGGACAGCATCGATGGTGACAAACTCTATGCTTTCTATGTAAGCTGATGAAAGGGCTACCCATCCAGAACAAGCATAGGTGACATGCATGCAATAGAAATCCGATTGTCAGTTTATCAATCTTCATGAAATTAATTGGTTAGTCCAAATCGGAAGTTGAGTGGATTTGACGCGATGCATACAGGCCGACTCATTCGTTTACATGGTGATTGATGAAGGGCTGGATGGGATTCATAATGCAGGTGTAATCCACAAACTTTCTGAGTGTATTGAAGCTCTTCAAGGGTACACTCACAAAAGCAGAATATAAGCAATGGGAAACATATACATTTGTCTAAAACAAGAGTAGCCACACCATTATTGTGGCAAGAATTTACCCTGCCTGTGTATTCAGGGATATACTAAACTTGATTCAGTGAGCTTTCAAGCTAACTCGTTTTAATCATCAGTTTGTAATCATGAGGTGTAAACTATGATTGTAGACACGGTAGGAGGAGAACAAATGTATCACTGCTCGCGTCGCTATGGCGATGCCGCATCCAGGCGCTGGAGAAGAGAGGAAGAGAGAAGGATAATATGGCGGGGAGACTTCAGTGTGTGTCAACAAAGTAGCACACTCGTCCTCCCGCACAAATGATTGATGGAAGGTGTTTCAAAGTTAATTAAGTTTTCATGATCACTTTCTATCTATGATGGATCGAAATCTGATCGATGTGTAACTGGCAAAATGAAATCAAAATGTGTATCACACCATGTGTGGCAAATTTTGTAGTACAGATTTTCTTTGGGGGGGGGGTGGGGACAGTATTTCTTCCATTCTGTCTTTGAGTTGGATTTCTGTTTTAATCTTTCCTTCACCTCTTATACTGCTTCAGTATTATTTTTTTTTCTTTCATGAAATCACACTTGGAATGCACCAAAATATTTTTTATGAACATATTTAAACAAAAACCAAATAAACTGGAAAGCAATTCAAGGTGTAATGTAATTAATTCAGCAGCCTCCACCCCCCCCCCCCCATCCCCCCAAAAAGGGGGAGAAAATGTCATATTATTTGATGAATTTTCCTTACTTAGTTATGTTCATGTTATTGTTTCATTTTGGAGGTATACATAGCTTAAATTTGTTGTAACGATTTTCTGCAAAACATTAATGGTTACATTCTACGAAAGACCATTAGTGCCACGGAGAAAAAAAAACTACTATTTCTACTAATCTGTTTAAACAGATTATAATCTGTAATAACAGATTACGGTATTTCTACTAATCTGTTTAAACAGATTACGGTATTTCTTCTAATCTGTTTAAACAGATTATAATCTGTTATAACAGATTACGGTATTTCTACTAATCTGTTTAAACAGATTACGGTATTTCTTCTAGTCTGTTTAAACAGATTACATTATTTCAACTAATCTGTTTAAACAGATTATAATCTGTTATAACAGATTACGGTATTTCTACTAATCTGTTTAAACAGATTACGGTATTTCTTCTAATCTGTTTAAACAGATTATAATCTGTTATAACAGATTACGGTATTTCTACTAATCTGTTTAAACAGATTACGGTATTTCTTCTAATCTGTTTAAACAGATTACATTACTTCAACTAATCTGTTTAAACAGATTATAATCTGTTATAACAGATTACGGTATTTCTACTAATCTGTTTAAACAGATTACGGTATTTCTTCTAATCTGTTTAAACAGATTATAATCTGTTATAACAGATTACGGTATTTCTACTAATCTGTTTAAACAGATTACGGTATTTCTTCTAATCTGTTTAAACAGATTACATTACTTCAACTAATCTGTTTAAACAGATTATAATCTGTTATAACAGATTACGGTATTTCTACTAATCTGTTTAAACAGATTACGGTATTTCTTCTAATCTGTTTAAACAGATTATAATTCTACGAAAGACCATTAGTGCCACGGAGAAAAAAAAACTACTATTTCTACTAATCTGTTTAAACAGATTATAATCTGTAATAACAGATTACGGTATTTCTACTAATCTGTTTAAACAGATTACGGTATTATAATCTGTTTAAACAGATTAGAAGAAATACCGTAATCTGTTTAAACAGATTAGTAGAAATACCGTAATCTGTTATAACAGATTATAATCTGTTTAAACAGATTAGTTGAATTACTGTAATCTGTTTAAACAGATTAGTGGAAATACCGTAATCTGTTATTACAGATTATAATCTGTTTAAACAGATTAGTAGAAATAGTAGTTTTTTTTCTCCGTGGCACTAATGGTCTTTCGTAACATTCAGACGGTGATCCTTAGTTTTACGTCAAGCTAACTTCGATGATAAGCTCTTGTCCACACGTGTCCACCAACAAAGCTTATCAATGATAAGCTCCTGCCCCTTTACAATGAGCAAGTCCCACTTGATGATAAAACTGGAAGTTCTAGATAACCCCATTAAGAGGGGACACTGTATTTTTTGATATTTGGGAGGTTGACTTAGAAGCAAAAGGAATGGAGCTCATGGCTCACACTTACCTAAAGATTTGTATATGAATTGTGCACAAAATTGGTTTATATTCGCTAAAAATCCGCAACATTCGTGAACCATGCTTGTATGAGTTGGCCGACATCTGCACACATCTGCAATTATCCACAGAGGCACTTTTTTTCCATTGCCAGGATTTTTAAGCTGCACAGAATTTTGGTTGTGGATGTCTAGCAAATATAAACCACAATTCTGTGTGCAATTCATATGCAAATCGTCCTAAATGCCAGTGGGACTGGGCCCTTAGAGTTGGTTGATTTTCATGTCCACACAATGCTTAACTTCAAGTGGGGACCCCCCCCCCCCCACCATGGCTTGTGGCTAGAGTGTTAACCCTGAGAAATCTTGTGGTTCTTATCATCGAGTTAACTTCAAGTTAGCTTACCTTTGAGTGCGTCTACATGGTACTAACTACAAGCTTTAGTATCCTCAAAGTTAGCTTAACTTAAAGTTAAGGATCACCATTTCAATGCAACTAATATGATATTGAGGTGAATATCCTTAGAGGGTTAAGCAACTTTGTTCCACTTTTCCAGTCAAGACAGCTCTAGATGATTTATGGAAGATCTATTATCAAAAAAATAAATAAATCCTGTGTAGCAATCATCTATCTGAAACAGACCTAGGAGATTTTTTTTTTCCTTTGATGAAATTTTACCACCACTTCTCAGCCAGGTCCTCTTGGGTGTATGCGGGAATGTAAAGGAGAAAATCTGATTTATGAGATGGAGGCTGTAGTGATGTCTTGTGGCAAGACATCAACTGGACTGAAACCATGGATGCTGTTTGTTGACTTCGAAATCTGAAACTCGGGCAGCGGGTTGCATTTCACATTGCATCACGGCAACCCCTGGGGAAGCTTACCCTGCTCTGGAATCCAAGAAGCTAGCCTACCCAACAAATCATATGATATTTTTTTTTTGGGTGATGTATATCTAGAATATAGAAGAGGATGGAAAAAGATGGGGTGTGGTCATCTTGTATGGAAGTGTAATGCTAGATGTCTACAATGGCCGACATGGGGTGATTAATCACAACGAATTCAGCATGGTTCTCTCATCTGTCTCCGTAGCCTTTCTTTCCTCGAGGACTCTTCTTCCGCGCCGCTCGACGTCCAGCTTCGCTACTTTCTGCCACACTCATCCTCCCGAAGTTCACGCTCGTTAATAGATAACTTACGGCCGGGGAGAGATCGGGAGGGAGAGAGATAAATAGTGCTTGCGAGAGACACACAGGCACGCACGAAGAAGTGAAAAATGTACTCACTCCAGAATCATGCTTTTTATCGGGTAAACCTAATCGTTAATTTGTAATCTCTAAGCCAGACAAACAGCTCCCAACCTCCGTCTCCCCCTACCCTATTCATTCTGTTCATGTCTTTAACAGTAATTTATGATCACTTACTGTGTAGCTCCACATTTATGACCTACTCCGTCATCCTCCTCTTCTTTCTCCTCTTCCTCTTCTTCTCGTTTGTCCGATATGCAGATGGCACAAGTCAAATTTCTGGGAAAATTTGCGATGAACGACACATTGGAAGACATTCTCATTGTCATGTAATTTCTCAAACATCTGTTTTTGTCAGCATTGGTTTGTTTGTTTGTTTGTCTGTGTGCAAAATAACCACTCAAAAATTTGTGACTGGATTTTGATAAAAATTTACAGGAAAAATTAATGACACAAGGAACAGATGATTGAATATTGGTAGTGATGTAGAAATTGTTATGAATTTTTAAAGGATTTTTTGAAATATTTTGGCAAATAGGGTTAATGAACTTGGGAGTATTTGAGGTTTGCATAAGCGTACATTGTACTAAAATGTGTGCTCTGCTCGAGGAGCCATGCAGTAGGAAGCTGATGAGGTGAACAATTCTAAGTTTGATGGGGGGGGGGGTTGCCATCAGTAGGAAATTGGGCGATTTTCAGTACGCATGTACAATGTATGGGTGGAAATGAGCTGCTTGGCAGCGGTCTGCGGTCTCTGAGTGCGTTTCTAGTTTTCCTATCATTTGGTCATATTTTTTTTTCCACAAATTTTGGCTCATTGTTGTCTTCAACCACCAGCCTCAATCATTGCCAAGAACCGGGCAAAACTTTACATCAAAGGAAAAAAAAAAAAGAAGAAGATGATAACACAATTTGAAGTCTCTGTATTATTATGGATTATGCAGTACTACCATTTCCCAAACACTCATACAAATTTCTAAGAAAAAAACACCATGATATTTCTGTGAAATATTTGTCTGGTATTGCGTTTCTGATGTCGTCGGTCAGGAAACCAAAAGCAGACTTTGAACCCCACTCTTGAACAGCCAAAGGTCTATTTATTTTATAGACTTAAAACCAACTGTAGTCCATCAATTCCCAGGCATCGCAATATTGGATATCACCACCCTCTATCTCCCCTCACCCCCCCCCCATCTCTTCCTCTCTTCCTCTCTCTCTCTCTCTCAGGTTCTATTCATCTTTCTCTTTCTCTTTTTTCCCCCATCAATTAGTGATGTCATTATGTTGGCACCAGAGATTCCTTGTATGGTGGCAAATGAGAGCTATTGATCGGTGAGCTTCTGCACACAACTCCAGCATCATTTCCCGGAAATCAAGCAAAACATTTGTACAAGTGAGCAGAAAGATGGCCAGCGCGAGTGTGATATTTACCATTCTTTGGATGAAACCTTTTGGTCATTTTTGTTATCTTTCCCTCCTTTGTCTCTGCATGTTTGTTTCAGAAAGCCAGGCTCAATGACCGACATACAGTATATTTTTTCAATACTTCCTGGTCAATATTGTCAACATCTGCTCTGAGATTCCAGACCACTGTTTGCTCCCTCCGAGTACCTGTCAAGTGCCGTAATTTTCTCACTACATCACTTGACATTGTTCTCAAGATGGTACTATCATTTCTGAGGAATCGATTGTGCGCGTAGTTCACATTGTAATCGTTATTTCCAAGAAACATGGTCTACTTTTTGTTCTCACAACCGAGTGATACACTTTCATGTATTTCAACAGCATAATATTTGAACATCATAATTGATGCTAGATGCCATATTTCTTCTCCCCCAGCTCTACCTGTGTCAGTAGCATTCTCTTTTTTACCCTCACTCATTTTGCCTTTGTGCAAAGTTCGTGTGGCTCTTCTGCAACTCTGAAAATTAGATTCCTTTTGTAAGCTGGTATAGTGTAGAGGTAGTCGATGGAAATCTTTCCTCAGAATGATAAAAACTGGAAACTTCTTTATGATGGTGGGGAAGCAATACTATAGATTTCCAGTAAATCATTATTCAGACTGAAAAACAAAAAAAAACAAAAAACTTCCAATCATAATTCTCGTAACAAAAGGGGAGCGTATTCTAGATACGAAATTCTTTTAATTGCTTAAAAAGAAACCTCTGGGGTATATTAATGTCAGATTTCCTACATGACTTTTAGAGACATTGTGCAACCTTGCTAAATTTTGTGATGTTTGCAAAATGAATATAGGAAGATTAATCCTGCATCTCTTTTTTCTTCATCTCTTTCCTATCTCTAATGTTTACCATCTTAGTCTCTTTCTTTTTTTGTACCTTCTGTCACTCCCTCTGTTTAACTCTTCCACCTCTTTCTCATCCCTCATTTTTTCTATCACAATCTCTCTCTCTCAATCTCTCTTTCTCTCCATCTTCCTCTTTCATTGTATGTCTTCTCCTCATCTTTCCCATCGGCTCCAAACTACTGTCTTTAAATCATCAATTTTAAATGATGACATATGGGATGCAGCAATTGCAAACATCTTTAGCAACATTTCCTTGAAGCGATGCATAGTATCTACAATGCCCTTTGTTTGAAATCCCGTGTTAATTGCTTTGGTGTTTTGTCTTGTAGTTTTTACATCAAGGACTGACTTCCTTGGAGACATTAAACGATATTATAATAAAACGATATGCTTAAGCATGCCCTCAGGGTACTTGAAAAGTCATTCAGACACGTTTCAGATCTTGATCTATCCGTGGAAGATCTCCTGTAGAGAGGTACGAGCATCCCCATGGCAACATGACTCATTGTATCATGAGTATAGCACTAAGATTAAGAAAAAGAGATTTATAATAATGTCTACTTTTGTAACAACGTTTGTAGTTTATGGGAGAGAAAAAAAAAAGAAAAAGAAAAATTGAAGCTGAAAAACTTTGGCGATGTTATTTGATCAAAGTTTTGAAAATACCTACAGGCACTTTGCATACTCATATACATTTGATGGACACATGTACGACCTGCCATTATGCCCTTTGCCAGGGACAGACTCCAGTGGGATCAAGAATATCAACAACATGTTTTTGTACCTGGAAATCCCATAATAGTACATTTTCCTGTGGAGACCTTAAAATAGGCATTTTAGTCTAGTAACTTTTGTATTGCGTGCATGGCATTCCTGATTCCTTGTTTACATATTCCCTTTCCCATTGGAAGGAATAGATCAACTCTGACTTTGTATTTAACAGGAAATTTTAGATCAATTTTCATTTTAATAACATTTATTGGAAGAAAATTTATGGTTGAAAAAGCCTTCTTTTTAAAGAGGAAATCCACCTGAAAAATATATAAACTTCAAAAGAAAGAGAAAAATATTCCCTACAGAATGATACCAAAATGACAAAAATCAGATAAGAAGTAAGGAAGATTCGACATTTTGAAATTTCACATATAATGAAAAACTGTGAGGGTATGACATCATCAACGCGCTCATTTGAATATCTTTAAGGAGTGGTCAAGAAATGTTTTCTGAAAAAATGTGAATTTTAAAATGTCATATCTTCCTTTAATATTTCTTATCCATTTTTTTTTTTTCATTTTTGTATTGTTCCATAGGTGATATTTTTCTCTTTCTTATGAAGTTTATTAATTTTTGGGGTGGATTTCCTCTTTAAAAGAAAAATTGTAAGCTTATTGATCACATCCCCACAGTAGAGGGCAGACATTTATTACTTGCTTCTCTGAGAAGCAATGAAAAAGGTTGATGTATGTCTTCCTGAGTTAATTTTTTTTTTCTGTGTTGAATCCACAAATGAAAGAAAAAGGGAAAAAAAACACCCAGTATTAAGAAGAAAAGAAATTGATGGATAAGGGCATTTTAGTCTGATTGTACATCAAGAAGTAGAATGGTTGATTAGAAGCTGAAGATCTATCATGATGTGGAAAAAATGCACTTATTCATCGTATAATGTATGAAATGTTCTCTAACCCTTGCTGCACTTTGTACGCCAATTGGCATGCTCACTGAGGTGCTTTCTTCACAGATTGAGATTACCTTATCCATCTTATCCTTTTTGTGTCATCATAGTCTTCTTGTTGGACTGAGACACATTGCTACCACTGATTGAACTCTGCTCAATTTACAATTATGTCAAGTTTGGATGGATTACCGAATACTGATGAAAAAAAGCTGACAAGTTAAGCTAAATGTCTGGGCACATAAGAGGGTTCAGATCAGTTTAAGTTTTGTTGGTAGGAACATTAGCAACTAATGCAGTGAGATGAAATGAATGCATGTATATGAGGTATCTCACATTTTGCAATCTGTGCTTCTCCGTGTCTCCATGTCTGAGTGAAATTTTGACACCATGCAGATGAAATCAATGTGAATACCTAGTATGCATACAGTGTGTGTTTGTGCAGGTGTGTTTGCCTATGTGTGCATTTGTAGGTACCTTCAAATGAGGACCTTCAGGGAATACACACCTGCTTACTCTAGACATTTATGCATTACTAGATGAACCTCTTGCTGTTGGGTGAGATACATGTAGGTTGTAATGAAATATGTGTACGAAATTTAGTCCACATTGGAAGGACTTAAGAATGTTTGATTTCATGACAAAGGTAATATATACATGGTACAGTGCATAAGATCCACATCGGTCCCTGTATAGGCCCACTCAAAGTCTATCATGTTGTAGTTCAAGAGAAAGACCAATAGAATGGATAAGGGGTAACTACATTCCTGTATACCAGTATGAGTTTTTGTGTGTGTGAGTATATATCTTTCTTCGAATGTGCATTTGTGTTTGTATTTGATGAAATTGGCAATGCGTCAGTCGTCATGTTCTTGCATGTATTTGTGTAAGTATATGTGTGTGTGTGTGTGGGTGTGTGTGTGTGTGTGTGTGTGTATGTGTAAATCAGGATCCATTTCAAACAAAGGGTTATGTACCGTATTGTACATTTTTGTGTATCATGCATGCTACTATATCTGGGGTAAAAGACCTTGGCGCCCAAAAAATGCTTTAAAACTCCTCCCCCTGAAAGCTGGAAACAACTGGGATATTCTTTATCGGGAAGCAATATAGGCCGATTCCGCTGACAAATTGCTTTGAAATGAGGCCATCCCACGAGCAAATCAATTCCGTTCACCCAGCACTCACGAACCAGGGAAGCCCTCCTGACCTCACACTTGGTCACATGGAGACATTTTATGGATTAAAAAAAAAAAAAAAAGATAGCCCATGTATCATTTGCCAAACCTTACCTACTTTGTCTATTTTTAGTAGCCATCTATTTGTATGTGTACGATACGGTCTGTAGAAGGAAAGAATAGACTAGAAAGAAAAAAAAAAAAAGCAGCTCAGTAAATAATGCCATCATTGAATCTAGGACAACAAATTTGGGATTCTGTGCCTGGTGCACGGTCGACAGCCAAAACAGGAAATAGAATCCTGACGATTTCCGGCCTCTCCAACGTGTGTTTGAAGGAGAATCGCTCCAGTCTCTTCACGACAAGTTTGTTCCCATGCAGAAGATTAGCAGTGGGATCTGTGGAAGACATAGCTTGAAGTGGTATGCAGGGCAGAAAGATTGTACTTTTGATCAAGGGGTATGCCTCATACGAGATGTAGTCATCCTGTTATCACTTTTATCCATTCGATATTGAAACATGGATGCTTGCGCATGTACACAACATGGTGCGTATGTTTGGGATGTGTCACAGATGGAATTGCATAACAGCATAGATATCGGAGGTATTGACAGCCGTGAAACAATCACTAAGAAATTCAGTTAGGTATTTTCTTCCTATTTTTCTCAAATTGTCATAACTTCTGTTCAATTTATATAACTTATGCTCAAATTTCCACTGTTGATAATGAACTCTTCCTCTGTTGACTATACGTGTACATGTAGTCTCGACTACTAGAAATAAACATGGGTTTCTGAAGCAGGTTTTGTATCGATGATTCATTGCTTTCCATGGCCGATTGAAAAGATCAGTACATATTGATATCTGTAATCTGTTTCTGGTATGGAGCTATCAGCTTTGCACACACACACAAAAGAAAAACCCAAAAGGACAAAGTATGTATCGTAAGAAAATAACATACTGCAGGAAATTTCTCCGGCTGATCTCCCTTGACATCAAATGGGTGAATTAACCTGTTGAGGTTGAGCTGATTTTGCTACAACATGCATTTCCCATAGACACTTGCCCAAATATATTTGGGATGCATCCTCAATGGGTTAAAAGACATGAGCTGACCAACTGATGCTGGAGTTATCACAATCTGAAATCCACATTTTGAATATTTCATGTGGGCAGCAAAAGCCATGTCTCTCATTTTTCACTGTTAATGGCACTTCTCTGCAAATAAAATAAAATAGGAGTTCTAAATCCCAGCAAACCAAATCAATTTGATTCTCTTTCCCTGTCTCTATCTCTTTCACTCGCTCATTCTTTCATCTATGTTTGATTGCATGTGCTTCTGTACATATCTATTTCTACCCTCCCTTCTCTCGCTACCTTTCATTTTTTTATTTCCTCCCCCCCCCCCCCCCCCATGATGCAAAATTGTGATCATAGTTTCAGCTTGTGAACACCTCAGCTGCAGCAGTGGCAAATCCTGCGATTCAAATTTCTCCTAATGATTGCTTGTCAGTCCCCTCTGTTTACCCTTCTCTTGACAACTCCAAGCCAGCTTCGATCGTCGCCATGGCGACCGAACAGCCAGAGGTTCCATATCTCCTTCGATTGTCTCCCTTGTGCCTTTTCTCTCTGCTCTCTCTTGCCTCCTCTCTTTCCCCTCACTCCTCTCTCTCTCTCTACCTTCTCTGCTATGTTTTCTCTTTCCCTCCCTCTTTTGTATTCTTTTACTTTGCATTCTTTTTCTTTCACTCTCTTTTTCTTTCTGTTAGTCTTTTACCTTTATCTCTTTCTTTCTCTCTCATCTCCATCTTTCTCTCTCCTTTCTTAATATTATCTTTGTCTCTCCATCTCTTTCTTTCTCACTCCGTCTCATCTCCATCTCTCACTATCTTCCTCTCTCTCTCTCTCTCTCTCACTCTTCTTCTCTTATTCTTATCTCTTCCTCTCTTTCTCTTATTTTTGTCTCTCCATCTCTTTCTCTTATTCTCTTCTCTATTTCTCTCTCTCTCTTATTCTCATCTCTATCTCTCTCTCTCTCTTTCTCTCTAACCATGCCATTCCCAGGGAAGCAGTCATTAAAAGGATGGGAGAATGGTGTGAGATTTTTTTTTTTTCTCCTCCCCTCGTTTCATAAACCCCCGGTTGGTTGCTGTGAAGTAAAGCAAGAATAGAGTAATTTTCCACACTGTGAGGCATTCTGTCCTTCTTTAACCCATTAACTACAAGTCAAAGACACCTGAACGAAGAGAGAGAGTGAGAATAAAAAGTCAAGGACACATTTTCCCTTCATGCTCTGAAGACATGACGCAAGATGCTATGTAAGCGCTTGCCTGATTGCCTGGGGCAAGTGAAAATCAAAGTCAGGCAATTGTGTTTGAACAATGAGAGAAAATGCTTGTTTAGCAAGCAAAATGTTTTGGAACCAGCATTTTTTCTCACCCACCCCCCCCCCCCCCACCCCACCAAGTCAACCATACAGAAGCACAAAGAAAATGACTGATTAGTAATACAATGCATTACATTTTATTTCAGCAACTTTCCAACACTTTCGTGAAGAAGCCCCAATGCAATGCTTGATCAAGGCAAGTTTGTTAGTCTAGTGTATGCTGTTTATTCAATCAATTGTGTTTTATTAAGCCCAAATTATGCCAACCCTATCGCTGCACAGCAAGTGGCTAATTAAGCCCATGACTTATAAGTGATTATCCCTATTATTTTCTCATATTTTTGTACTTTCTTTTCAGGCAAGCATTCTCCAACAATTTGAAAATCTGCTTGCCTGACCGGGTATTGAAAATGGTAATAAAAAGTTATGTAGCACCCTAATGATGCATGAAATCATATCACTTCCAAATTCATTATTGGGCATCACGTCTCAATCATTTGGATTGATATTCAATAGTTTGCTGGGCTAGTCATTGGGTCAATTGTAAATGATGACCTTGAACAAAACAACAGAATGTAACAATGATACAAGCTGTTGATCTCATAAAGTTTTACAATAGATATAGGATTTCATCATTTGATTTGCTTGTTGTGAGTGGGATATGTAATCCTCATTGAGCCAATCGGGTGGTATATATGTAGCTATGTATCTATATCAATATTTATTTATCTATCTATTTATCTCCATAAACATAAACATTCATATGTGTTCATATGATAAACATATGATTTGAAATCTATTCAACACTGTATGTATGCATATATATGTATATATAAATATATATATATATATATATATATATATATATATATATATATATATATATATATATATATATATACGTATACATACATGCATATATGTACTGTATATTCACTATCAAATTGAAGCACTATCAACAATTGCACCATGATCGATGCATATCCTTCGGACTCTGCTACGAGTTCAGTTGTTTGTTTTTTTTCCTATCCCCAGGGATGCCAGTTTATAGAAAAGACCACATGCCCTAGAGTGTGCAAAGAATTCCTCTTTACTTTCCATGGTGCAATTTGTGAGGAGTCTTTTTCACTGAAAGAAAAAAAAAGTCAGAAGCAGAGAAGTATATAGGTATACACTCTAGGGATTTGGTCACGTGGTGTTCAGTTTACCTCCTTTTATTTAAAATGTTTGAAGTCAGGAAGAAATGCCAGGGGAAGAGAAAAAGGTCTTCATGGTTATAAAAAGCCAGATATTGAATTGATATCTACAGACCAAACAGAGAAAAAAGGGTATCAGGGAGAGTGTGGGTAAAATGGCAGAAGAGATAGGGTCACCAGTCGACTGGAAGGGAAGAGGAGAGGAAGGAATTTGCATAGTTGCAGGGAAAGTAGTTCTACTGAGAGAAATTTATACCTGTCATCTCTGAGATGTGATTTTTTTTACAGAGGGTTGGTGCCTGGCGTACTGGGTTCCTGTAAGGAATGGATGTGTTAAATTGTTCATGAAAGAAGATTTCTCATGTGGTAGTTAATGCCCAGAAAATGAATACCAGAGGCATACCTGTATAATTATCTAATAGAATGTGTTACTGTATTTGCTGTATATTTTGCAAGGTTTTTATTTTCGCAAATTTCATGAGTCAGGTGCTATTCATAAATCTTACAATGTACAAAATTATCACCACTGATCTAGATATGAATGGGATGTGAACATCATGTCTCTGTTTTAAATATTCCTGTAGAGGTCTACTCCATGATCGTGAATTTAAGCCTTTGCGAAATCCTGTAAAGTCGTGATTCACGAAAAATTAGACCCGCAAAATATATGGGTTATACAGTTTATGTGTGTGTGTGAGGGAGAGAGAGAGAGAGAAATTGAATATGAAGAACAGAAGAAAGATGGAGTAAAGTAGTTATAAATTCTTTTAGAAAAAGGATGATATGACATGAAGAGACAGATACATGTGCTCACTCAACATCCCAAGACCATCATGGAGGAGAAATCAGATGAAGATGTGAAATGAGGATAAAATGAGATATTTGTCCATATAAACTGTGTTTGAAATTTGTTGCATCTCTGCAGCACAATTTTGGAGTCTGTAAGTTTGTATTATATGATAATGGAAAGACAAGATACATGAAAGCTGGATTATTCCTCACCAATCTTTAGTAGAGATGTGGTGTGGCTTAGGAGGAGGGGAAGGGGAAGGGGATGAGATCATAGTATCTTCAGCTTGAGGTCCCTGAGTCAAGTCTGCTGGAACAGCAGCATGCTGATGCCATATCCATGGCTGAACCTGTTGAGGATGAGTCCCGAGTGTATTCGGGCAAGTGTCTTTGGGAAATGCGTGTTGTAGCAAACTCAGCCCGTCCTCAACGGGTTGAGTGGCCTCACTCAATTCAAATCTATGTTCAGCTATACTCGACAGGTCAGAATGTCATCTGAGAGAATTAACTATGCATTGAGCATGAAGGGAACTCATCCTTGCTTTCTGATTGGATGATATCGTGCATAGCACAAATGTCTCATTTTTTCCTTAGTATTTCTCTATCTCCTTATGTCTCATCTGTAATTATAGCTGCTTTGTATCTCAACCTTTATGAAATACCTTGAGTTGCATGCAAATGTTTCATTTGTTTTTACTATTATGTCAGCAATAAAGGATGAGTCCTTAAAATTTATACATCCATGGTACATAGTGAGGATGGATCGTATTCCACATCAAAATCTCACTTCTCAATTGCTGTGATCAAAGTCACAAAAAATTGAAAAGTTTATCTTTAAGATCTCGAAGTTTTGCCAGTGTGACTGCAAACTGCCCACAAAACTTCTCATGAAACTTCCCACTCGAATTAGGGATATTTGAATGCTCGCAACTGAAACTTTGCAATTTTGTCGTGTGACCAGTCCACCACCTGTCTTTGGCATCAATTGATTGTTTTTCGGGCGGTGTCTCGATGGGAAGCACCTGTGTGTATTGTTGCATCACAATCATTAGCAGTTAGATGACGTACTCTTCCATCTTTCTTGCACATCATGCACACTAGTGACCCAAACTTCTCTATCCAAAGATCGAGAAGTGTAGCTGCTGGTGTGAACGGATGACAAAAGATTGTGAAGACTCCACAATCTTACACTTCACGATCTTTTGCCAGTGTGACTGCTGCCAAAGCCACTTTTTCTCTGCCATGCATCTTTGCAGAAAACATCCATCAGAGTTTGCTGCTATGGACAGTGCTATCTCCTTGAGCTGGTCTTTTCTGGGTGGGCAGAATGTGTAGGCAGTGGTCTCAGAGAGAGGTCAGGGACCCATGACACATGCTAGTAACAGGTGTCATATCTTCCAGCAGTGTGCATCTTCTTTACCCCTTAAGCAAGTCACGTTTGCCTCCACCCTCCCACTTATGCCAGTAACGGGTCATCATCACTCCCCATCACTGGGAGGGCAAGTACGGGGACAGATTCCTGACCCAGTGAAGTCCTACACTGTCAGTACTTAGTGGGTTGTCTGTGTGAAAAAAAAAAAGAAAAAGAAAAGAAAAGAAGGCCTTTGTTCCAGGGACCATTGCCACATTGGTCACCTGATCCTAAATTGGTTTGCTCGATTTCATTTACCCGTGATTTAATGTCTACATGACGAACTGGGTGATTAGGATTTGTTCTTCTTTCTCTTCTTTCAGTTTTGATGGGCATGGGTGCATTAGTGTGTGTGTGTGTGTTTGTGTATTTTTTTAGTGTACATGTTTGTGTGTGTGATTTTGTACATGTATGTGTGTGGGAGTTTAGATCATAGTCGTGTCAACAGCATCTTATGCGTATGTTTGTATTTGTTAGCGCACTGCATGTATGGTTTTGTGAATACAGTCAACCTCGCGTAAGTCGACATAATCGGGACTGAGCAAAACACGTCGACTTACGCGAATGTCGACTTACGCGTAAGTCGACATTTTGTCGACTTATAAATGAAAACTAATTTCCCCTGTACAGAGTAAGATTTGGACCACGATGCGGATCGCTATCCAAATCTTACTCCTTTTGCCGCCAAAACATGCCTACTGACATCAGCAACAATAATGTTTTAGTTCATGCATAAATCTCGCGCGGGTAAGAAAAGACAACGCAAAATTATTCCCAAATCTCTAGAGAGATTTTGAGAGAGCGGGATCGGAAACCTAGGCCCCTTTCTAGACACTTTACGTTTTAAACTTGATTTGAAATATCAAACGCAAATTCCCCAAAATTGCATTAAACTTTGCGATTTAAATTCAAGTGCGTTGCTACGAAGATATGCGTGTGATTTTGCATGATTCTGTCGAGATAATTTTTCTGTGCCGACTGAGTTGAAATATGTGTGATTTTCATTCCCTAAGTCGCCATATTTGTTCTGTTTCAATTTGTATTGCCATACTCTGAAAACGAATTGTTCTCGCGCTCCGATTCGTAACATTACCGCTCTGTACAATGCGGGCCCGTCTGAAATAAAAAGAAGAAGAAAAGTTTGTTTGAAAACGACATCTTTCGGACTACTATAACATTCGTAAAAACAAACCTCTTTCCATTGTCGGACTAATTTAACTTTGGACTGAGATTTAAACATTCGGCATAGCGAACTTTAACAATAATTCGTTGTCATTTTTTCATTGACATTTTGTGAAGCAGCATGAGTTTCGGCAGTTTGAAACGTGTGAATGTTGCGATGTCTTTCCCCTGCAAGTGCAGACTAAGTTCGGTCACGGCGAAAGTTCCGTTATGAAATAAAAAATAATGGGAGCCTTTTCAACCATAACGCACTTCAGTAAATTTTTATGCGTTTAAAAAACGCAGTTTCTAGTTTCGGACAAAACCGGCAAGTCTTTTCTGCAACGCTTTTGCTTTTTAAATACAGCGTTGCTTGTGATTTGACGGACTTGCATTTGATTTTTAGAGTTGCGTTTAAACGCAATTGAGTTTAAATTTCATACAATTTTCTAGTTTCGTATGATTATCAAACGCAAGTCTTTTCAACGTTCCGTGTGATTTGACGGACTTGCATTTGATTTTCAGAATTGCGTTTAATTTCTAATTTTGCTTACGAAATGAAAAATAATGCAAGTCTTTTAAACAATAACACACTTCCGCAGATGTTTAGAGATGCTTTTAAACGCAGTTTCTTATAGTTTCGTACAAAACCCTACAATTTTCTTCGTATGATTATCAAACGCAAGTCTTTTCAGCGTTCCGTGTGATTTGATGGACTTGCATTTGATTTTCAGAGTTGCGTTTGATTTCTTATTTTGCTTACGAAATAAAAAATAATGCAAGTCTTTTAAACAATAACACAACTCCGTAGATGTTTAGAGATGCGTTTAAACGCAGTTTCTTATAGTTCCGTACAAAAACCGCAAGTCTTCTCTGCACCGCTCTTGCGTTTAAATACAGCGTTACGTGTGATTTGATGGACTTGCATTTGATTTTTAGAGTTGCGTTTAAACGCAAATGAGTTAAAAAAAAAAGTTCCCTACAATTTTCTAGTTTCGTATGATTATCAAACGCACGTCTTTCAGCTTTCCGTGTGATTTGCTGGACTTGCATTGGATTTTCAGAGTTGCGTTTAATTTCTAATTTTGCTTACGAAATAAAAAAGTAATGCAAGTCTTTTCAACAATAACGCACTTCCGTAGATGTATAGAGATGTTTTTAAACGCAGTTTTTAGTTTCGTACAAAACCGCAAGTCTTCTCTGCAACGCTCTTGCGTTTAAATACATCGTTGTGTGTGGTAGATTTTGATGGATTTGCATTTGATTTTTAGACAGTTGTTAGAGTTGCGTTTAAACGCAATTGAGTTTCAGGTTCGTACAATTATTTTCTAGTTTCATATGATTATCAGACGCAAGTCTTTTCAGCAACGCACTTGCGTTTAAATGCAAAAGTTACGTGTGATTTGATACACCTGCATTTGATTTTTTTGAGTTGCTTTATTAGTTGCATTGTAATAGATTTTCTAGAAAGGGCCCAGGTTTTAATACCGCTTCGGAATAATTAACGTCAGAATATTCGGATTTACAAAAACTTATCATGTTCGGATAATGAATACCTACTGGGACATAGTTAAGTGTACAAATTTTTTGCGTTTTGAGAAAAACGAGAGGGAGAAAAGGGGTAAAGTGAACTGCCTTGGGTATTCATGTAATACTCCAGTGTAAATGAGTGTATGCCCTTTCTATTCTGGCATACAACACAATGGACGCATGGCGCGAACGCTACCGCGCCGTACACTAGCGAATTACCGAGTAGAAATGCAGCGAATCGGAGCGGGAAAACAATTCTTTTTCAGAGAATGGCGATAAGATTTTGAGCGAAAAATTATGTCGACTTAGACGAGGGAATTACCACGTATTTCAGCTCAGTTGGCACTGAAAAATCATGTCGACTTACGCGAGTTGTCGACTTATAAATGTCGACTAAGACGAGGAAATTTTCAAGGAATAACAAAGGCAAAAATCGGGACTTTTTTATTGTGTCGACTTAAGCGAGTTGTCGACTTATGCGATGTCGACTTAGGCGAGGTCTACTGTATAATGTTTCTCACACCTACGTGTAAACATAGATTCCATACATTGTATGTCATTTTTTGTGAAGGTGTATCTGTATGTATGTATGTGTGTATGTATGTATGTGTGTTTGTTTATGTGTGTATGTATGTGTGTATGTATGTATATGTGTATGTATGTGTGTACAATGTATGTTTGTGTGTAGTTCTGCTGCAGCCCTTCTTGCTGAACTCACAAACACCCTCAACCCATCTTACGAGCAAAATAAATCATAGTTACATCACTTGCGTGGCTCCACCTGGGATACAAATTGCATACACTGAGAGAGAAAAATTGTATGCCACCCGGAGAATTAATGCTGGAAAGGTTTTCGGAGAATTTTATTTGGTTTGCACAATTCGTGCTGGGAATGGGCTCTTTGTGTCAATAACCTCAGTCTTCTTTTTCTCTCTTTATCTTCTTCTAGTCTTTTCAAAGTTTAGTCACCCTGCTCATCCATATCAGCATGAACAAGGAGTCGACCAAGACCATGTAACATTAGACTTGTCAATCAATGATTACTAGTTTTACATCAGCTGAAGTTACCCAATCCCTATTCGTGATTGGTTGATTTTTTTTTTCTTTTACCACTGTAATGGACAGGTTTAGGGTGACAATGAATTGCTAGGTTTGATGTTTTGTACCTGAAGTGTAAGCTTTCTGATCATGTGACATGTTGATTGAAGTAGTATTGGCAGGATCTGATGAGGCATGGAATTTGATAGCAAGTCTGTTAAATGCATAAATGGTGAGCCTTCTGGTTACAATTACTATCTATCTAACAATCAGTTTGTACTTTTATTTCCTCTACGAGGTATTTCTGTTGTGCAGAGATGCAGTGCATTTGAGCCTAGAAAAGGCAGCTGACTATTGCTTGCAAGCAGATATTTCTTCCCCATAAAAATGTGGCATTCATACTTTATTACATGCAAGCTTGTGCACATACATGAAATAAAATTTCAACTAGACTGCATGTATTCTTTCATCTCTTTTTGAGTGTTTGTTTATTTGTCAGAATATTTTTCTTTCTGTGAGAAACTTGTCATAGGAAACCACTGTCGTAAAATCTGAAAGGCCTGCATGTATAAGAGTGAAAGAGTGGATAGTAATATGCATTGAGGGACGAAATAAAAGTTCTGTGTTATATCCTCAGATGCAATTTATTGTGGTACTGGCAAGCTCGTGCCTTCAGTTTAGAACTGCTAGAGAGCACATCCGTCCTTTTGCCGGGACACATGTGTCTAATGCCCCTCTGCCGCGTGCATCATGGCGCATGATGTCTATGCCGGCACATGATGTCCATGCCGGCGCAAGGACAACTCGCCCAGTAAGGGGCAAAAAAACGTGCAGTGCACGGCCGCTAACAAGCATGTATGAGTCAACGTTTGGCGGTGGACATAATGCCCTCCTTCATGATGGGAATAAAATGATTCATTCTCCAGCATCGTCAGGCTCGTCCTGACTATGTATTGGGTGATCACAAGGTGATTCCTGACTGACTCTGGCTGTGGTACACAAAAAAACACTTTAAAGGGAACAATCTCAGCCATAAGTTCATAGTCAAATTGAAATATATCAGTGTTTCTCCAGCAATCTGTGCTTTCCTAGCAAACTTGTGACATTTAGGAGGTTGTTTTTCTTTCTTTCTTTTTTAAGTCAGCAGTATGTTTGAATTCATATAAAGCTCTTAACACTCAGACATGAATCACTCTATCTGTGTAAACTCTTTCGATGGAGTCATTTGAGGTAGAAAAAATTGGTCTTAATGGCTTCTCTCAGCTAGAAGATTAGAAAAATGCACCAGCAGCAAATGATACAAACAAAAAGAAACTCAGAGCACTAACCAAGACTTTGTCTGGCAATGACTTCATGATGTGCAGTTTTGATGTTTATAAACAAAAAATCATCTCAATCTCTTCTTGCACACGCATCAGGAATCTATTCCACTATCCCCACTTGCCAGTAATCTGGCATATTATCAAAAGAGCTGTGATAAAATTTGTAGACTTTTATTTTGTACTCTTTTTACACTTGCGACTCTGTGCAATGTGGTAAATTTGTGCTTGTCTGATGCTAAAGAGTGTAAGTTTGCCTGCACAAGTGCTGTTGTACAACACGGGTACCATTACATTACAGAGCCACAACACAACAATGATCCAGGGTGCATTGACATCATGCAGTTTACTGACTGGTTACTAGTACCTGTTGGACATTCGGTGGTGATGTTTACTTATTGAGGACAAACTGTCTGTGCTATAACATGCATTTTCCATATAGACACCCGCCCGAGTATGCTTTGGACTTGTCCTCAATGGGTTAAAGAACACATTTCTCCAGAGTAATGACTGTGATGTTGTTAAAGCTTATATCGTCGGTTGAGAATGATAAGGCCGTTAAGTTGCCACTAAACCCATAGTGTTTGAGACAACTTGACGCCCTTCTCATTCTCAACAGACGATATAATGATGGTGACAGTGAAGTTGATAATAACAATAGTAATGATCATAATGATGATAGTGTTAATGATAATATTATCATCAGTACCTACTGTTTAAGATACCACATATACCAAAGTAACCCGTTCAGTGTCAGCATGTTCATCCCATAGGGTCCTATCACTGTTACTCCATCAGTATTGCATATATACCCATACATATTTTTGCCAGAGTCATGCATGACATACTGTATGCGCCATATATTTAACAAGTCTAATTTTTCCCGACAATTTCACCAGTAGGGGTTAAATTCACAATTGCAGAATACAGAATTGAATGGAAAAATGTGTGAGTGCAAATCACTTTCATGCTGGGATCGGAGTTAATATCTTTTGTGAGTTTTTAAACTCGCAAATAGCAACCAACACCAAAAGTATGTGAAAATAAAAGCCTTGTGAAATATTTGCATACAGGAGTAGGTAATACTTTGTCTAAGGATGCATGTAGCTGGTAGGAGTCACACCACAGTTTGTCTATTGTGTATGAGTTACAGGATCTTTTGCACAAATCCACAGTGCTTGCCAGATTCAACCATTTATGAACTAATACACCTTGTAGTATTCATTGTAGTAGAGTCGTTATAGTGATTGTAATACGTAGCAGCAACAGTAGTAGTAATAGCAATAGCAGTAGTGGTACTATTAGTGATAGCGATAGTAGTACTAGTAGTAGCAATAGTAGTTTACTAGTAGAAGTAGCAGCAGCAGCAGCAACAACAACAACAGCAGCAAGTTGTAGTAGTTGTACCCTGTAATGTTGCTCGAGATCCTTTGCTTGAAAATAAGTATAACTATTATTAGCACTTGTAGAAATAGCTGTAATAGTGGAAGACTGATAATATCAGCTGTGTCATTTTTGTATCCTCTAGAAAATGGAGCCTTTGATGGAGCTCCTAGCATACCTATTCTTGGCCACATTACACATACACACCAAGTGCTCACATGTCCTCTCCAGCCAAATGGTCTCACTTTACACAACATGACCACGCTACGACCTCCTGTACTTTCAGCCCCCTGCCACTGAGGGATGCGTGTTTGGAGTTGCGCTATTTTTGCAAGCGGTCGACTGTCCGTAGGCCCGTGGACCGAAGTTTATGTGTTGGAATTGGATGCGTCGTGAACTGTACCGTGCATGCTAATTGAATCGTGTCTCGGCCAGAGAGGGCTGGCACGGTGGCATGCCAAGCGCCCCTGAGCTTACCCATCAAAAGGAGGGTTTATTGCACCCATGGCCAAATGGAGCATCTTGTTGTCAAATGGTCACAGATAAGACAAGAATGGAAAGGGTGTGAGGAGGAGGGGGGGGGGGGGAGGAGGAAAAGAGGAAAGATTGCGTCAATATTTCTGAGAACCAATCCCACAACGGGATGACAGCATGGTTATTTGACCGTCAACCATTTATTATTCTTATGCGCCTTTATGACAATGGGGCTGTATCAGCAGTGTTACGGCAAAAGTTAGTTGACATTGAGCAAACTTAATTGAGTTACAGCCCTCATTTGGTGGATCCAGCTCAGAATTATATCAACAAACATGACAGATATTTCAAACTATAACTCTTTAGACAACTGCAAGGTTAAACATTTTCAGGAGTTGTGCTGTAGACAGTTTATATGATATAAATTAGCGCTGTGAAACAGAATACCGTAAAACGAGGAATGTTCACATGCATTTTAATTTCGCGAATTTTGCCCGCGGCAAGATTCGCAAAATTAAAATGCACATGAATGTTCTTGTCTACACTGTATGCATTGAATGCCAGTGGCAATTCGCGAAGATTTCATGCCGCAAAAAAGGCCGTCGGCCCCAATTCCTGAAAATTTCATGCTGCGAATATATCCTGTTTTACATTAGTTTCAAAGAGCGTATACAAATCAAATTATTGTATTATCCGCCTACGGCATAGTATCAAAGGCTTGTGATCTATCTGACTACTAGTAGTTATTTGCATTCCTCTGCACATTTTAAGGCAGTTACAGATCTTTTCAAGTTTATGTTCTAGCATGAATATATTCTTTATCATCTTTTTAGCATTCTTCTTGATTAAATCTATCTTTACTACTGACTGTATCAATGTTGTATATACAAAGTCAATATTTTGTTGAGAAGAGGATTGTGAAGATGTTAATGCTGTAAGACAGTGACAGAATCATTGATGGCTCTAGATAAATTTCATACTGTATGAAGATTCTGTAGGATATGGAATCAACACAGATCACAGTCATCCTGTTTTTGTTTTTGTTTTTTGCTGAATGCACAATTTTTAAATCCCTGGCATTCCTTGAGCAATGTTTGTGCCACATTTATGTAATCAGACAAAGCAAATTATGTATGATGAGACTCACAAATACATTGTAGTTTGAATATTCCTCATGTTTCCTTTTGTACGTAAACACATGTACATGTCCTGTGTATGCTATTTTATTATGGTACCACTCAGAACATTTGATACCTATTATTTATCGTCAATCGGTTTATATTCTCCTGTGCATGTGGGTACAAAAATGAAAGCTTCATATATGCATTCTGATGAATCTATCGCATGAATATTACTACACAGATGGAATTCCAAAAGGTGATGCTTTTTTTTTCCTGAAATGATTGGATGCTCTTGTACACACTCTCA
This sequence comes from Diadema setosum, assembly GCA_033980235.1. Lineage (NCBI taxonomy): Eukaryota > Metazoa > Echinodermata > Echinoidea > Diadematoida > Diadematidae > Diadema > Diadema setosum. The sequence continues at coordinate 6,353,581 of CM067064.1, forward strand.
AGGAGAATAAAGCATGAATTCATCTATTCATATTAATGATATGAATTTCAAATGAATCAAGAGCAAAGGGAAGGAAACAGATCTTTCTGAAGAATCTTTCTAGGAAAATTTCTACAGAATCCTTGCTGTAAACTCTTACCATGCCCCCAAACCCCCTCCCCCCCCCCCCCCCCCCGGGAAAAAAAAAAAAAACCAGAAAGATGAGTTTTCAGCCATTATATTTGTTGAGAGTTGAGCATAATTGTGGATTACCTTACACCTAGGGGATTGGATAGTGGCAAGCAGATATATCTCAAGGGTCTTTTCCTTCCACTGAAATGACAAATCCCAAGATTTGTAACTGTCATTCCCTGGACCCACTTCTTTAATTTTGTGTCAGTAGAAATGGCAAAACTTAAAGAGTATTCAATGAGTAAACATGTTATTTTTTTTTCTTAATCCGTTGAGCTTTGCTTGTGTAACTTGTGTGTGGGTGGTCAATTGACATGCAAAATTGTGGGTGTGTGTGTGTACTGTATACGCTGTTATTTTCACATACAGATATTTTCCTGAATGAGAAGGCCATGGACATTTTTGCGAGATGTAATTTTTGCAAATTGACTCAGAGGCCTTCATAAGTGCACTTTTACCTTATTGCATGGTTACATTTTTGCAGTTTGTTAAATTCGCGAAAATTAAAACCTCATGAAAAAAAAAAATAGCCTATACAATTCACATTCACATTCATATTCATTTCATGTAAAAAACAAGGTAAAATATTACGGAGATTTCTTTTGGGTAACACCTGTAAGAAGCGAACGCTTGTCGGGTACCAGTATTAAGGTGCATGCTGTTGCCCATTATTTCTTAGATAATGCTGAAACCAAGTAAGAAGAGTAAGATTAAAAGAGAACAAGAACTTACAGTTATTTGTTTTGTAGAATAAATCTTTCCCACAAGGAGACCATTTCTCTGACATACGGAAAGGGAAAATAACGCAGTGTCCAAATAGCAAACCAACAAATGTGCAGAGTGGTTGTGGGAAAACCATGGTTGTAATCATGAGGGTGCTAGTGGTATCATGTACCTGGGTATACTTTTGGTCAATGATTTGGTCAACGATGTGTTGGCTCAGTAAGTAGAGCGGCTGCCTCACAATCGGGAGGTCGTGGGTTCGAACCCCGGCCGCGTCATACCAAAAGACGTTAAAAGATGGGAGTTGCTGCTACCTTGTTTGCCGTTCAACAGTTGAAAAGGTTAGAGCAACGTCAATCTGGCGCTGCTCAGTGGCTGCCGGGCCCACGATCAATTGGGCAAAAAGAATTTCCATTTTGGGACAATAAAATTTGGAGTTTATATCCAAAACAATTATTAGGTGATCCGAGTATCCTTCGGATCACCTTCTGTATCTGTACGGATTCTTTTTCCTTCTTTATTTCTGGACAAAATTTGTGTAGAGATTAGCTCAGAAAGTGCATTGCCTATGAATGTCAAACTTATACCATATATGTATCATGTCCCACAGACGACGGGTCAAGTAAAATCGTAGTGATCAGTCGACCATGACGTCACTATGACGTCATTATATGAAAACACATTTTCAATCATATCTCATTAATGGAATGGAATTTTTCAATGAAATTTACGTCACGTAAATTTCAATTCAAGGGAATTCTACTCATGTTTTCAAAATTCATCGCATCGTTAAAACGTGCGCGTACGCGCGCGTTGAGATATTTGTATGCTCCAATCGCGCTCAAATTTTTTTTGCATACGTTTCAGACCATTTGAAGCATTTTTTGAAAAATTGAAAAAATCGGACGGACGCGTACGCGCGCGCACATATACGCACGCACAGCTCATATACAATAGAAATTTCCCGTTTTTTCACTTTGATCGGATGTCTGAAATGTCAAGGAATATTTCTGCCAAGTTTCAAGTCAATCCGACTCAATATGACGTCATACAGGCCCGTCAAAGTTGAAATTCCGCGCGCGCGTCAATGGCGATATACAGTGCAACTATGCCAAAAAACCGCCAATTTTAAATCCGATTTTACTCGTCAGGATGGACGGTGACCCCCCATTTTCTTTACATATTCTGAAAGCTGATGAGTTGTACATGTCATTTCATGGGTTGGCGATGCTGAAAAAATGATTAAAAGATATCAGATTTCTTAATAAAATAAAAAAAGTAAATTTTCAAAATGACGTCATCAAATTTCAAGTTCACTCGAGCGTATCTCACTTATCCTTTGTTAATTTTCTCCCAGATTTCAGTATGTTGTAGCTTATTTAATGTTCTTTTAAAAATGTAATTACAAAATTTTGACTGGATGACGTTATCACCTCGTAAAACGGATTGAAAGTAATGTTGTCAAATTTCACCAGTTTACGTGTTATCTCTATGGGAGTGCAGTTTTTCTTGGAATGAAAATTGACATGACTACCTTTATCGAGCACTAGCTCACTTACACTACGATGAATTTCTCCCAGATTTTAATATGTTGTAGCTGAGACTTTGGGCTATCGCAAGTGTGTCCTCCTTTTTTTCATACGATGTCGGGATCACATTAAAAAACTTGGTTGAAATTAAAGCTTATCTTCAATGTATTGAGATGTTTCTTTCTTTCTGCAACTTTCTTTGCAATAAGTCAAGAAAAACAGCCCCTATCACCCCAAAATTTTGCACATGTTTAGTTCATGTCATGTACATTATTTCATAAAATAACAACTTCTTGATCAGACACCATCTTCGGTATGTAAATTAGGGTCAAAGGTCATAAATGTTTCATCCTGTATCTTGGTGAATACATGTTCTATCTCTCCCATATTTTGCACACGTAAAGACCATGTTACAAGAATCATTTCACAAAATAACTACTTTTTGCTCAGATGCCATCTTGTCTGTGCAAAGTGGGGTCAAATGTCATATGTACTTCTTTCTCTATCTTTGTTATGACGTGTTATCTCTATGGGAGTGCAGTTTTTTCTGCAAATGAAAATTGACATGACTATCTTTTTCGAGGACTAGATCACTTATGCTTCTGTGAATTTCTCCCTGATTTTAATATGTTGTAGCTGAGACTTTGCACCTTCATTGCTGTACACATTGTTTTTTCATACAATGTCGGGATCACGTTAAAAAACTTGGTTGAAATTAAAGCTTATCTTCGATGTATTGAGATTTTCTTTCTTTCTGCAACTTTCTTTGCAATAACTCAAGAAAAACAGCCCCTATAACCCCCATATTTTGCACATGTTTAGTTCATGTCACGTACATTATTTCACAAAATAACAACTACTTGATCGGACACCATCTTGGGTATGTAAATTAGGGTCAAAGGTCATAAATGGTTCATCCTGTATCTTGGTGAATACATGTTCTATCTCTCCCATGTTTTGCACACGTAAAGACCATGTTACAAGAATCATTTCACAAAATAACTACTTTTTGCTCAGATGCCATCTTGTCTGTGCAAAGTGGGGTCAAATGTCATATGTACTTCTTTCTCTATCTTTGTTATGACGTGTTATCTCTATGGGAGTGCAGTTTTTTCTGCAAATGAAAATTGACATGACTATCTTTTTTGAGGACTAGATCACTTATGCTTCTGTGAATTTCTCCCTGGTTTTAATATGTTGTAGCTGAGACTTTGCACTATCATTAGTGTACACATTGTTTTTTCATACAATGTCGGGATCACGTTAAAAAACTTGGTTGAAATTAAAGCTTATCTTCGATGTATTGAGATTTTCTTTCTTTCTGCAACTTTCTTTGCAATAACTCAAGAAAAACAGTCCCTATCACCCCCATATTTTGCACATGTTTAGTTCATGTCACGTACATTATTTCATAAAATAACAACTACTTGATCGGACACCATCTTGGGTATGTAAATTAGGGTCAAAGGTCATAAATGTTTCATCCTGTATCTTGGTGAATACATGTCCTATCCTTCCCATATTTTGCACACGCAAAGACCATGTTACAAGGATCATTTCACAAAATCACCACTTTTTGCTCAGATACCATCTTGGCTGTGGAAAGTGGGGTCAAAGGTCAAATATACTTCATTCTGTATCTTCGTTAGTGTATACGGAATTCGGTACCAAAGATGGCAGGTCTGACTCCCTTTTCTAAATGAGAATCCAAACATCACACGGCAAATATCCCCTAAACGCAGATGAAACTTTTATGGCCATGCCTATTGGGATCAGGATTTGAATCGTTGATTTCCAAATATATCGGATCACCTAATTTGTCAGTGTTGACAAATTCCAAGTCTAGTTATTATTATCATTATTATTATTATTATTATTAAGGTATATGAAAAGCTTTTTGCTTGATAAGTATTGCACTTCAAATTTTATGAAGTTCTTCCGTCGAGATGTTTTCATTGCAACTGATTGACAAATTGCCCTACATCGACGTAAATAAGCACTGAATTGATCAGTGTTTTAGTAGTAGCCATGATAAAAAATCATGGGCGTACATACTCGAGCAGGATTCGAACCCACGACCTCCTGATCACCGGACAGGCGTCATCTCCACTAGACCACCGAGCTTTCGCCCGACAGGAAGTGTTGGTTCTAATCCTTATAGCATGCAGCGGGTACTGCTTTGTTATTCAAATTTTATGAAGTTCTTCCGTCGAGATGTTTTCATTGCAACTGATTGACAAATTGCCCTACATCGACGTAAATAAGCACTGAATTGATCAGTGTTTTAGTAGTAGCCATGATAAAAAATCATGGGCGTACATACTCGAGCAGGATTCGAACCCACGACCTCCTGATCACCGGACAGGCGTCATCTCCACTAGACCACCGAGCTTTCGCCCGACAGCAAGTGTTGGTTCTAATCCTTATAGCATGCAGCGGGTACTGCTTTGTTATTCAAATTTTATGAAGTTCTTCCATCAAGATGTTTTCATTGCAACTGATTGACAAATTGCCCTACATCGACGTAAATAAGCACTGAATTGATCAGTGTTTTAGTAGTAGCCATGATAAAAAATCATGGGCGTACATACTCGAGCAGGATTCGAACTCACGACCTCCTGATCACCGGACAGGCGTCATCTGCACTAGACCACCGAGCTTTCGCCCGACAGCAAGTGTTGGTTCTAATCCTTATAGCATGCAGCGGGTACTGCTTTGTTATTCAAATTTTATGAAGTTCTTCCGTCGAGATGTTTTCATTGCAACTGATTGACAAATTGCCCTACATCGACGTAAATAAGCACTGAATTGATCAGTGTTTTAGTAGTAGCCATGATAAAAAATCATGGGCGTACATACTCGAGCAGGATTCGAACCCACGACCTCCTGATCACCGGACAGGCGTCATCTCCACTAGACCACCGAGCAGTACCCGCTGCATGCTATAAGGATTAGAACCAACACTTGCTGTCGGGCGAAAGCTCGGTGGTCTAGTGGAGATGACGCCTGTCCGGTGATCAGGAGGTCGTGGGTTCGAATCCTGCTCAAGTATGTACGCCCATGATTTTTTATCATGGCTACTACTAAAACACTGATCAATTCAGTGCTTATTTACGTCGATGTAGGGCAATTTGTCAATCAGTTGCAATGAAAACATCTCGACGGAAGAACTTCATAAAATTTGAATAACAAAGCAGTACCCGCTGCATGCTATAAGGATTAGAACCAACACTTCCTGTCGGGCGAAAGCTCGGTGGTCTAGTGGAGATGACGCCTGTCCGGTGATCAGGAGGTCGTGGGTTCGAATCCTGCTCGAGTATGTACGCCCATGATTTTTTTATCATGGCTACTACTAAAACACTGATCAATTCAGTGCTTATTTACGTCGATGTAGGGCAATTTGTCAATCAGTTGCAATGAAAACATCTCGACGGAAGAACTTCATAAAATTTGAATAACAAAGCAGTACCCGCTGCATGCTATAAGGATTAGAACCAACACTTGCTGTCGGGCGAAAGCTCGGTGGTCAAGTGGAGATGACGCCTGTCCGATGATCAGGAGGTCGTGGGTTCGAATCCTGCTCGAGTATGTACGCCCATGATTTTTTATCATGGCTACTACTAAAACACTGATCAATTCAGTGCTTATTTACGTCGATGTAGGGCAATTTGTCAATCAGTTGCAAAGTATTGCACTGTTCAGTGCTTTGATGTCACAGACTCAAAACCATGTGAAATTTATCTTACCTTGCTGCAGAGTGCAAAGAATTACTGATGCAAAAAATTTCCACTTTTTCAGTATCTATGATTAACATCATTAGAAATAAACAAAAGTGATACAATATGCTCTTTCATCTTTGGAATGCATTACTTATAGACCTCTTCTTGAAAGAGTGTGGTCCTACAATTTCATGACTACACCAGGCAAGGGAGACATTTTTGTGGTGTGCCACAAACCAGCAGAGCTGGAGCCTCTAACTATCCAAAGCTTCTGAAAACATCTAGTGCAATTAAATTTTGCTGGATAGCTCCAGTCAGATAAATTATACCAACGATGTACTATTTGGAAATTATAAATCTAAAGAGACTTTATGCGCAGACCCAGTGAGCAGTAGTTTAACCAGAATTTCCATTTTGAACCTGAGTGCGGAGGACATTTGAAAGATGTTTGTGATAGACTAGGCATTATTTGATCAATTTCACAATTACAACAAGCACAGCTTTCTCAATAACTGTTCAATTTTGTCCAATTATTTCACCGATTCATTTCTTTTGCTTCTCCGCTTTGATCCTTATAGTACATTTCTCCTTGGGGATTAATTCTCCTCTGATTGGTCAGCATACAAAGAGCAGGTCATTCCCCTTTCATTCAATGTATTCCTGTTCCCGCCTCTTTTTTTTTTTTCTTCTCCAAGAACTGAATATTCTCTCCCACCATGCACTTTTCTTCATGAAAAGAGCATGGTATCCGGTGAACCAAATATACACCACTGAGCACACCTGCCAGCAGTGTTTGTGTAATAACTGAATTTCATGCACCCGTAACTCCTACCCTGTCAAGTCTTTACATGCTCAGACACTATCTAGCTCAACTTGCCAAGCCTATTGTTCATCAGCATTCAGCAATCCATCCAAACTTGACCTCGTTATAAAATTAGCACACCCGCTCGGATGCAGCAAAGTGCCCCAGTTGAACAGGATAGCCATGAAGATACAATAGTGATTAGGGGAATCTCTATTCGATAACAATTAGTTTCCAGTCATTTGTGCCATTCGGTGAAGAAAGAATTCCAGCCTGTGTGCCAATCGGAGACCAAAGCATGGTAGGGGTTAAACGTGGACGACAGGTGATGTCCTCGTTTCTGGAGTCTTTTCTTAGAATTGGGTGATTTTGCACCTCAGCCATGTTGAAAGCAGAGAGATAATAATAAACACTATCGTTGTCTACCGTTGCATAATCCTATCCGGAAGACTTTCTTTTCGCAAAAACAAAACACATGAAAAAAAAAAAAAGCTCTTCATTAAGGGTAGAAGAGTTGTTGAAGATGGGGATTTTTCTTCTTTTTTTTTTTGGCACGAATTGTACCGATAAATCTTCCACAAAGCTGCCATTTGGCAAGTTGTAATGGGGCGATGGAGTGATTTCCCAGTGGGCGTATTTTTTGTCTGAAGGATACAATTCTTTCTGAGCCATCTCCAAGAAATCAGAGCTGTAAGAGATTTAGAACACTTCAAACGCCAAGTAAATAGATTTATGGGACATGCTTTAGCGTTGCATTATACCTTTTGGAAGCATTCCAATATTGATGTACATTAAGACCAATTTTGCTTTTCAGCTTTCTAATTTTCTTGGCTATATTTTCTTGCATAAGACAACCACACACACACACACACACACACACACACAAGGTTATGTTCTTTGTGAACAGAATTATTAAAGTCATTTTGCAAAGACTACAAGCTTCATAAAAAAAAATTGCTACAGGGAATTTTTTTTTTCACTCTCTCTCTTTCTTTTCTTTTCTTTCTTCTTCTCCACTAAAGAGGGCAGTGTAAGCTGTCAATTTTCCACATGTTTTTCTTTTTTTTTTTATTGTTGTCTTCTATTCTGCTGGGTGTTGCGTTGTAGGTTTTGTTGGTTACTACTCTTGCTATTAAACTGCAAAAAGGCGGTGATGCGTTCGATGATGCGGCCAGCAGCTGATGAGACGTAAGACTGGAGAAATCTTCTGAGAAAATCCTGAACATATGCTAGACTGTGAATGTGAGCAACTGCCATGTGAATGATGCAAACATTACTTTAGCCTCCTTTTTCAGAATATTTTTTCACTTATTCTTACAAGAATTATTCTTACAAGAATTTGCTCATGCTAAATGTAATAACCTGTGCTTGAGTCTCAATCACAAGACTATCATGATCTGAGCCTGGACCCTCACTCAATCACACTTCAACCTATCTCAGAGGCCCTCGCATTTCATCATTGTTGTGAAGTTTGCTTATCACATGAGAATCATCTCATCATTTTGCACATTTTCTGAGACGGTCCCTTACTGCAACTGCACAGAATGATCAGAAGCAAGTATTAACCCATTGAGGACGAGTCCTGGGTATACTCGGGCAGGGGTCTATGGAAAATGTGTGTTGTAGCAAAATCAGTCTGTCCTCAACGGGTTAAGGCGGATGATTTTGTTGGAGAGTGCAATTCAGACGGGGTATGCCGAGGGGGCTTGTGATTTGGGGAAGGCTGGGAGGGATACCCAACCTGTGAGAGATTCCCATCAGAGTTTGCAAGACTCCAGCTGGGTCAACAGTGAATGAGGGAAAACCGAGGGTTGAGGTTGTACTGTATCTACCGGTAGACCAGAGATGCGGTCTGTGCAATCTTTGGCTATTCCTCCGAGGACTTGTCTTGCCAGGGATTGAGTGCGGAGTGTCAATGTGGAGTGAGCGATGAAATGTAAAGAATTTATGAGACAACGAAATGACATACTTATATGTTGCTGTACCAGATCTCTAATGATTTTTTATCTCTCTTTCTCTTGTCTCCTTCCTATCCCGTCTGCATCTGTTCTCATTTGGTTTCATCTGCTGCTTCATTCTTTTAACTATCCTAAACATTTCTATTCTACCCCCTTCTCCCTCCTTATCTCTCTCCTGCACTCTCTTCTTCCCCTCACTTCCTTATTCTCTATCTTCTCATTATCTTGCCCTGTATCTCTTGCACTCCTTGTTTCTACTCTTCTGTCCCTTTGTACCTTCTAACGTTCTGTCTATCATAATTTGTCTTCTTCTGGGTATTCATCTCTCCTTCCTCTATCTTGTCATCACCTTTTGTCCTTCATTATTTGTTCTTCTTCATCATCTTTTCCTTCTCTTCTTCTCCTGGTCATTATCCTTCTGCTTTTCTCCCCTTCCTGTTTTACTTTTCATTTCTTTCCACTTGTCCTCCCCTCTTCCTTGCTCTTCTCTTTCTCTCTCTCTCTCTCTTTCTCTGTCATCTCATCTTTTCACCATTATCCAGTGTCGGAGGATATTACAGAGCCTCGCACAGGGTTTCAACCGAACAGTGGACTGCGTATAGTACTCACAACAGCGACGTCTGCTAACCTCACTCCAGCGTGCCACCAGCCAAGTCTGCACTTCTTGAAATTAGCAAACGGTCACTGATTTTCCTACGGAGGACACATATCCATCCATATTGTCTTCTTGGCAGTCATTCGACTTGGAAAATGGAATTTCTCATACCTTGCGGCTAGTGACAGGGGCTGACAGGTTGATTAAGCGGCTAGCCTCAACAAAGAAAAAAGCGAGAGAATGAAAGAACACTTTGTTACCAATGTCAGTCAGTGGCAAGTACAACTCTAAGCAGAAACTTATATTGAACTCCTGTCTTAGATTCGTAAGAGATTGAATTTTATCAACTAATCCCGCAATATTATTACATGACTGTATGTTAATTATCATTACTACCATTCCATGTGTATATGAAAATTCATTCAATATTACTTGTATGAAGGAACATTGTGTTTGTTGTAATGTAAAAATATATGTCATGAGGGTATTTAAGATTTTCTACTCCACCTTCACTTGCCATAATTCTGAGATGCTTCCTCATGACTGAGTAATTCTTCAGCCAAGGTGTGGTAATATTGACTGAAAGATGACAAGTCCTTGAGTATTTTTAACTTAAGATTTGGCAGCATGCATTCTCACTGTTTGGCAGAATATTTCCTGTAGTACATAACATGCCAAATGCCCATTCCCTAACTCATTTTAGAGCCAACATTTGTAAGAACTGAATTTGATGTGTCAAAGATTTTACTGTTATGCGTATGATGATGAATATAATCATTTAGCTAGTTTAAATGACCTAAACAGTATGAGTGTGTGTGCCAGTTTTTATCCCTGAATATTGAACTCGGCAGGGTAGATGATGACTCATGATGTAGCATATAATGTATGTTGCTTGACTTTCAAGGGACATTTATTGCAACAGTACTAGACCTTACAAACTTACTGATGTTGTGCACAAAATGTGATAAAATAAATAAAAACTAGAAACAGATGATAAAAAGTAAGTCAACATCTGTTATTCTTTTTTCTTCTTTTTTATTGAGAGGGGCAGAAGATTATAAATATCTTGGTATAAGTTGTGGACAGAACATCTTCCAAACATAGGCAGAGTTTGTTAATACTTTTTCCCTAGTAATCTTTTGAGACCACTTCAGGGCTTGCCTGGGGTATATGCCAGACATTCTGCTTATGGCAGAAATCAGTTCTTCCTTGTCCAGAAATTGAGCTTTAAAGAGGAATGTGCAATGACTAGGTCCTGTTCTTTACATAGCGACTTAAATCAAAAGTATGAATTAAGTACTAATTCGTGCATTTCCTCATGTCTGTGGGTTATTAGAAGCACAGTTGATATTTTGATTGTGAAAGAGATAAACAAGTTTTAAAACAAGGCAGCTGATTTATCATCAATCAAATCACTTTAACATAACTCCTGTTCAAATCATTACTTGATGCAGAGATATTCGTGCCAAGGATTTGTGTTTAGTTGGTGGTTTGTTTTTTTTTTTCAAAAGAAAAAAAAAAAAATAATATGTCCTGACAGCCTTACATCACAGGTCATCTCAAAAATGCATCTCTGTATTTGATTGTGTGATTATTTCACGTTTTGATGAATAGAGAACTATAATGAACAGTCACCATAAGTGTTGAATTGTTTGTTTTGTTTTGTTTTGTTTTTTGGGGGGAGGAATGCGTATAGAGTTGAGGTATATCATATCAGATTATGTTAGATACATTCCACTACATTCTTATTATACTTTGTAACGTTACATACACTTTACTTAATATGACATCAGTGACCACTTTTGAGCACAAATTTGTCATGCAATGTCATTTAATTTTGTAATGATCTTACTTTCGACATCTATGTATCATTACAATGATTTTAAGAGAGCTTCACTAAACTTTATAGCAGGTGACCTGCCTATTATCAAGTGAGAGGTTATATGAATACTATTTCACATACCACATTTGTGGCAGTTGTGCTCTTCTACCACTCACCTGACCATTTTTCATGTGCAATATCAGTGTCAGTTTTTGTTGTTTTTTTCACACATTGAAAAGAGAAGAGTTGTCATTGTTATGCAAGACCTCCCCAAGTCACATGGGAATGGCGGTGATGTTGTTGTTACGGTATCCTAGCAATCAGTATTCAAAAACTGGGTCAAAAGAGCCATTTCTGTCACTGCATTATGTACCGTAGATCATGGTCAGCAAAGTCTGGAGTGAATGATTTTAGAATTGGTAATACAGTGGTTTCTCAGTGTGACAAGTTCCTTGGCCTAAATTCGTGAGGGTAATTTTAAGTCAAATACATGGTGTAGATTTAGTCATTGCATTGAGGGGGAAATGAGTGAAAATAGAGCAAAAATATGAATTAAAAAGAGTAAAAACAGGCATACATTGCCCATGAGTATAATCTGTCAGAAAACATTTATTGTTGGACTACTGTCTGCAATGCATATGAGGTATCATGCAAAATTATACATTTGAATTGTTCATAATCCATGGACTAGATTTTAAAAAGTGATGAAATGGAAGTGAATTTCTGGCCCTAGGACTAGTCAAGTCTTGAACTCGTGTTTTATCAATAAAATTGAAAATGAGGCAATACCAAGAATGATGCACTCAGGGGCAAGAAAGTCTGCATCGTTGTGACAAGAGTTTGAAATATATGAGTGTTCTTCATAAGAAGAGTCCACTGTGTAGCAACGGTTTGGGTAGCAGAGAAGGATATGGAGAGAAGTGGTCTGCAACACGGTGACATTTTGTTCGTTTTTATGCAGTTAACAATCCTTTCTGTCAGTTTAACAAAGTTGTAAACAAGCGTTGGGCCATGATGATGATGTGTGTTATTTATCTAGAGCAGGTGAGAGGATTTTTGTAGGTATTGTACATGATAATCTTTATATTATGATAGAATAACCTTGTTCACGACAATGTGTGTACTATTAATCATTCCCTTGCCATCATCCAATTCATATATTCTATAACATGATAATACATATATGGGACTGTGTAGTTGAAATAATAGCATGTTAAAGGCGCAGAGTCCCGGTAGTGTAGAGGGCGCTGTTGATGATACTGCCGATCACCGTTAGCATTGATATGAAGATTGCCGAAGTTGAGCTGTCATCAAGAGTAAAGCGCGTAGGTGTTGCTAGGTAACGTTGCCTTCGTTGTCTTCTCTGCGCATCACGCAGTCTGTAGTAATGCCAGGGTGCGTGCATATGTGCTTCTTATTATGACATCACAAAAGAAGTTTGCTAAAGCTGTCATCCCCCTCAGCCAAATCATAAACCGAACTGTGATGGGACCACTGACTACAGTGGATCAGACTTCTTCGGACTCGGGGGAAAATGCATGGGTCACAGCGTAAGTGCTAAAGAGGAGTCGATAGCATAGATCTCCATAGGAAATTTGCGCATGCGCCGGCGTACACATTTGACTAAACCACCGGGACCATGTGCCTTTAAAGACTTGATTGACGCAATAGCAAAAACATGTATTGTATTTGCTGCACTCAGGCTGGACTTCAAATGATAAGAGGGCATGTAATTGAAGCAGCATTATCATAAATATAATATCCGAATAAAAATCTTTATCATTAAAATAGTATTCGTATCATGCAGTCCTCATAACATTCAAATTTGAAACATTTTATGTACAATATCTTATCTTCCTCATTCTTATCTAATGTAACAAATTGAGGATATAGAAGTGGTGAAAGATTTAGAATTACATTATAGAATAGAGTAATTTATTTATTTTGCAGAATTGTTGTAGGACTGTAACATAGTGATACACAGATAGTCAGAATGTACATGTAGCATCGTAATGTTTTACATTTGTCTTCCTCAATCTAATGATCTTCAAAGATGTTGCAATGTCATAGTTTTGCCTCCAGGCCCCTCTGTATATTTCTGTGCAAGGATGTCTCATTAAGACGTATTGATAGTTGGTGCCAAGAGGTGTATGGAAAGCTTCTCTCCATACTGGAATCAGGCTCTAATCAAGCCCATCTGTGCATTTACAGCATGAAGAATTCATTAGCATGCTGGTATGTTACTGCCTGAGCACATATCAGAAAGATAACTCTGTTAATAAAAGATGCATATGTTTTTCCCATGCCTGAATTAAAGGTATTATCCATTTTTCCCCCATACCTCCAAATGTCATCATGTTCAGTGGCAGATCCCGAGGGGAGTGCAACGGGTGCACGCCCCTTCTTTATTATTTGTTTTGTTAAAACAAGAGAAATTAAAAAAGGGGGGTGCATGTCCCTCCCCCCCCCCTTTAATTTTGTAAAGGCAACTCCCCTTTATTGAATTCCTGGATCCACCCCTGATGTTCTGATGGAAGGTACACTCAGTAAGACAGGTGTGTGTGTGTGTGTGTGTGTGTGTGTGTGTGTGTGTGTGTGTGTTGAACACCAAGCAGTCAAGCGGAATAAATACTTTCCATGAATTTCTCCCTATTTTTCATTGAATATTCAACTTCGTCTCTTCCAATGATATGAATGCTCGCAGTTGCGACGGAAAAAAAAAAATCTTCAAAGGTGGCCTTTGTAGGCAAGTGACCAATGTAGACAGGTAGGCAGTAAATTTGATAATGATTATGTGGTTTACATAATACACATCATATACTTGTCTCATATACACATACACATGTATTGGCATAAATCGTCATATAAGATGTGCATTGTTGTTTCTCAGAAATGAATTAGAGAAAAATATAAACAGTATGATTCCTTCAAAGGGGGAAGTTTCTCAAAATAAACATATGGATTGACTGACTGCAGCAGTATTATGTAGAACACATCAGTAAAAGTTTGAGGAAAATCAGAAAGTCTGTTCAGAATTTATGAAATTTTCAAGTTTTGGTACTGCCATTGGCCAATGAGAACACTACAGCAGTTTCTGATGAAACTGCAGAATTATGATATCAATAAAATATTAAGAGAATTCTACAAAATTTCATTTTTTTATGAAGAGTGCGAATTTCTTCAACTTGGTACTGGTATATGTTAAGGTTCATAGTATCCTTCCTGTTTTCTAAAAGAGGTATATAAATTGCTCTTTCATTATGCCAGAAAACTTAAATTTTGTAGAATTCTCTTTGTTTTTCTTTATGTTGTTGTTCTACAGTGATGTCACGAACTGTTATAGTCGACTCATCCAAAAGAAACAGCAAAAATTTTAAAAGCTCATAATTTTGAATGGATTGTCCGATTTTCCACAAACTTTCACTGATGTGTTTTACTAATATTGCTGCATCATCTCAATGCAGACAAATATTTTGGGTGAACTTGTCCTTTAAGTGGCCTTCAGCCACAGGAGCATTACTTGCAAGATCAGTAACACATTCTTTCTCTCCAAGGCTGTTTGCAGTGGCTGTACAAAGCAGGTGGTTTCCAAGACTGGTATGACTGTATTTAAAGCCAGGTATAGTCATGACAGGGCTGAAATACATGTACCTTCTAGTTATTTTTAGACGAAAAGAGTCGACACTACTTGGTAGAATGGTGATGTTAAAATGGATAATTGTGTTGTGTATTTATATTGTAAGGCATTGTTGGCAGTATTACAAATTCTTATTATCCCAGGGGTAATGTTCTCAAATATGATGTGTTTGAGAGACAAGTCACCAGACTAGTTTTCTATATTGGTCCGGTCTCATAAACCACCTTTGCATTGAGGATGTCATGGGAGTATGCAAGTGTTTGGTTGCTCAGCTCAGTTTTATGTACTGTAATCGCACAAAATTTGGCTGTGCATTAATGTTCGTACATTTCGTGCTACTTGTGGGTAGCGCGAATTCTAAAACACACTAATATATCTTCACAATTTTCTCTGCACATTTTAATTGGGTTGACAATCGTGAAGCGCAAGTTCAAGAACCTGCTTTTTTTACCCGCTCGGCACGAAAAATTAATAATGCAAAAATATGGACGATTACAGTAATTATGTTGGTTTCATTGATCTCCTCTATTGCACCAAAAAAAAACACACACCAGAAAACAGGCAGTGTGTACAGATAAAAGCTAGTCATTTTTTTTTTTTTTTTTAAATCGTCTGGATGACAGACAAGAAACCACAAAGTTCTGTCTGGAGTGACACATTGGGCGTGTTCTGTGAAGCTCAGCATGGCATACCCACACATCCCATAAATAAAGGTGATTTGGTGATGAAATATTACAGAATTTGATTTATTGACCACACACACAAACACACACATTATGTAAGTAATTACTGTTTGAGTGTATCATTCATTTCTCATTTCGTTCTACACCATAATCTTTCTTAATGCACAAACACTTGAATATTCCTTTTGAATGTTCATTCCACTTCTATGCAGAATATATGAATATATATAGATAAATAGATAAACAAAAAAGCAAACAAAATAAGTATATGTGCATCATATATGTATGGATGTGCAGTCAAACCTTCCACCTGTCGAATGTTAATTGCCAGTGGCCACAATGTGGTAGACCATGGTTAGTATAGAATTGTGTAAACATCCATGGATGCCTTCTCAGGGCCAGCAGGAAAAATCAAAAAGAGCAACAACACATTAGTAACAGAAACAGCGGAAATTTCATCATCAATATTTCATAATCTTCCATTTATGTTTGCATTAAAATTTGATAACTGTGATTATTAACTGGTAAATGTTGAATGTTAACATTCATTTATACATAAATGCATGTCTACAACATGCAGCAAAATCAATATGGCTGCCAACCTCTCTGCAATGGCAACCTGTCTATTCAATCTTCCACAAGTGGGCACTACAGACAGCCTTAACTTCTTGTATGTACATACATACTTATGATTTGATTGCAGAATATATGTGTCAAAGGAGTATTCACGATGGTTTCACTCTTCCATAACAGAAGTTCTGGTGGAAAATGGATGGAGAAATGGACACTTAAATCTGTGTATTCTCCTCCACGATAGAAATCGAGAGATGTTCTCATTGAGACCTGAAAATAATTACAGCCAGACTGTTTGTTCTCTCTAAGGTGTTTTTTTTTTTTCCAGGCATGTTGTTGAAGAGCTGTATGGGAGGCTGGAATATGATTAAGGTTCAGAATTAAGGCAACTCGATTTTTGTAAAGTTGAGTGTAACGGGTACTGTTAAGGGAAAACCCCATCTTATGGTGTTTTTGAAGAGTTACGAGATGTCTACATATCATGATGATGGAATACTTAATTACAACCCGATGTTTGAATTGTATATTTGTTATTCAAACATATTTCTTTACGGAGGAAAATGTGATTTGCCCGCAGTTTTATGCCTACATAAAATATCCATATTTTAACAATGTATAGTCGGCAACCCTTATAAACCAATCCATCGTAATCGTGTGCTTACAATCCATATTTCTTTTCCCTTTTTGTGTGATGTCAATACCTGCAATGTTCTGTTCAAAACTTAGTTGACCTGTGCCCATAATATGCCTGAAATGACAGTTTGTGCTTGTGTCTGCTTCGAAGGGAACAGTATAACATCACTTTGTCTATCTAAAAATCAGGCATGCCATATTAAGGGGAAAATACTAAACGAAACAATGAAAACGTGGACTGTCACGAAGATTGATTTTCATCGCGTGCGATGAAAATATAGCAATCGGTAAAATATAGCAATCGGTAATTGGCTTCATCCTGTTTTTGTTCTATTCATTCAAGAACTATAGGGTTTTCCAAGGTAGGTGACTTGATGAAACCATATACTCCCCACATCCGTTAGTTTACATTACATTGGTTTCAAGATCCTCTCTGCTTTTGTGTGGTTTCGTACTTTCATTGGGCAGTTTACATATTGATGCCATTGGTCAGCGCATGAAGAATCTACAGCAATTTCACCGCAGTATGATCCTTTATCTATAAAGCCCACCAAATATGTGGGCCCTTCATTTACATAGAAATAAAAATCCATTCATGCTCACCTTTGTCCATGAGGTTTGACCTCTGTCCCCCCTCAATACCTCCTAATGTCTTTTCATCCTGCCATTCCCTGCCTGAGAGTACCGACTGGAAATGGCATACCTTGCCAGAGTTCAGTATACCTTTCGCCGTTGACCTTTGACCTTTCACCTATATCCCTACATCCCCATATAGATTCACCAAAAGGAAATTGCACAGTAAATGAAATGAAAACAAAAAGGAATGCTACAGTCTCCATTCACAAGGAATCATTTGATTATCATCAATACTCAATGGTTGATGTAGCATGAACTGGCAGGTCATGACGTTGCCATCTTGACATTGAATACTTGGTTGTTTTTCATATGAAGAGTTTGTTTGCAAAAACCGATAAGTCCATATTTGCCAAATGGAGATATTTGCGATTAAAGTTCAAGAAAAATAAAGAGAATAATAAGAACATTTTTGCTACTTTTGACCATAAGTTAAAAAATATACCTTTATATGTAGTGACCAGTATATCATTTAAAAGGTATTATTTTGTACTTTATGACAGAGATCTTACTTCAAAATCTTCAAAAATGGACTTATCGGTTTTTGCAAACAAACTCTTCATATATACCAGTGGCGGATCCAGAGGGGGCCACAACCGGCGCATGCCCCCCCCCCCTTATTTTTGGTTAAAAAGAAAGGAAATATAAAGAAAAAAATGAAATGAAACCCGGAAGTGGCACCAGAAATATTAGTTGCGTCCCCCCCCCCAACAGAATTCCTGGATCTGCCCCTGTATGTGATTTAGGTGTACAGTTGTATTATAATACAATAATATATATATATGTATATATATATATATATATATATATATATATATATATATATAATAATAATAATGACCAGATTTATTGATTCATGACTGTAGGGTAAATGTCAAGATAGTGAAAGGTACACATCGGTGCTTGAAAGGATTTTGTATGGCCAGAAGTTGGCACATGCTATTGTGATGACCTCTTCAATCTATTAATGAAACTTGGTGCAAATCATACTAGTTGGAGAGGAGAGTCCCTGATAGAGTTGAATTATTGACATAAATTTTCGACAAGATGGACTGAGATTTTTAGTTACAGTATGTAAAACAAGATTACAGCTGCTTCAAGTGAAATGAACTATTGGAGTGCTCGGTTTCACGAGATTGAAATCATCCTTAGGGCGGACGTCCACTTGGGCGCGGACAAGCCCCGGAAGGGTTGCGGAAGCAAATTCTGTCATTTCGGCATCCTGTCCGCGTCAGAAGTGGAATAACTTTGTGAATCGGCTTGTCCTGGGACATTCCTAGGACTGTCCGCGGACTGTCCGCGGACTGTCCGCGGACTGACTGCGGACATTCCTAGGAATCACTCCGGAAGAGCGCGAAATACCTCGAAATATGCTAATTGTAGCCGGGCAGCGCGGAAGCATCTAGGATTACACCAGGAATGAACGCGGACAATCAGGATGCCTTCCGGACAACACAAGTTAGGCATGCTGACAAACTGCGGACAATACCAGGAAAATGGAAAGGTATAAATTTGGCGCCGACTTTGACTTTTCCTCATTTGACTGCTAGCCGTCATTGATGCTCCTTGTTGTGCTTACGCAGTGGCTGCTGATATTATGTTGATATGATTGGTCAATATTATTTTATAAATGTGACCACCAAAAGTCGAAGAATAGGAATGTCTGCATGTCGGCTGACGACTCATCTTTTTTTTTTTTTAATTTGTCTCATCTGGGAGAACAATCTTTTCTCTGCCTACAGTCACATGGATGATATTCGCAAACTATGTAAACTATATATATAGTACATACCACTCATATCTTCAATCTATATTTTTGTTACAAAAGAAATTAGTGCGTGCAATCTGTTTCAAAGGACCTAGGGAGCATACTGGCCCTTTATTTCATCGTTTACAAATGCTAGATGTTTACAGACTATGCCAATTTGTAATTGGAAATGTAATGTTTGACCTAATCCATCATACTTTACTGCACGATATCTCTGATTATTGTTTTGAAATTGACCATAATTATGATACAAGGTTTCAAAATAATATGAATTATAAATCAATAAGAATCAGATCTGAAACAGGTAAGGTAAACACGTCTTGTCATATGCAGGCAGTATAATTTGGAGAGGATTTCCTCATTATGTCAAAAAGATAAACACCCGTAATGCTTTTCGGATATCATTGCGAAAGTATGTGTTATCAATATAATAATGATCCCCTATGAAAACATGTAAATAATTATGTACATAACAATTCTTCTGTGAATATTGTAAATACGTTATCTATATCATTGAAAGGACTGGCCTCGACTAGCCTGCACGCTATCGCTAGTTCTTTTTTGCCAAATTATAGCTTAACTATCAATTGCTTTGACTTTGTTGACGATGTTTGTTTGTTTGGTAAATAAAATCTCATTTCATTTCATTTCATTTTACATATGTGACCGTGCACCTCAAAACGAACATAAAGTCGCACACACTGATTTTGCGTGAGGACTGAAAATAAGTGAATGGGTCAACCTGGCCGAACTTGACTTTTTCATATTTTCTGAAAGAGCGGGTCTTCTTTTACATTATGCTAAAATTTGGTATCATAAAACGGGCAGGAAAGTGTGTTTTTTAGCAGTTTATCTCGAACATTTTTGGTAGAATAGTGTGATTAGGTGTGTCTTTAGAATCCCTTTTTCATTTCTGAAAAACCTTGTCCACGCTCTTCACTTTCAACTCTAATAATTTTTGAAAGGATAGTGCTAATGCTTTGAAAGTTGGCATTAATTTATGGACAGAATGTGTTAATGAGCCATGCTTAATTTCAGTTTAATCTAATAATGCCTTCATTGTTGTTACTCTGGTGGTTTACTTCCTATTTTTTGTCCCACTCATCGCACAGCCAGCACGGTTTGGTAAAGATTAAGCGCTTGAATAGACACTGTACTTCAGAGCCTCTTTTCTCAGTTCACACTTTTCCTGAGTTTGTGCTTTCTTTCCAATATTTAGATAGGTTAGGAGAGTCCATTTAATTTGAGTTATACATCCTTTTAAAGCTTAAAGTCGCAGTGCTCTTTCCGAATATGGTCTTAACTAAAAATTCATGTCTGGCGACTTTTTGTTTGTTTTGAGGTGCAGGGTCACATATATACATATATAATATACATAAAAATGTAAATGCATTATATATATATATTTATATATATATATATATATATATATATATATATATATATATATACGTTGATAAGGTAGTCCACGTGTTGGCAAGATAAAAAGATAAGTAACAAAACTGCAAGAAAGTTCATGCTGTATTCACCAACGGTTTATTTCTTCACAAGAAATAAACCGTTGGTGAATACAGCATGAACTTTGTTGCAGTTTTGTTACTCTTTATTTCCTTTTTTTTTTTAGACCTGTGCTTTATCCATCGTGAAGTATGTACATGTTTTGTCTGATACTTCTGCAGAGCGTGCCAAAACGATCCTAATCATTAAATTTGTTTTTCTTTCTCTCATTTTTACCCTTGTGCATCTCTAACTCTCTCTTATTTTGATCACTTTTGAACATTTTGCAATGATTCAAGTCCGAGGAGTGTTTTTTTGTTTCATGCTTAGAGCTTACTAGCCTACTGTCAATGAGGTGTAAAAATGGGGAAATATTTTTAACCTATTTTAATTTACTCTCTTTTTTTTGGGGGGGGGGGGGTTAGCTGGAATGTCAAATTGGACAATCGAGTTTATTTGCAACTAAAACAAAAAGAGAAGATAAAATTATTAGGTAATAACAACTGCGAAAATTATTCAGGTAAAGAATATTTCTGAAATGATTTGTGATGCTTAATGTGTACTTAAATATATACACTCAGCAAACAAAAAAACGAACAAAAGAAAGACAGAAATTTAACACTTTTTCGAGTTCATAATTTATTGCTTTTTCTCCCATTTCACTTGAATTTTGAATTGACAGAAAATTCTTCATTTTCCTACATCATCTTTAGCTTTCATTGTTATTTTGGGCTTCAAAGATATTACATTGTAATGAGACCACAGGTATATCTTTGCAATTGAATTCAAGCTTTTTAGTGTGATGAATTTGTCTTTTGTTCTAATATGTTGTATCATTAGAAAGCATTTACGTCTGAATAGCAACTTGTTCATGTTTATATAATACATTAACATTTAGCCAAAAATTCTATGCTTTTTTTGTGAGTGTACTTCCACCTACTTTTGTGATTTTTCAGCTGGGCTGTCACATGGGACAACCTAGTTTGTTTGCAAATAAAATAAGAAAACAACATGAAGGAAAATGTACCATAGTAAGTAATGGGAACCATGAAAGTCACTCAGATGAAAAATAATTTTTGAAAAGATCAAATCAACATAAACTTACTAGAAAGTTAGGGGGCTGATTTCACTTCTTTCTGGTTGCTTTTGGCACAGTCTCTATTACTACCTTCTTCTTTGCCTTCTGGGACCGGAAATTCCTTAGATTTACCTGTTCTTCATCACTCGACGAAAGGTGTGCCTGTAATGGGGATATTTGCATGGGGGCCTCGCCTCCCTTCTTGCTCATTTTGCGTTTCATTGGCATGGCGCTCGCGGAAAGTGTCGACATTTTCGTGTCTGGATCACAAAATTTCCGCATCGGTTCCGGACACTTGCATATATAGATCCGCATCGGCTCCGCGCTGTCCTAAAACATTCCTGGTGTCTTCCGCTTTCATTCGCGAAGCTTCCCCACACCGCGGGATTCTTTCCGGAGCGTGTGCGGAAGGAGCGGAAGGGTTCCGGACAAGCGGGACATCCTGAGGACATCGTCAGGACAAGTCGCCGAAGGTGTCAGGAAGTTCATTTCCGCGTCGAAATTTTGGTCTCGATCAAAATTTGGACGCGGAAAGTTTTCTCTCTCCCGAAGGTGCGGAAACGCCCGGACATGTTTAGGACAGTGAGCGGACACGTTCAGGAACGTGCGGACAGGTTGCCGAAGGAGTGCGGAATACCAAATTTGCATTCCGGGTCTTGTCCGCGTCTTGTCCGCGCCCTAGTGGACGCCTGGTCTAACTGTATTATAACTGACTGTGATAATAAAAGTTTTAAATGCAAATTGGGTAAAGGGTCACTAGCGCCAAATCAAGATTTTCATTGTGAAAATCACATCCTCAGAGTACCGTAGTTTAACGCATTTTTTTTTTTTTTTTTTTTTTTTTTTTTAGATAACAGGACACACCATAACCAGGACTGCCAACATTGGAAACTAGTTGGGAGTGAGACTCCCAGAGGCTGATGCTATAATTTAGGACTCGAAATGAGTGAGATCAATAGAAGTGCATGCAAATGAAATAAAGTTTTATAGTGAGAAAGGACCAAAATGAGTGAGAGTTGGCAGCCCTGCCGTAACATGCTGGTGAAATCATTCTCCATTGCGTAGTAGATGGGTGAAACATGTCTGTATTAATGTTTCACCCGTGAGCAAATTAGTACACCTAAAATCACCCAAGGTCGAATAGGGATTGCAGCATTCAGAATCCGTATTAGATCACACGTCGTGCGTATTATCTATCAATGAATGAGAAAGGTATATCAATGTGCTCCTTCATCAGGTCTGAAGAGGCGCTGTTTTTTACAGTAATGAAGGTGAAATGAGACGTGGAGAACTTGTCAATGTTTAGAAAAAGATTGTGCCGTAATTTCGAGAGGCCATTAGTGTCATCTGCAAAGAGCGGTATATGGCTTTATTGGACTAGTTCATGATGCTGGTTTAATTGCATTCTGTTGGATGTATTGGGTGCAGTGCTTTGAGTGGCTCTCCACGTTCTACCTGTCGGCTTTCCTTTAATATCTGCTTTTCCCGCGCAGATCAAAGGGCTCTGCGTTCCAGGGGCTGTGAGTGTGCGTGTGTGTGTGTGTACCAGCAGGGTGTTTTGTCCTGCACTTCGCAATTAATTCGGAATGGAGGCATTACTATGTGGACTCTCTGTGCTCAAGCTTTCTGTATAACAGTCAAGGCCTAGTAAACATGAAAAGAAATAAATACGTAATGTATATATATCGCTGTGTATCACTGACCGTTTCTTAACTCTATGTGCCAGTGAATATCAAGCACACACCTACACACACAAAAACACATACATAAAAAAAAAAATTATATATATATATATATATATATATATATATATATATGGTGTGTGCGTGTGTGTGTGTGTGTAGGCTTGTTGTGTACTGACATATGCACAGATATGATGTGTGATCCTCGCTATCTGTGCATCCTATACTAGATGAGGTAATTAGGCTTGATACGAGTATAGATTTTCAAGCTGCAAGCTGTGTAATGAGTCTTAATGAGTCATTATTATCATTACTTTTAAATTCCTAACATAAACTTGATTGCCTGTCATTATGATGTGTGTGTGTGTGTGTGTGTGTGTGTGGCGGGAAAGGGGATGGGAGGGGTTGAAGTAACACATTTAAGGCATGTGTGCAAATTGTGTTTTGTTCCATAAATTTCATGAAGTATAAAGAAGGCCAATAATGAGCTGTAAGGATGAAATGGGCCGCGCTAAACTGTTAGCTTCAGATCTGCGACGTAATGCGCAAATCGTGGGACGCAGGTAATTGGGCAAAACTAGAAATGTCGCTTTGGCGACTGGTATGCCTCCACCATATCTGGTTCTCCCAATAAGTCTACAGTAAGTCTTGACAATGTATGATGACACTTTCACATAATAGGCAAACAAAAACTGAAATGACATGTTTGTCACAAATGTGTTTTCTTGAACTGTGTTTCATTTGGATGAATGGCTAAATTGTTTAAGAGAGCAAGTATTCAGGTATATGTGTATGGACTTTTAAACTTTGCCCTTTGAACTCTTGGCCCACGATTCAAATAATCACTAACTGGTAACATCCATTTTGATGACAATATTTTGAGCTATTTTCAAAATCTGAAAAAAAAAAAAATCACTCGACCTTTGACCACATGGTCCAAATCTTCCCCTACAAAATCAATGTGCAGTAATGGATGTATATACCTAGTTTGATTAATACATTGACTAATCTCCAAGGTAAGGAGAAATTCGATTTCAATTTAAATGTCATTTCAGCATTGAATAGTGAGTTTAAGCATTTTAACATGACTTTTGATCCTTGACCAATGACGTCATGACCGTAAAATTTTAAAGAGAATCATTGTCAGGCAGTACATGTGCAAGTTTCATGAATATATCTTGAGCCATTTCCGAGATATAGAGAAAAGAGTGAAAGTTTAGCGTTCTCACTTGACCTTTGCTTTTTACCTTTGACCCCATGCCCAAAAATTTCCCTAGAGATTTTTTTTTTTTTTTTGGGGGGGGGGGACATGTATATATCAAGCTTCAAGAAAATACATTCAGGCATTGAATGGATATGAAGGAAATGTTGAAATTTTAAGAATTTGACGCCTACCTTTGACCTTATAATCCTTGAGCATACTGCACGAAAAAGTCCACTCGTAAATATGCCAAGTTTCATAAGGATACCTCTAGCGGTTTTGAAGTTATACACTGTCTACAAAATTGATTACGGAAGGATGGACAACCCAAGAATATAATGCCTCTGACGGCAATTCGTGACGGAGGCTTTTTTTTTTTAAAGTGTCGTTCTGCACATGCTTGGGATAGCTGTTCCCATTGTTCAAGCCGGGAGGAGACACGTCATAAATATTAACGTCGCAGATATAAATTTCGCTAAACTTATGACGCGAAGACAAAAGTAACATTCAATACTGTGTTGCTAATCAAAAGAACAAAAACTGCATCGATCCATATTATTTTCACGCTAAGAAAAATCTACTGCTGTCTCTGAAAATAATTCAAACATGAAGCCGTGAAATTGAATGCTTGAAAAGAGAGAAAATGATCGATCATAGGCCTATATAGATTCGACCATATTCTGTACTTCCAATATTAAAGGGACTGTGCAGTAGGGCTACTGGTTGAGGTGAGGTTTCAGCTTGTAACGTTTTGGGAGATATTTAGAAACCACTCTGTGAAATGTTGAAGACCATACAATTCTAAGGGAAATCAAAAGTTTTTTATTTGATGAAAATTGGTTTTAAAATGACTGAGATATCTAAAAAGTCGTGGCCTGTCAATTTTATTAGGATCGGTTTTTTTTAATATCTCAGCCATTTCAAGGCCGATTTTCATTAAATAAACGTTGAATCCTTCTTGAAATTGCATACTCTTTCATATTTCAAAAGAGGTTTCTCATTTTCCCACCAAAAAAAGTTATAAACCCGAATCCTCACCTCAGCCATTACTGCACAGTCCTTTTAAACTATGGCGCTTAAACAAAACATTCTGCTATGGAAAATGTTTGCTGTAGCATGGCGGCATGTGTTCACAGGTGAGTTGACGGTGACACGATGACCTGCGAAATTATTGTATATTTGAGAAATTCGCTATCCAAATGAACATCAGTGTGTAGTTACGTGAGCATAATATGACACAATTTGAAGCACACGATAGTAGAGGGTCTTTATGATTGATACTGCTTCATGCTGAAACAAACATATTTTGTTTGTGCTCTCATTGTGCATGAAATTGGGGGGGGGGAAATGATTACCCAATCATAGGTGTATTTATCTATGTGTCGTGAGAAACGAAATCTACTGATGATATGAAGTAACTACAGTTTTTTAAAAAAAAAAGTTTAGATAATGCCTCCGGCGACACTTCGTGGCGGAGGCATAAAAACAGTTTACAATAAGCATTAGATTTCAATCATTCTGTAATGCATACCTGTATCACAGATTTATCCCGACAATTAGAAAGCTTCTGATCCTTGCCCGACATAGCAACATCCATTAAAGCATGTAAAGTGTATTCCAAGTATGAAATGCATTAAGTACATGTATAATACAATATCCATAGATGGGGTAGAATGGTAAAAATGTCCTCGGAGGAAAATATGTATGCAAACTTGAGTAATAATAATAATAGTAATAATAGCTGGTTTTTATAGCGCATTTCACACTTGTTAAGTATCTCAGTGCACTTTACAGACTATTATTACTATTATTAATTATGAGTACAATATTTTACTCTCCTAATGCAAAGACACTGCCGATTTTTGGAATACTGTCGAAGCATAGTTAACAGCTGATGTAGTAGACAGAATAGAGTACCAAATCCATCGCCATGGCAAATGATTCTAAACAATCTCACCTGTTCCGAGTATCTGTCAGAGCACCTGACCACTATTGTTGTCACCCATGCTCGCACCTGGTTCCAACCCAAGCTATAACAAAAGATTGTGATGTCATCACTTCGGTATTCTGTTGTTGGTAGTTCATAATCATGACAGGGTTAAGAACGAATAGAATGCCTTCCCCTGATGACTTGGTACTGAGGTATTTAATGCACCTGTTCGTGTTCAATACATTTCAAACAGCTGGAAATCTAGTGCACGTTCATTACCTTGCTGTCACAGGTGGCGTAGGTATCGAGGAATTCACCCGTGGATGTCGGGTTACATTCTGTATAATAACTAATAAAGGCATGTTAAAAGAATCACAATCTCAAAGCATCTTCCTTGCTGTGGATATGCCTTTCCAATAAAGTGTTTGTATGCGCGTTTATGCGTGCGTGTGAGCGTGTGTGTGTGTGTGTGTATGTGTAATTGTTCCTTTTTCTCGTTCTTGTTGCTGTTATGATTATTAAGCAATAATGCAGAATAGATCCGATAGCCTTTTCAAGAAAAGCTTCTTTACCGAGTGCTCCGTGTTTGTGTGTTTGTTTGTTTGTTTGTTTTTGTTTTTGTTTTTTTGTTTTTCCTCGAAAACGATATCTGAGGACCTGATCAGACAACCGGCGTCTTCTGCTATGATAATGACGGAGGTGATGATCATGCAGAGTTGTTCTACAATGTAGGTACCGGTTGTACTTCATTCTAGGTACACCATAGACAGATTGTGGTGCCAGATTCGCTCTGAAGGGGGGGGGGGACAGTAATCCCACTGTAATAGTAGGAGGCTGTCATTGATCCAACCGGCAGAGCTATTGGTTTTCGCCGAATTTCTTATGTCGGCGGTGTTCGGCTCTCGCGGGAACTGTCTGCTAGCCAGCATTCCCGACAGTCGATACTCCTGCATAATGCAGTACCTGCGTTTCAGGTGGAAGCGATTCAAAGTTCCTGGGCATGAAGACATTCTGAAGGCTGAAGGGGGGGGGGGGTGCTAAAATAATGTCGCGGAGCAGAAGATCAATAGATTTGTTACGTGTAGACAGTTTGGATTAACTGTTGGAGAGACGTGGCTTTGATAGAGAGCTCCAGTGGGAGTTCGGAGAAAGGGAGTTTCTAAGGAGAGGCTATCTCGACGGAGTTCAAGAGAAGGGTGCTTTTAATGGACAGTTTCATTAGGGGGGTTTGAGCAGATTCAGAGCGACAGCTGGTCCAAACGCCAGGCTCTCTATCTGGCCCAAGAGAATCGTGATATACCAGTTAACTGTCGCCACGTACCCCCACTCCCTCCACAGCACATTACTTCCTTAACTCGGTATAAATTGCTGTTTGAGAACATGAACGAACTTTGCAAGCATGATGATTATGCCTTTCTGGTTTGTAACTTACTGCATAAGTGATACTGTCCATGCAGAATAAGCAACAATGACTTATTTTCATAGCATCGGTTATTTCAGTTGTAGAAACAGAGTGAAAATGACGCAATGAAAAAAAAAAACTCTAATCGAAGACCTCCATCATCATTGTGGAATACTTCGCGCCTACATGATCAAATAAATAGCTGCGGACTTGAGCAAAAACAACAACAAGCAAAACATAAGTTCATTTGTGAATTTGAACACTGTCTACGTCCGGATGATCGATGTATCCCCACTAGCTTTGGCGATAATACTCGGAGCAATCTTACCTATGATTCAGCTAAATTGCCTCGTTTCGTTTGCGTCCTTATCTGTCATCGTCTCCATGTATTTTCCCCTCACAACAGGCCGAAGAACCACCTGGGGAGATCTACATTCGTTTTCAATCCGCTCCGTCTATTATAATCAAGGTTTCTTTTCCTTTTCATCGTGAGTATACACGTGTCGTACTGTTATCCTCGTTCCACATCTACCGTAGATTGAGCCATTCATTTGGAATGAAGCGTGGCGTCGCGAAAGTGATATGCAAGTTCTGTAAATGATACTCCCTTCAGTTCGATAATCCATCAATCGCGAGGCAGCCATGCACTGGCCGAGCTAGCCATTGTGTACACATGCACAATGGGGGTTACTGGTCCCCTTCTTACTGTTTTAACATGAACTCGCACCTGATTAGAGGAATACACATTCTTGCTGACGTCACTGCATGTTAAAAAATGATTGAAAATCAAACAAGGGCACCGATACTCCTACCCGTATATTTTTTATGTTAAGAAGGGCCTATCCCCGCTCCATTTTCATCTTCTTACAAGTGTGGTATCTTATGCCATTTAAAGGGGAATGAAACCTAAATGCTAGTATGCATGTGTGAGTGAATGCAGCAATTTGTATAACTCTAGAGCACATCGGCGTATGTTAAATGAAAATTTGACAATTTGTTAAAAAGTTATGTTTTTTTAACCGTTTGGTGCAGCTATCGCTGGATGACACGACTACAACAGTTTGTGACGTCACATATGACGAACGATGAAAGGAAAATATAAAGAAGATTCGACAAAATTCCTTAATTTCTTTTGAAAAGTACTCTTCCCTCAACTGGTTATACTGACAGAATGTTTATGTTAAGGGTAAGATCAATCCCCTGTTTTCTGAAAGAGGTAATTAAGTCAAGTGCTCTTTAATTATGCAAAAAAAGTGATAATTGTTTATTTTTTCAGATTTTCTTTCATAATTCTTCGCTAAGCACCAAAACTTGTGAAAATCCATAACTTTTGAACGGATTGTCCATCTTTTGTCAAAATTTCATCAACTTCCATCATATTCATTTTTGTTAATATTCTTTGCAATATTGTTCATGCAAAAATCAAAGAACATTGAATACATAACTTTGAACAAAATGTCAAAATCTATACTTGAAATGGAGTTTCGGTTCTCTTACACAGTAAGAAGACAAAATGATATTGTCTTCTCTCTCTCTCTCCCTCTCTCTCTCTCTCTCTCTTCCTGCTTGGAAAATCTTGAAAATTTGGCATCTTGCTATAAAGTGGGACATCCATTCTAATTTGTCAGATATGTCGGCTTTCATTTTAGAATACTCGGCAAAATTCGATGCACAAATCTAAAATCACTTGAGTTAACCCACTTGCAGCAAAATCCTGTCTATTTCCGCGCGATTCCTATACAAAAAAGGGGGGTAGCACCTTGACGAATTTGGTTTCCTCTTCAAACCCTTTGACAGAGTACAAGGGGAGAATAATTCTGATAGAATATTATAAAGAGTACTCGTCATGTCGTTGGCAGGATTCGATGCCATCCATTTCATGAAGAGACACGACTGTCATCTTAACAGGTTTCTGTCATGGTCCATGTTCAGCTCATATATCAAGGTTTAGTTTGCGTCGATAATATAGGGCGTGCACCGACCGCACACCTGTTAGTGCACGCCCTATTTATCCGACAAACCGTTTTACTACCATTTTCGAACTTTCCACAATATGAGGTTGCTCCTAATAACCAGAATACTTGCCCGAGGTTTGCTATAACTTGAGACATCATCAACTACTACATGCAAAGTGGACTCCAAGTAAGACCTACTCAAAAAGTTACTTACGTATCCAAATGGGTGTACTATTGGCTACTGTTCAGGATTAAATATGCGGTCATTGAATACAACATGATTTAAGTCATGCTATAAATGATTTCTTACACGGATTCCCCACGTCCAAATTGCATTTGAAAAGTCAATTTAAAAAAAAAGTCAAGAGAAATGGACAGTGCAAACTTCATGCTGATTAGACTTAAACAATTTTGCAATAGATACTTTGCTAATTCACTATTCTTTTTTTAAAGTCGTGATCAAAATAATTTGAAATTATATGTAATCCCCTCACATACATTTGGTTTGCCTATGGATAATGATAGTAATAATGTTTTATTTATCCAGGGTAGCCTCTTCAGTGTTGCCACTGCTCTACCAGAGGGCCCTGCCATTATTATTACCCCAGCGTTGCCAGGTCCCCATTTATACACCTGGGTCGAGAGGGACAATTGTGGGTAAAACAACTTGCCCAAGGACGTAAGCACTGGGCGGGAATCGAACCCGGGTCCTCCGATCGGGAGTCGGGAGTCTTATCCACTATGCCACAGCGCCCACACAGCGCCCCCACACTAAAGGTATCACGATCATCATTTAAGTCGATAATCAAGCAACTGTACATTTTCATTACAAATATCATCGTTGGTGAAGTTTTAAACCTCTACGGCACTTTCTTCAAGTTGCTTTGAACGAAAAGTAGTTTCATAGAATCTGTAATTAAATATGCTATTAAAAGTGTGTCGTAAACTTGATCTGTACGTCTTCAATTAAGCCTGTTTGAAATTCGATGTATATGGTGATGGACATCTGACGAGATGACAGCAGAAACGAAATCCTCATGTCAGTGGAGTAAAAAGAGTCTTTTTCTCGAGTTTAAGAAGACTGAGGGAAACAGATAGCTTATCTTAATGCTTGTGACAATCATCATCGACGCCTCGGGTGTTTGATGCGTAACGTGGTGCATGTGCGTGTTTCTGCATGTGCATGTTTCTGTCATGTTGTCGTCATGCTTATCCAGTTAACTCCCTTTAAACACTGACAAAGCATTCTTCATTGATCAGACGTTAACAGGTGACGTCAAACTTATCCGTAGACATTTTTTTTACTTGTCGATCTTGCATAAGTCTGAAGTGTACGTGGGTTGAAATTTAGGATTAACGTTTGTATTGGAATTATAATAAAAACAGCAGACTATTAATTTTCTGTGAGTGATTCGAATTAGACTCAATGGGAAAAGGATCTTTATGAAGAGACATAAAGAACTTACTGTGGGTGCTGTAAGTGTAGTCATTACATTCATACTAAATGTTTCTTAAGAAGTTAAGAAATTGGAGAGACAAAAAAAAAAACCAGGATAGATTCACGAGATGATTATGATTAAAACTCCTTCTAACTGACACTGATACTGTTTTCATACAGCCAGTACACGTGCACTGTACACGTCTGGTAATATACCGGTATAAAAACATGAAACACTTTATAACGCCATGTCTACTTAAACACTGAAATCATGTTATAAGATTTTGTGATTCATATATCTGGGCAATATAGAAAATAAGGCACCGCACTACTCAAAGACTATACATAATATGTAACCATGACACTATAAAACACCTGAACATAATGCGTGGCAACACTAATCCCCCACAAGTGCTATAAAATGCCACAGTCAGTACAAGGTACAGACACATAGGATATTGAGTCTCACAAAATACCGCTCCAGAACTTCGGAGCATCAAACGTCATCAGAACTTACGGCACTACCTGCACCAGACATGCCAGAACAAAACGCGACACAGCACACCAGAACATAACATACAGATACACGCCCATACACTGCGTTCTACGTACATCAGCACATAGGCCTACACTGGAATAGGAGTAAGTTTCAATAGAGGACAACGACCTACACTCGAACACGCGCTCTATTCCCTTGCAGGGAAAAACACCAGCGAAGCTTTGTTGATATAGAGTTTGATCAACTGAACAAGAGGCGCCACTCTGGTATCTTTGGCAAACAGCGGCGTTATATGAAACTAGTTTCTGCTCTGTTGACTCCGCGTTTTCCGCTTCCCACATAGAAAGTGGAATATAGCACAAAACACACGTGCCTATCATCAACATCGCAAGATTGCGCATTGAGATACGACACAACGCCTTACTTAGAAATCCGCCGACCGAATGTCTTGTATGTGCTTTTATAAAGGAATATGTCATGGGCGAGAGCAGGGAGGTGTTCACTCTCGGCCTGAATCAGTTTATCTTCCTTTGAGTTTTTATTTGTTTTCAAGCTGACTGCTATGTACATGAACGAATATACATACAATCCATGCACATGCGTAAATATGGTACTTATATTGATACATTGTTATTAATATTGTTGTGTGAGTGCGTGTGTGTGCGTGTCTATGGTTAAAGTGTATCTTTGGTCAAAAAAAAAAGTTGATATGTGAAAGAGATATATTTTAGTAGTCTGTTGCACCAACAATCAGGAAAAAATGTTACATATAAATGAAAGAAAAGTATATTTGATATTCAAAATAAGAACTGAATCAGTGAGTCTGAAAGGAAAGACTGTCAATTTTCTTTTGTTCTCAGGAACCAGCAAGGGATTAAGGAACCAGCAAGAGATTAGGCAGCCGGGGAACAATAGCAAAGTTATAGTCTTATTTTCAGACCCATTGGCTTTAGTGGTATGTGCGTAACTTTAAATGTATTTTTCTTTGCTAATATTAAACCCTTTGTTGTGATTTTTGGCTTAATAGGTTACTGAAATGTACTCTTATACATATCAAAAAATATTTTTTGGTCAAAGATACACCTTAACATGTGCTGAGTGTGTATTTATCACTACAATTAGGTTTATTTTGATTATTTTGATTAGCTATAAACAAATAAGAACATCGAAATGTTATAGTCATCTTGAGCAAATGCATTTCTTCCGTCTTGGCGCGCTCTGTAGAGAGGTTCCTCCCATCATTACAGCTCCTAAACAGGGAGAGATAGTCGTAAGCACCGCATGAAGCCAGGATTCGAACCCAAGGTTTGGAAGTACAGAGCTTCGTTCACAATAACACAGGTGACCCTATACACTGGGAACCACTGACATCAAGTGACGTAGAAACACACGGATGTGACGTCACTACACAATTTGACAAGTGAACAAAGATAATGCTGTTTGGGAGCTCTTTCCCTCAATATCCATCGTAAAGTAATTATTCTAATAACTGGATGATTAACGACGGTAAAGTGTACACAGAATTAAGGGTTCGGTGAACTTGGAGGTGTATCACTGAGTCCTAACATGTGAAATTGTCACGGCATAACTGAAATGGTCTGCATGTTGCCAATCTTTCATGCAGTTGCTTTGGTGATGACTCCCGTTTACACCCATCGTCGCCCAAATCTAATCCATCATTCTTCCACGCGTTCCCATGGTAACACTGACGGACCCCACAATGATGACGGAGCAATGAACTAGGAATGAGCCATGAACTCTAATAGCCATATTGTACTCGGTTTGAGTGAGCTCGTTAACAGGTGATATGATTATTTCATTTCTCAACATTTTATAGTATCACATTATAGGCTGAGGTCTGAAATTTCACCGCCCTTGTCTAACAACTGCACACAACATAAATATGATACCTTTATTTTCTACACCGTGTCATATAATTACAAAAATTGATACGTCACACAGTGAAAAAAAAAACAAACTACGTCATAACATCCTCATCAATCACTGTTATTGGTATTTTCCTGGTATCCAACCAAAAACTCATCCTAACATCAAAGAAACCTGAAATCTATTGCGTTGCGTGTGGTTTAGGTTTTAATCTTGATTAGTTTCCTTATTTTGTGTAAGTTTTGTGTTGTTATCTTTTTAACACAGGCGGTAATTCTAATATCCGGCGAAAAGCGATACATTGATACATGAAAGCAGACCATGAAAAAAAAAATATTCTTCCATTTCTTTTTCCATTCATTAGCGTTTGATAGCCCTGCCTTAAAAAATGAGTCTTGCCATTGCTAGCAACTTTGAATGAACTCGTATATAGGACTCGCTCTCTCCGAAAACCAAATGACTATTCACAAGATGCATGCTTCCAAAATAACACTGAAGAGCATGCATGCAATAAGCAATGTCACGGAGAGAACAAGGACAAAGATTTAAGAAATAATCATTTCCTATAGGAATAGATATATAAAAAATTATATATAAGATATAAATCATTTGCCGCGCAGTAATAAAATTCTAATCAGGCAAGTTATACTCGTTAAGTAAGTTGATTTTAATTTTTTTTAAATTTTACATACTAAAACATTTGATTAAATCTGCGGGAAGATCAAACCAGAAATTTTATAACCTGTTATTTGCACTAAATCCTCTTTTAATGCATGGCGGATCAACCTGCAGTGAACGATTGCTTTACCTCTGGTCCAACGTATATTTTCTCATTTTATAATCACTACACTAGTATTTACAGCTCGTTAAGAACTTGATTCTAGACACGTGCTCGTATACTTAGTGTATCTATATGCTATTTTTTTTTCACTCAGTTCTTATTCTTTGGGTTCTGGTTTTTCTTTTTTCATTTTTACATCTTCTTCCCTTTGTGCTTTGCTATTGTAGCATTCATATACTTTCGTCATTATTATTTTTTGTCCTATATCCAGTGCATAACAAATTTACATTGGTATTTTTCTCCTGGAACCTCCGTTTACAAGCTTTGCTTTTGTGGTTCCATAATTATTATATTTCACATGTTATAGAGAATTGTCTTGTGTACATTATGTACATGCGTGCTGACACACTTTCTATTTTGACCCACTTTATATCATATTTTGCATCTTGCTTGTTTGTATTCTTCTTCTTTTTTTACTTACAGATGTCAAGAGAAATATGAAAATAAACGTGCTGGAGCTGTTCACTGTGTCTCGGAGTGTAAGACCAGTGCAGTTTCAGTTATTCAGTTCAAAATGGGTTGTATAGATCATAAAATACATACTTCCGTATCATGAAAATCAATGTATAGTGCGAGCAACACTTCCATTTATGCAACATTCGCTTCCCTCTTTCCCATCCGTCTGAAACTGAAAACGAAACTATTCTGCCAACATCATGTTCAATTTTGTCATGTATGGTTATTGCTGAATTTGTCGGATGAAAAGTAGTATTAGTAATAAATCTTTTTCACTATCTCCCTTATCGTTTAAATAAATGAGAGAATGATAATAAAGATAACATATTTCTGCTGAACAATATTATATGAAGTTGAGTGAAAGGGCTGAAATCACACCAAGCTTAGCTAAGCATGTAGGCCTTCAGTTTATTTAATCTATTGCTTCATATACTAGGTTATTCATCATTAAAATAATGTATTCCCTGAGACAACATGATATCTTATTTCACTTATGCAAGATGATGATGCAGAATCAAATCAAATCAAATCAAACCCCTCATCTGATGAAAATTGTCTCTCGATTGAATGTCCTTTCCGGGCAAGGAAACAATGTTATCCACCCCCCTCAAAAAAAAAAAAAAAAAAAAAAAAAAAAAAAAAATAATAATAATAATAATAATAATAATAATAATAATAATAATAAAATAATAATAATAATAATAATAATAATAATAATAATAATAATAATAATAATGATAATGATAATAATAATAATAAATAATGATAATGATGAAATAGAATAAAGCCAGACGGATATACCCCAGTAGAATGATTGATTGGTAGCACGAGCCAGCGGCAGCGCAATCAAATATTTATTCACCGTCGATAATCATGTGCAAAAGGTAATACAGGTAATGATGACTTTTTTATTCGAATAATCCATTATGTCCTGCTTGTGCATGGAGTCACCAGCACTCTTTTAGGATGTGAGATGTGCCTGTGCTCGATCCGATCTCTAAACACACGCCTTCTCCTTCATATCGTGGCTTTGGGGCGTAAACGACAGAACTATTACTGTGTTGTTGTTTTATATACCAGTTTTGATCAGGTGCAATTTCTGTCTGCCTTAGTATTACTAGAATTAAATTTTGTATGTGCATGTTTTACAGTGATCTTTTTAACTTACCGGCAATGCTCATACTACGTTTTCATCTCATCAAGCGAAATTTAGCATAAATATTAAGAGTAAAGCCCACCATGCCCCCTTTTGCCACGATACATCATTTGTCTTATAAAAGAAAGAAAATCCGGTGCTCTTTATCCTTTTCGTAACATAACAAAGTATAATCATATGAATGACTGATTCCTTCATCAGCATAACTTACCTCGTTGAATAGCAAACATCAGCTTAATATGCATTTGGATCTACAGTAAAATGCGTTCATCCTATCATACAAGACATGAAGACAGCATAAACAATCAGAGAGTTATTTCCAATCTCTTTCTGATGTAAGTGGAGCTTGCACATCTAAAGAGCTTGAAAGATTCATAACTGAACGGGATGCGTAAGTGCTCATGCGGGGTTCATGGATCCTTGCATGTATAGAATTTCATGCAAAAAAGAGAAGCAACGTAAACAATAACAAGAAACTCGGTCATGTCCGATCAGTGTGTGACGCGTCATCGAGGCTGAATTCATGGAAAACGATCTATCGTACTGGAAGACATCGATTTCCATAATCGATATTACGACACGGCATCATTCGCTGGACATGATTGACGTCGTGAGTGTGCGTGTTTGCATGCTGATGAATATGTGTGCCGAGAAAAATTAATGTGCTCAATCACAGAGATCCGGGTGTGCGCCTTGATGCGTGGCGTCATTTCCGCTGAATTGCGAGTTGTGTAAGGCTGGTCATCAACAAACACTGAACTCTTCGTAGAGTTCAGCGGTATCAAAGAGCGAAGGTCGGTATGGTATCAATAAAAAACAAACAGGAATGAGAACGGGTTCGTATACTGCAAAAGATGGGAGAAATGAAAAAAGAACAAGTAGTGCGGTTGATTTATGAAACGAGGTTAAAGAGAAGGAAATTACACACTGCCCAATGTGTGCGAAATAATCGGGTAGAGAAAATCAAACATTATGGTCCGAATTCACGAAGGTGGTACAAATTAAACCATGGTTTAAACCATGGACAAAACCATGG
The DNA here is from genome assembly GCA_033980235.1 of Diadema setosum. Taxonomy (NCBI): domain Eukaryota; kingdom Metazoa; phylum Echinodermata; class Echinoidea; order Diadematoida; family Diadematidae; genus Diadema; species Diadema setosum. The sequence continues at coordinate 6,390,885 of CM067064.1, forward strand.
AGCGCCAAGTGTCGCACGGAATATTTCGTTACGAAATCAGACATTTCGTCGACAAAATGACTGTTTTGGTAAACGAAATCATCATTTCGTGGACGAAATGTTCATTTAGTGACAAAATGTTGTCATTTCGTTACAAAATAATCATTACATCGACGAAATTAATTATTTCGTGACGAAATGTTCCATGCGACACATGGCGCTCCATGGTTTTTGTCCATGGTTTAAACCATGGTTTCATTTGTACCACCTTCGTGGATTCGGGCCAATGTTTCTGTACATTTTCCTTGGTTTCTGTGCATGAACTTGCTGAAGAACGACTTTGACTGAAGCTTGTGTCATGGTGAACTAAAATGAATTAAATGAAATGAACATCAAGAATGAAGCGGAAGAAAAGAGAAGGTTCTGTCTAGCTGAAACAAAATAATTTTTGTGCAGCATTGTTCCTGAAATGTTAATCACAAATACACTAAATGAATAGACGATTAAGTGAAATCTTAACAATTGATTAACACTACTTTTGTAGGAAGACGTATATATTTCTCACATATTACTTTGCCACGACATCTCTTAATTTCGTTACACTGGCAAGATTTGCCGTATATTTATTTGTCTCGTCTATTGTCTCAGTCTTGTCTCTAAAGTGAAACTTCTTTAGTATTGATTTTCTTTTTCAGGGGCGCCTACATATTACAAGCATTGTCTTTCAAAGTTGATCCCCCCCCCCCCATTTTTCGTATGGGAAAAATACATGTTGTTCGCTTTGGTAATTTATTCCTTTCCGACATTACAATGTTTTAGTGTTATATAATAGGGTGGGTAGCCTACTCTGCTCAACTCACAATGTATCATCCAAATTATTCCTTCTTTTACAAAACAAAGTAACATGTATTACATTACGTTCTGCTGTATATATATATATATATATATATATATATATATACATATATATAATCTGAATTGAATTGAAATTAATATTGCTTTGAATATAAATATTAATGAAAGCTGACGAGGAGGGCGGAAATCGGACCTCACCATAATCGATGAGAATTGAGATTTTTCTTTCCTTCTTCCATGTCTGTTTTTCTCTCCATCTCATTCTCCCTTGCTTGATTCGGAACTGGTATCCCTACAGAGGTTAAAGTGTATTGCCAGCATCGTTCGGACCACCCCCCCCCCCCCACACACACACACACACACACAGAATCATTGAGCGCTCCGCTTGAAGAAAAATACAAAATCCATACTACCCTCTCTCTAGGAATTCGGTCACACTTACCCCACATGTGCTGGATATAACAGCCAGCGAAAAAAAAAAACACACAGAAACAGAACCAAACCAAATAAATGCGGAAAAAAACAAACAAACAGAATCCCGAATTCGATTTTGCCTTCTCATATCCAGAGGGTGAAACCTGTTATTGTGTAGCCACCAAATATTCATCTACTTTCTCCTGTGTGTGGATATAAAATGTTCTACCTACTACACAGTTTATATAGAGTGCTAGTGGTTTCGTAAACGTCTAGTTTTTGTTTTTCTTTTGAGTGCCAATGTATACGTATATAGATCTTTAAGAATATAAAACCTCAAAGGTTTTGTTGTATAAGTATAGGATGTGTTGATGATGTCCAAAATTTCAACTGTGTTATCAGCGTTCACAAAAGTGAACTGATGAAATGGGCAAAATACATTTCTATAGCGTAAAACATTGCCGTGATGACTTTCTTAAGTTCCTCGCCACTGTATAGTTATCAATAAATTATTGACAGATGAACCACATTGACAGTTTTTCAGGGACTTGGAAACTGGTGTTTTAGTTGTGTTCTCCCGAAGTCATAAACGCACACACACACACACACGCATTATATATATATATATATATAGGGAGGAGGAGAATACTTTTTAGAAATTAAGACCTATGAATGCTATTCCTTTCCAGCAAACGTCCCCCAAAATCTAAAAAATGTCATCTCTTTGCAATTTACCTGCCAGAGAATTCCGATAAACTCGTCCCAAAGTTCAGAAATAGAAAAAAAAAATGCCGAATTTTACCTTTAGAGGCATTTCTCCCAACTATTTTACAGAATTTTTTGAGTTTTGAATTTTAACACACCTCTCTATGGGGAAATATATTACCCTATACTTCTGTTAAGTTTTTAAGTATGCCTACATGCCGTTTATCATGTCGGTTTTTTTTTTTTTAAATAAGACTAGTTGGATGTTGCACTAATTGTAGAGTGTGATCATAAATTTAATGTGTGTTAACTGTTTATGAGATGAATGAAGGCCTATTTTATTTGACCGTGTGCTATGATCCTTCTTTTTAAAAGTGTCGGATACCACCTTTAGGGGCATGGTAATGCTATACCTCATTGTACGACTGATGGATTTAGTTTTCTTCGTATCGAACGCCAATCAAACAGTCTTCGATAACCTTCCTTGCAGCCACGCGCGAAACACGATATAAACGGTAATCCCGACTGATCTTTACACAAATACCACCAAAAGGTCACATACGGTGGTAGAATATGGATTTTTTTTCTTCCTGCTATACCTCTCGACTCGAACAGTTTTGCTTCGCGGTGTTTGCCCAACAAATAATTGGCTTCGCGGTGTCCGGCGGGTGTTTGGATGGAAAATTAAGATGGCATTTTTGTCGCCAGTCACCACGTCTGCTTTCTCTAGCTCCCGCGCAAGCAAAGGCGCAGGCGGGCTGTTCACCTACGTCTACCGTAGATGTGTAAGTACCCATTAAGAGCCATTTATGCTGGGGTCCTGGGTGTTTTGGACTAGGTTGGTCTTTCCGTGGCAAACCAATCATTTCTGATTAAACAGGAGCTGAATCAAAGCTGATTGAGCAAGATGAGTCGAACAGCGTTATCAGTGACTTTCAATGATTTTATAACAGAGGGCGTGTCAGATTACATTCTAGCTTCATCATCGACATTAATGTTTGGAATCAACAAGATATGCACACAGCCATACATCATTTTCCACTGTGTCTGTAGCATTGGTAAGCACGCCTGGTTATGACATCACCTGATAGTGATAACCGAGCCAATCGGGTGCTCCTATACCAGGCAGCATGCGCAGCACCATGAAGTGCATTGCAATGAGTGCACTGCATAATGATTCAGACGATGTGTTCGTGTGTTATTATAGTGTGTTGTGTGTGTGACCGTGTGTGTATGTTTGTGTGTACATTTAGGTCTACTGCCATTCTGCTCAACTCCTTACTTATGTACGATATACCATATTGAGCGTGGCGTGCGGTGCTCCTCTCCGTACAAGGGCACACCTCCCGCCGGTCGCTCTCGCACAGAGCGCGTGCGCTTCCGAAGCGGTGCCCACTTTCCCACGGCCAACGAACACGTATAAATAACCCGAGACGCCACGCTTCCTACCAACTTGTTGAAGTGCGGGCACGTACCTAGCACCTCGTGTTTTATGAGTAAGCGTCAATTTTCCAACTTCTGGTGACCTCAAATATGCAACACATTCGACTGCATATTTCGCTGTGCACAACTGCAGAAAAGTAGCCGCGATGCTGTCAACTATACTGTCCAGAGCACCTAATAGTTAACCACATTATAAGAAGGGGAAGTACATTCTGATAAAGCGTGAATATTATCCTAAAGAAATGGAAAGAAGAACTATTAATCTCGAACTCGGATACACACTCTGGATGTAAGCCGTTCGCGAGCCAACAAGTTTTTTTCAAATCCAAAGGTAAGAGTCATTTTGACATTCTCTTCTTTGTAAATTAATCGCTACATAATTATGCGTCAGGAGTTGGGCATGAAAAAAGCTTATTGTCATTTATCTAAATGTTTATGCCTGTGATTTGTTAATGTCGTTTCGAGATAATTTCTGGTAAGTCTGAAAATAGATCAAATGAAAACTTATCGCAAGCAAAATAATCCCTTCTCAAAACGACTTATATTTCCAAACCTCAATTCTCGTGTAAGCTCAACCCGCTTGTTGCTTTAAACAGTTTATTGCAATGATTGTCAACACTTTTCTTAATGAAACACATCAATTGAATTAACGTATACTTAATCATGTTTCCTTTGAATGCTTTAAAAAGGATAATTGTGCGTTACAGAAAATTGCTTTAAACATGTACTTTCCAAAGTATATGAAGACTAGGTTGATATGATTTTTATCACTGAAAAGCTAACTTCAGTCATTGATTGATTAGCTTTCTATCGGGGTGTTTGTATTTATCGCGCAAGTTTGAATTGAACTTTGTTTAGGTTTTCTTGACCTAGAAACAGCTTTCTTTCCTGTTGATGGTAACTCACTAACCGGTAGCATAATTCAGTCGACACACACAAACACACATAGTTATAAACGCACAAACACGCGTGGAACACATTGTAAAAAAAAAAGTGTCCGTCTGTCTTTATTGTATCTAATCTATGTACAATACCCCATCAAAACATTCTAAAAGTGTTTGAAATTTAGCCGTGTTTCTTGTACCTATAACTGCATAAGATCGACATTGTGCCTGTATTTTTGTATGTACATTATCAAAATGAGACAAAAGGTGCAATAAACATGATACATTCTCAGAAAGTACATTATCTTGCCTATACCACGAATTCATACAAAATAATTTTATAGCACACTTGCATACTTAAATAATCTTCCTATAAAGTATACGTAAAAAGGAAACACATATACACTGACGAAAAGCATTTATTATTATGTACACACACAACTACACGCACACACACACACACACACACCATACAAGTATACACACATAATGCACACAAATACACGCATACACACACACACACACACACACACACGTGCGAGCGGCTTTCAATTCATTTGCTGTCAGGGGCAGCCAGATTCGGGAATGAATATTTGATTTAATCTTCTGTTGTGCGGTTGTAACAAAGTGAGTGTAATTTAGCTTGAAATTGACCTACGCTTCGCCGCATATTTTTTTTTTTTCTCCTGGATGATTCCACAAAGCGCCAGGAAGCCACGGGAGAGGGCTGAAATAGCTACCCCCGTACCACCTGCATCCATAGTAACTCAGGAATTGAAGTCTTGGTGACACGGCTGGTCTTTTCACCAGCCTGCCCAAGGGTATTTCCATGGGAGAACTGAAAATAGGAGTATGGTGGGGCCCTGCCTAAAGCGTAAAGTAATAAAATCTCCTTTTATTCCTAACACGATGTGTGTGGCGTATTATGGGCGGATAGTTCGTTTTGCCACTCCAAAGTATTTGTTGTCGCGTAAACGAACTATAACTTTTTTTTTATTTCTAACAACAACAAACTCATATGACTTCAACATTTTTTGCGGGTCTATTCTTTTTGCCTAGCTAGACAATCTTATTAAGATACCTCTCTCCGCAAAAGTCCATGGCTAAATGTGTTGGTGTTTTGTTTTTGTTTTTCTTGACGGAAAAAGAAATAGAAATTGGCTTGAAGTGAGAACAGCAAAGTGTGGAGAAATAACACATACACTCAAAAGTGTAGATTTTCTTTAGGAACTCATCTTATAATAATCTTTATTAGTGTAAGACATTCTTACACCTTTCCCTTACTCGGTCTCTCTTTCTTTATCTCATCTTTCTGCCTGTCTTTTTTTTCCCCTCCCTCTCGCTCTCTTCCGCTTCCCTTCTTTACTAAATTTATGAGCTATAAACCTCTTTCATCTCTGCACTGTTGCATGTGTCTCCTGGGCATTCCTTCATTATTTTATTCTGACAATAAACTTAATTCATTCAGATTTCCACCCATGGCTGCCGCCTCTCATCTGACTCTGCTATACTCCGTTCAACTCTGCGCTTTGACCTTATGATTTGCTCTACTTTCTTTTCAATATCATAATACCCGCACTCTCAATAGTTAATGAAGGTCTCTTACATCACAATGAATACGACTGACCTCTAGGTTTCAAAGATTTGAGCGATTGTTTGACCATCTCTCTCTTATTTCCGCCTTCCTGGAAGACGGGACTAATTAACCCCCTTTTTCAGACTATGTTTCTATTCTCGACCTGTTTTTTAATGACGGACAAACACATTTACACCTGCGTATGACTGGAAGTATGATTGTCAGGGGAATCTTTGGTGAGGACAATGTCATTATGTGCATGAATACCGCCGCAGTCAGTTCTCTCATGCGCATCTTGATGTAGGCGTCTGAGCACCATGCACGCCATGCTTGAAAGGGGCTCTCTCAAAGGGCTATTATTGGTGGTGAACTCGTTGTTTTATCACTGCTTTATCGTTGCTACTATTCACTGTAGAATTGTCTATTCATGTTCCTTTCTTGTACACATGATACAATAACCGATACACGTATAATGTACTCACAAACTACAGACAGTCAAACCTACCTTAGCGGTCATCTGTTCATAGCGGCCAGCTGCTGTATACGGCCACTGAAAAAAAAAGTCCCCCCCCCCCCTCCGAGAAAAGCATTGTTGTCAACCTACAGCAGCCACCTGTCTAAACGACCACTCTCTTGTCTTCCCTGGGTAGCCGCTATAGACAGGTCTGACTACATGTACGTACAAAGAGGGGATTTTAGCCATGGATACGCAGAAAAAGGGAGAGTGTGGACCCCCTGAAAATTTCACGAATTTTGCTCTTTTTTTTTCGTCAGAATGAGAATTTGAATATGTAATTTGAATCCAGTCATCTCGTTTCATCATTTCTCCGTCTTCTTTCCTTCCGTGTTTAAATGGTCCATCCCACTCCCCACCACCCTCTTTCTAAAAACAGCCAGGCTCTATTCCACCGTATTCACCAGGCCTGCATCGCGATCACGATAAAGCCGCCATGACGTCGAAAGCCTCGACGCCCGACTCGGAGATAAGCGCGCCGGAAGAGAACTGCTACCGCCTGGTCGTCCTGGGCTCGCCGAAGGTCGGAAAGACGGCCATCGTCAGCCGCTTCCTCACCGGCAAGTTCGACGACAGCTACACGCCCACCATCGAAGACTTCCACCGGAAGATCTACAAGATCAAAGGGCAGGTGTACCAGCTGGACATTCTCGACACGTCCGGTAACAACCCGTTTCCAGCCATCCACAAGCTGTCGATACTTACAGGTGGGTCCCTCGACACAGACCAATATTTTGATGCAATAAGTTTGAGGACTGTTGAACTGTTGTCAAGTCATTTGACACGGTGTTCAATTGGTGTTTTTTAAAGGGGCAAAATTCAGCTCACATCTTTCCAACAAAGCTAATGGTGTTACGTCTTTAAAAAGACGCCAAAAGATGTTTTCAAAGTTCAAGTGCAGTCATTGAAACAAGGCAGTATTAGGAGTCCATGGGTTTAACGCTGTGTTTAAAGATGACCTGATATCTATATTAATCATGAGTGTTAATAAAGTTATCAGACTTTGCTGTTTGTTGTTTTTTTGCTGGATTTTTCATTGATCCTAGAACATTTCTCCTTTTGTTCTCATTTTTTTTCTTTGAGGTCACCCCATTAACTTTGTTGAGTGTTCTTATGTTTTAAGTCCTACTAAATAACTTAGGAAAAATTGCAAAGGCACTGAACTGTTGCTTTTTAAAGAAAAGGTCTCATAGTAATCTAACTTGATCTGTTATGCCAATTCAGCGATAATTGTTATCTTTTTTATTTATGCTTCTTGTGTGTCATTCAAATGTGAATCCAATATTAATCATTACATTTCAGGCTATATGTTCTGACCCTGTCTGATGAATAATGAAAGGTTGAATTGAACTGAATTAAAATCAGCGATCATATTCAAAGATACAAATACACACACGCGCGCTTTGCTGAGGATGTTACTTAATTCCAATACACTCGACGCTGTTATTTCAGTTCACTTGGTCATGATAATTCTAATAAACATTGTATACATTAATTGGCTACAAAGAAGACCTAGTCATTTTGAAATATGTATAATCTTTTTTTCTTCTCAAAAGATAGGTACTGTAGACACAGCTCCGTAATGTCCTGGTGTGGTAGATTATGCAGTAAAAAGCCTTGGCTTGGCATTGATGGGAACGTTTTAGTATTCATTTTATTCGGCTTCGTCATTAGAATGTTTTTCTTGTCTTCATTATTATTATTAGTTAGGATCTAATGCATGTCGTTTCTTTGACCTTGCATAGGTTCGCACAGAAAGGAATTTCCTGAAAAGATTATCTCTACTTTAGGTCTACGGCGGAATATAGAATGTACAGAGTTCTGCGTGTCAAGGTTCCTGAGACCGCTGGGCGGTCTAAGTAACTTACAGCTGTAATCTTGCAAGACGTCAACAACCTTTTTTTTTGTCATCAAAACCCTTCTTCGAACCCCAGTTGAAATGAGCAGAGCCTTTGCATTTTGAACGGTCGCCGGAAGCCATTAAGACTTTCCAGGATTTTGGCCAGCTTAATGACTGCGAGGAAGAGTTTCGAGGGATTTTAGACATCGATCTCCTCTTTCCCTATTGCGATGAAGGAATTACATGACAGGTGGAGAAATGAATTAAATTAGACTATAGCAGAAAAAAAAAGAGTGATATCAGGTTTCGTCGACAGAAAATACTGTCGATCATATTTCAAAGGAGTTTAACAAGATATCATCCTCCTCTCTTGCCATTTTTTTTCTTTTCTCCATAAGTGTTGCCACATCTTGTGTGTGTATGTGTATGTGTTTGCTTGTGTGTTTGTTCGTTCGTTTGTTTGTTTGTTTGTTTGTTTGTTTTTTTGTTTGTTTTTTGTAGGGGAGTAGCTTTTTGCAAAGCATCTCCTCGACCTACAACAATACAGTGATTGTTTTGTGGATCCTGCATTTTGATCACCTCTTCCAATATGTCGTCGTTCTGTGAGAGAAGTAATTTTTGGGGGCAGTGTTTTTCCCGTATCCGGGCAATTACCCCCAGAGGGGCAATTACCCCCAGCTAAATACTGGTTAATGGTAAGGTTAGAGTAAGGATTAGGGTTAGGGTTAGGTTTAGGGTTAGGATTAGGGCCAGGAGAAGGGTCCGGGATAATTGCCCAGGGGGTAATTGCCCTATATAGACTCTGTTTTTCCACCGTTACGGTAAAACATGACATATTATTTCACTGAAATCATGCCAGCGAGTTCACCTCCCTTCTCCCTTCTTTTGTTTTCCCTCTCAAAGTTGTCGTTATTTTTTTTTCTAGTTAATACCAGGTAGCTCTCCACAAGTTAGGACATTCCAGATAATGTATAGTGACTCGGTTATAAAATAGGCAGCTGAACTACATATTAGAAGGAGAACTCGAAATGCCTTCCTTTTTCGTAGTTTTATGGCGTTTTGTTGTTGTTCTTTTTTTTCTGCTTCTGCCTTGCGGGAAACGTCTTTAAGTTGATCAAGAGCAATTCGTCTACACGTCCAGCGTGTTGCCAATTTAGCTGTTGATAGGGTTTTCTGTTTCTGAACGCACCAATTTCCACATTGTACAATCGACGTAAGGGTTTTACAGACGAGATCGAGAAGATCTGATTACCTCCGGCACACTTGATGATGGGGTACGAAGGGGTATGGCGGACAACGTTCGAAAGGGGTAATGTTTCTTTTTCCGAATACTGGTTAATCCGAAAATGAAATTAGGCTCGTTATTCCGAAAAAATTCGTTGTTCAAAAAAAAAAAAAAACACACCACAATTTTCAAATATAATATACCTAAAGGTTCGTTTATCGAAAAATGAAGAAGGGTTCGTTAGTATTTGTGGCTATATTCCAGTTCGTAAGGTTTGTAATTCAAAAAATGAAATGAAGTTCGATATTTTGAAGGTTCTTCAAGCCGAAAATGAAACAATCTTCGTTATTCCGAAGATTCGTTAATCTTAAAGTAAAATAAGGTTCGTTACTCCAAAAATGGAATGACAGTGCATACTGTAATGAGCCTCTGGATTACGAACCTTATATCGTTTTCGGATTAGCGAACCATCGGAGTAACTTTTTTTTTTTTCATTTTCTTATAAACGAACCTTCGGCATAACTAACATTAAATCGGATTAAGAAACCATCGAAATAACTAACCATCGGAATAACAAACTTTTACCGTTTCAAAGTCTCCTTACGTTAAAAATAATGGCAATGCCGTCACAGAATTGAGTCCCACTCATGTTTTGCGTGGTTATTTTAAATGATCAGTGGAAGAAAGGGGAACACCTTTTCTATAAGAAATTTATTGCTACTGTTGTCTCATGTAATTTACATTAGAAGAAAAGTCAGCAAGGTCAACAACAAAATTAATTATATTCGTGAGATCCTGCGACAAGAAACCAAAAAGCTTAATTCTTTTTATGGTGCCGTAATTTTCTGTGATGTTAGAGTCAGTCATCCTTTATTTTGCTTCGCTAAGTCATTTCAAAAGCATACAGTTCAGTATTCACTTATACTTATGTACAAAAACAAAAAAGCTTCATACCACTAGCATAGCTTGGTAAATAAACCTGTCATTCATTTGTTTACGTATCTATTTTCATTATTATTTGTTTTATTTGATTTACTTCATGAACGTTTTTTGCGTATATCTTATATCTAGTGTATTCATGTATGTACCTATACTTTATAGTTAGTTTGTTATTTTTTCTATGAAGGCTAATCTATCTATCTATTATAAGTTCTTCTTTCACTCTAACAGTTCAATACACATCAAGTCTAACCATGATTATCAGATGTTATTTTAATATTTAAGTAAATACTTTTATTTTTCCTTAGCAACAGAAAAGATAATAAGAATTACAAATAAACATGAAGTAATATAGTGTAGGGCAACAGAATAGCCATCAGGAACAGGTTACAATTTCTGATAATAACTTGCGATTAACTTTCATTATCATTTCATTTAATTTCATTCAATAAGTTTTCTACACAAATTATAGTCATATACTGATCAATGAATACCAGTTGATATCTGAAAAATCTAATGTGACAAGTTAATTATGTCACTGGGAGGTGTTGTTTCTCTTCTGTTATAAACATACAACGTACAATGGATCGTAATATCCGCTGGATAAGCTCATTATCAGTTTTGAATAACCTACATGGTATTATAAAATGATCTGATTTGTTTTTGTGTCTTCCATACCACTTCCCCCTTTCCTCAATGGCTCCCGTGGTCCTCAGCTCATAATAATATGTCAGTTACACCCAAAATGTTTTGTTGTGCTGTTATCTGCCGGTAATTGTCTGAGATAACATCTTTTAAACCTTAATTCTCTTAATGAAAATGCTAAGACGGTCTATTATTTTTGTTATGTAATAATGACCACACCGGTCAGGACTTACGTCTGATTTTTGTCTTTGCCTTCAGATATGTCTTTAATGCAAAACGCCGTGAGGCAAAGCATTTCACCCGTATTTAGTGGACAAGAAGGCAGCTTCTAAAATCTGATGGGTGCGATTTCCCTTGACCAAAACATCTCGTTAGCTGATGCTCATAATGCCAAACCGCAACCAGGGAAGTATAGAATGACGTACGTCATTAATCCCTGAAGCGCGCATGACGTTTTGACACCTGATCAAAATTTGCCTTATCTGTATATTGCACGCTCGTGCGTGTGTGTCATTGAAGTTAGCCTGTCGTATCCCTTGTGATCATTGTCAGTCCATGACGGTTTTGAGAAAGTTGGCATGTGCTCAGTAATCAAACCATGAACTTTTCTGGCGATCTCGTGTGCGAAGTGTGGCGCCGTCGAAAAGTACTTTAACAGCCGCCGTACGCGGCATAAAGCTATACAACAGGACGTTCGCGATGTCGTACGAGCTCCTCCGACACGTATACACCACAGCGGCCAGGCAAGTAGCGTGACGATCTCGTTGCGATCGATATGCCTTAAACGATATCCCCCTTCCAAAGCCCATTAAAAATCAATCCGTCAACAAGCACATTAAAACACAGCGCTGCTTAATTATTGCAGGCGCGGTGAATAATAACGGTAATCGATTGTTAATGGTGTTTTTTAGCATCCTCGATCGCACCAAGAGTATTGAATACCTAGACGATCGTAATGTGTGTGTCGCACAACGGAGACGCGTTCGCTAGAAATTGCGTGACACGCATGCGTAATGAGAAAATGAAAATAATCTCCATACACTCCGTAGACTTACCATTCCTTCATTGGAAAGGGAGACTGTCTGGGACTTAAAGTAAACCCTGTCTCCGTCTGGTATCCAGAATCACTGATATTATTTTTTCATATTCTAAGATCGTATACAGAGTGTGAAGAAAAGGGGAAAATCCCACTGAAGTGGTCAAACACATAAAATGCCGGCTGATATTTGCAATAGTCTTCAGAACTGAAGGAGGCACATTATTCTAAACATGAAGAAGAAGGAGAAAAATGTCTTGTTAAAGACTTAAGGAATTGAGAAAAAAGACTGTATATAAGGAGCATAAAATGTCCATAGTCCACCGCCCTTTTAGATGACTGCCATCAACGTGATGTCCAAGATTTTAGAATGTAGTAAACCTTTATGTGTAAACGATTGATTGATTTCATTTCCTTTTCCTTCTTCTCATTCTTCCTCATCATTATTATGACTCTGATATTATTCTCTGATGTGAATGCATAAAATCTTTGAAACCATTCTTTATTTTTCTACAAAATCCAAACGTAATCATATCCTGAACCTGTACCCAGCGCGGGTGAGAGTATACCTCATACCTCACTAAACAACGTTTAGTTGTTCCGAAAGTTATGCAAATAATGTATTCTGATTTATAGAAATAATAATGTTCCCCCAAACAAACAAAAAAGAAAAAAGGTGGTTGTTTGTCGTAGTAAAGAGAAGATGCAGGAACCTATGAGGGACACTCTTGCAATCTTTGATATTCCCATGTTCGCCTGCCTTGTTAAGATTCAAAAGGTTACATCAACAACAAAAATACAGTCAAATGAAGTCAGAAAACGACTCGGTTCTTTTTTTAACGAAAATTTAAAAAACGGCCAAGGCTTGCAGAAGGAAAACAGTCAAAAATAGATATTTTTATCTCTCTTTTCTAGATGTCCATGACTCAGATAGCAAATCGAATTTTTGTCAGCTGACCAGACACAAGTTAATGTTCTTAAAGAAGAGAAATTGCTTTCAAGCGCATGTCCTCGCATAGTCAGTCGCTCGACTGTTCCACTGAATAAACGAAAAACTCTTCGCAGCTGCGCTTGTTTACTAAATTTACATGGTTCCACCCGCTTCCCTTTTTTCTTATCACCAACCTGGTTCTCCACTTTGGTGGGGAATAGGATCATGCACAGGAAAGGGTCCCATCTCAACAGTTTTTTTCTCTATTCTAGCTTTCTCGATAAAAAACATGTCCTGGTGCAGCTACCGACTCGATTTAGAAACAAAAGAAAACATAAAGTCTTTGGAAGCGATGGCCCTTCTCTTTTTGAAAGTATACAATGCACCTGCCAAAAGAACTTATACTAAAAGCAAGATACAAATTGATAGCGACAAATTGAGGTAGAGGAGGGGGAAGAGATTTCTGTTTTTTCCTAAACCATGCTTTATCGCATTTTGCAGGGGAAGCGGTACCTTTCATGGATGATAAAGCGGGGGGGGGGATAGTCAATTTTAGTTTCGAGAGACCGGTATGCATTACTGTTTGTCGAATCGAATAAGCTATAGAATTGTTGTTAATGTATCTCACTATAACCCTAAATTTAGATTGCGGGAGAGAATAAAGTATGTATGATCGAACTAACAAAAGATTAACGTGAATATAGAAAGATAGTATAACACGTTCAAATGAGTCATTGGTGAATCAAGTTTAGATTATATTACACGACATTATTTTCTGTGGTCATTTTCGGTATGTATGAGCAAGAAGGTCGAGACAGACCGTGAACCTGATGCGTTGATTGTTCAACCCCTTCCCTACCCCACCCCATGCTTTTTACATACATGCACTATATATTCAAGGCATATACTCAGTCAACGGCAGGATAGAGCGACAAAATAAATAATAGAGTCAGCTTTTTTCAGATCACGTGACAAGCTGGTTGTGAGAGAAAAGCGGCCGCAGCGCCATGACACTTGAACAGCTATATCGAGCATCACGCAGTGTCGAGAGTGCGACGGACACACGGTTTATTGCCCCAGCTGTGAATAGCTCCTGCGCCATTCTTTGCACTTCCTCCGCGCATTGATTTACTACCGGCAGACCGGTGCATTTTACCTCTTTTGAAATACTCCATAATGTTCTTGTTTTCTTTTGACACAAACAACAAAATAGAAAGAAAGAAAAAAGGCACACACAGTCACTCCAAAGAAACTCTCTCCAAAAGCAATATTCTACGGTGAGTCTATATAATGATATAGGTGTATTATAGGCAGAGTCATGCCTTTCATATTAAAGGGTGTGTACAGTTCTGGTCGAGGTGACGATTAAGCTTTTAACGTTTTGCGAGATATTCAGAAACCACTCTATGAGATGTCAAAGAGCATGCAGTTCTAAGGGGTATCAAAAGTTTATTCGATGGAAATCGGTTTTGAAATGGCTGAGATATCCAGAAACAAGGTGAAGCAAAGAGATCCTAATAAAGTTGTGGCATGTCGCCTTTTATTATTAGCACTTTATTGGATATCTCAGCCATTTAAAAACCAATTTTCATTAAATAAACGTTGAATCCTTTTTTAAATTACACGCTCTTTCATATTTCATAAGAGGCTTTTCATTATCTCACTTAGGAATGTTCAAAACATGAATCCCCACCTCAACCAGTACTGTACAGTCCCTTTAATATGCAACCGGAAGAAAGTAAAATCTCATCTGGTACTGGGTTCATTTGTTATGAAGACTCGCCGGCCATCTTGACATGGCGCAGCCTGGTCATTTATCTGGACACTAGATCGAAAGAGCTTTCAACTACCCTTGGCTACTGTAAACGGAGCGAGTTTCAGAGCGAGTTAGATGCTGATGGAAATCATTCTATACGCGTCCCCTCCAATTTTCCTGAACTAATTTGATATATGAAGAATCTGTTCGTTCTGGTTCCGGTTTCATTTCGATATACCGGCAATGGCCTGTGAAAACAGAGGCTACGTGTATACACACGAAATGGACACACATTCCTTCGTTACGCGGGGCCAATTCATCGAAAGTGAGTTGCATTCGAATAATACTTCCGATCAAAAATTACAGTTTGTATACAGACATGTGTAAAAGAGTGGTATTAATAGGGATTTTACCCGTATTCAAGTCTACTGAAGATTTTTCAGTATTTTTTAACTATCTATACTCTTTAAAAAGAATAGAGTGAAAATGTTCACTCTTGAAGGAGTCAATAACAGAAAAGAGTGGGTTTAGAGTGATATTGGAGTGAATTTTGAGCGAAAATGTTCATTTTCACTCATTTTGGAGTGACCTTAATTGAAGATTTTGAAATGATCCCTGAGGTCACTCCAAAATGAGTGAAAACAAACATTTTCACTCATAGTTCACTCCAATTTCACTCGAAACTCACTCTTTTCTGTTATTCACTCCTTCAAGACTTCACATTTTCACCCGATTTTTTAGAGAGTAATGTACTCCTTGTAAGAGTATTTCGTTTGTAGTCTTTACATGCATAGGAATATGTTACAAAGAGCACACACAGTATTTATACATAATGCAAAATTCATCAACAACAACGTGTGATTATGTTTGCATTGATTAATCCATAAATCGCAACATTAAAAAAAAATGTTGCATTATCCATTTTGATAGTGATCGGAGTGTTTTTGTAATGCCATCTCTTTCGGCAAATATTAGAAATGTTTAAAAAAAATGTAGAAAAGAAAGGTAAATCGATTTCAGGAGAACGGAAACGAACTACCGGTTCGATTTTCCCCCTTTATACGGCTGATAGTATTCCATTGACGCCTGAAATCACCTGCTGATACCGGATTAGGATTCCAACCGATATGAGGCGCCCTGGAATAATCATCCTCGTGAATCTTTTACCAACTGCAAGTACCCTGAGTATAAGTAAAGATAGGCTGCATGAACTATTCAAAGAACGTGGTTGCGTGTAGAATAGAATAATCATTCCATAGCTGGTCATCACATTACTGTCGATTTTATTTCTTCTCGTCAGTTGCGTTTATACTTTAATAAAAATGCAGTTGGTACACTGGTACAAACCTGCGCAGTAAACACGACATAATTTCATATCGGTGGAACTCTCAACGCCTATATGCAAGCGAATTGGCCTCTTTTTACAAACGTCTGAATGAATGGAACACTACAAAACTTGCACCGTCTTTTTGTTTATTTATTTATTTGTTTGTTTGCTTTTTCACATAAAAAAGCTACGAGCAAAATACGTCCATATCATAGTGCGTTATACGTTATGTAGTTTTACTGTACACCATCCTTCCCGATAGACAACCGCTGAGTTTAAATGTATTTTACTCATATATCCTTGATATACTTTGAACAGTCTGTAAACGAATATTTTCCTCTAGAAAAAAGAAGAAGAAGGAAGACATAAAATTCAGGGACTTGTGCAAAAGTCTGATGGCTCGTTAGGAGATCATTGAATGTTTTGGTGAGGAACCCGGAAGCATAGCTTCTGATGATCCTTCACCAGAAACTGTCCGACGTTCCTCAAGAAATAAAACAAATAAAAACAGAAAGGGTTATATTTTTGGCCTGTGTGTTTACATATCGGGGTAAAATAATCCTCAACGACTTACAAAGTCAAGGAGAAAAATAACAGCTGGGCCTAGCATCCAAGATGTGAGATATTTCTTGTTACAGTGTGTTGTTATCGTTCTTGTAAGCAGTCTGTGTTCTTCTCCTGCCAAGATCGTCACTTGTGTTTGCTGTTTCTGCCACGATGGAAAGTCCTGAATATATATAAAGATGAGACGGAAAACAAGTGCAGTGATGGAGAAGACCCCGTGATAATTCGATGATAAAGGTTGCACCCCATCTGCGCCTTCTTATTGTTATTGCTTGTGATGATGATGACGGTGATGATGATGATAATGATGATGATGATGATGATGATGATGATAATGATGATGATGATGATGATGATGATCGTCTATCTTGTCCAATCGCTGATGTCTTTTTGGCGCCAAACAAGACAAAATGCCAGAATGTGCAATGACAATCTCTAAATAAATATGTTCAGAGCAACCAACTAATCGTAACAGGAGGGTAATATGCATTGCTGAATGAATACAGATTGTGCATTGTCTTTTCGCTGTTTCCCTATCCCTCCTTCGCTGTCCGTTGCTCTTTCTCTATGAGAATTTCAATCCATCTTTAATTCAGTTACCTTTTATAATGATGAAATCTAAACACCAACAGTTATGTGTGCAGAAATTCGGGGGGGGGGGGGGGGGGGGCAGGGTGTTGTGACCCCTCATTTTGCGCAAATGCAATTTATTCCCTTACAGGTTAGCCAGAACGGAGTGATGATGCTTTTTGTCGAAGTTGAAGGAGAACCTCTGGGAAATATAGTTCCATGTCGTCCTGCAGAAACCGACATAATTGTGAAATCTATCGATAATTTTAGGTCAACGACGAAATTGATTCACGGGAGTCTGTTTTTATGCCTCCGCCACGAAGTGGTTGTTGTTGCAATTTTCCCTCTGAACGTCGAAGCTTGAACGACGCCACAAACCTGTTTTCGTCGTCGTTCCTGTCGGTGTTGTATTCCTGTTTGTTCCATGTCATCGTTTTCGATATCTACCGAATCTTGAAGGGGGGGGGGGGGGTGGGGGAGGGCGTATTGCGGGATCACACGACATACTTCCGCTCACTGGTATCTACGTTCGTATATTCAGCACATTGTGGGAGAATATGTTGCCCTATCTTTTACCCTTCCTGGCTTTATCGGCTCCTCCGCGTATGTATCGGGGCGGCGTATCACCACTGATATGATCAGCTGACCTTTGCGATGCGGTGTCGGAATTTGTTTACGACCAATTGTTGCGGGAAATGATGCCAATTGAACGCTGGTTGATACGCCACAGGAATATTGCCTCAACTACCGACGACATAATTCCGCGACATCCCTATTTTTCGCTGCATCTCAAACTTTTTTTAATACGAGCTTAAGTTATGCATTCCGCCCCACCCTCTCTTTGTAATGTGCGCCGGCGAAATGAGGGGGGGGGGGGGGTGGGGCTGGTTGCGAGCAACACGCATTGCTTTGCGTTCTGTCTGGTGTCATACTCGTGTGTGTATTTCAAAGCTGGTTAACGCTTGTCGGGTGCAGAACGAAATGCAGTTATCCATGCCCGCGGTGTAAAGCGTAATTTCATTTGGAAGGCCGGAGAATACAAATGAACCACTCGTTAGCATAATTTACGGAAGGCATGAGGAACAATCCCCTCCCCGGGCGGCAGACACTGTGTCTGTGAAAGTTTATAAGAATTATTTCTGCCGCCACATTATCCTAGGAGGAAGAGAGAAAGGGTTGTTTTGATGTAGCGAGCCTTTTTGATTTTGATTGATAGTGAGTGATGCCTAACGAAAGGATAGTACCCATTATGATACCTCCTAGTTCCGATGTGTATAGTGTCAAGGTTATGCCTGATTTATTCAGGGAAATCCTTGTTCCCTTACTCCCACGAGCAGATGTTGTCAAGCCTTAAGTACCTTTCCATCAGAGGGACTCATTTTAGTTTTGATGACGACTTGAATCTAGACTAATGGGGTCCGCGTTGACCAGTGGAAGGAGAGGGTGAGGAATCACAAATCTAACCGGTATACATAAGAAATACATCATAAAATGCACGCGTGATATGGTTTAATCATAGATACACATTAAGATAGATTGGCGCGGTCATTATAAAGGAACATGATAAACAGGAATACTCCTTCAGAACTGCGATCATTCTCAACTTTTCGTTGTATGCAATTTCTTTGTACCTACCGTATATTCACAGCAGATAATCGTATTATACAGAAAAGTTCACTTTTGCCAAAGTTGCAAGGGAAAGGCAAAACGTGTCTCTGCTTCTTCGTTAATTTATCATTCTCAACTTTTTCGGATCGTTGTTTGCAATTTCTTTGTACCTATTACCGTATATTCACAATAGATAATCGTACTATATAGAAAAGTCCACTTTTGCCAAAGTCGCAAGGGAAAGGCATAACATGTCTCTGTTTCTTCGTTCTTTTACTGTTGCTATTTTGGGTGTAGGGTCGTGAGAGTCTAACGTCTGCGCAGTCATTAAGAGTCAGGTTTCTCGCTCATCCATAAGGCCCAGTTTCTGATAGTTTGCTTTTTTATTACTCCTCGATCGCTGCGCAGAGTTCCCTGCGATAGAGCAGTGTGGCTGCCAAAGTGATCGATGCACGGAATCGCTTTCTTATCCAACTCATCCACCTCCCTTAGAACTCGGGCACACACACACTGACACACAGACACATACACACACACACACACACATACACATACAAACAAACACGTATTATCTCCATACAATATTCTCTCCCTTTTTTTTCTTTCTCTCCATCTTCTACTTATACAGCACTGTACTCTCTTACTACAGATACCTCACAGTTGATTCAAAATTTTAATGATTCAAGGTAACGTTTCAAACCACACACACACACGCACACACACACACAAACACACACGCACACACACACACACACACACACGCACACACACACACACATACAAATGTGGCAAGTCTTCGTAAAGTAAAACAGAAACGATTTGTTGTTATATTGGAAAAAAAAGGAAAACATTTTACGAAGTATGGTACATGTACATGATTGGTGGTTCTTGTGCATATACCATTCATATCAAAATATTGTATGTCATCACACGTTTCAAATGTTTTTTAAAGTGTTGTGCGTTACAACAGCCTTATATCAAATAAGAATCAAGGAGAAGTCTTCCTTTGAGCGAGATCTTACCTCAGATGACGTAAGCAGGGAGCAACCTCCATCATGCAAGGTACTATAGGATGTAAGGTACACTAGAGGATAACGCACCCTGCTTAGATTCTGTGAATATTAAGTTCAGTTTAAGTCATCATTATAATCACTCCCTCGTGTTCCTCCTCAAGGTCAGCGGACATTGATTCTGGTAATCATTTCACTTACGGTAAATTACCGGGTTTAAATAATGACACTCTACTGGGAACTATCTATACAATGTATTCATCTGTGGCTTCCGCTCGTGAATCTGCATGTGACTCTCCCTGGTTTAATGACACTCTTTACAGGTAGCTCAGCAAAGAAAAGGAAAAAGGGGAAGGGAAAAAGGATATATCTGAGCGGGCAGTGACTGCATGATAACATGACGGTCACGTAGTATATTGTATCTAACGAGGCTCGCTCTGCTATACTCGACGAAATAGATACGAACAATGGAGTGACGCAGACTATTCAAAGTCGCTTTGTGCTCGTCATTTCCAGAAAACTTTGGACGCGAAGGGTAGCTGACATCTCTGGAGCTAATATTGCCAGACCTTGAACCTATAGCTTTGCAATCTGCCAGGTTTTCATCATGATAATTCTCTCTTTTGCATTCATCAATCATTCCTCTTTTGTAAAGTTCATCCAGCAGCGTTTAACCTCCAAATATGTAAAGTATACAATCAAATTTCCTGATGCCTTTACCGGTTGCGTGACGTCGTGTCAAAGCATCAGCAATTTATTGGATTTACAAAGTCTCAAAATGTAACCTTGTCTTTAGTGGCTACATAAAATTTTTGACCGTAATCGATGTTTTTAAAAAAATGAACAAGATGAAATAGGATTTCAAACTCAAGAATAAATTACGTCTATACATATACAGGGTTCAACATTAGCGGTGGCTGATATATGTTATCATTAGGTTTTTGTATATAACATCGTGTTAGATGGTCTACGTAACTGCTGTTGGACGATTGGTCGGAATGCAGGATCGAAATGGTTATATTGCCTTCAGTGACGTTAATCAGGTAATATAGTTTAAGAATTAATTTGGACTGGCTGCCGACGGGGATTGCTATTTTCATCGCTAGAGAATATTCCTCTTTCTTTGCCTAAATCATGATCTCGTGGGTAAACTTATCTTTCGCGGTAATGCCACGTGCTGTATTACACCTCTAAACAGGCAAAATCTGCCTTACATATTTTACAGTTTCTCAACTTATTCAGTATGAAGAATTTCTGGTAGTATCTTTGGGCACGTCTACTTTTCCCTTAATTGCAGAGATCTGTTAGATTACTCGGTTTTCACCAGGGCCCCAATTCATAAAAAGTTGATATGATAACAACTCTTGCTGGAATGACAATTGTCATGGTTACGACAAGAATGCAGCCTCCTGATTGGCTGTTGCTATTGGAAGTTGCCATTCCAGCAAGAGTTGACATCCTGACATCTTTTATGAAACAGGGCCCAGGAATACAGCCTTATTGCAGAACATATTGGACATGATGTTGGAGAACTTTTATTATATACCATTGAGATCGTTATTTTTGAAAACCTTGTCGACTTTCTTGTTCTTTTTTATGTTTTTTTTTTTTACTGCCCTCTCTGTCTTTTGGGTTTTGAGTTGTTCTTCGCTTCGTTTTGTTTCGTTTTATGTAATCTTGAAAGCTGCCCTGTCTCGACGGCAATCGAAACTTGTGTGGAGAGGAAATGAAGGTCGGTTCTCTTCGTCGCTAAATTGATGACTTGTGTCGGAGTTTCAGCAGAAGTGGCACGCTAAGTCCGAGTTTAATGAACATAGATTGGTAAAGCGGGCGCTAAACGAAAGGAGAGGAATTATTCCATATCTCGGCTACAAGCCTTTATAGCGAAGCTCGGGCAAGGTCACGGGGCATAGGAAATTATGATCCCAGTATATCTCTTGAGACGGGAAAAATCTGTATCATATTTTGGAAGAAATAACGTGACCGGCCCCGAGATGAGATGGCAAGAGTATCACTCAGCGTCTATGCTTGACTTTACATTGTGGCGGAAGTACACGCAATTAGAGATAATCGAGTGGATTGTTTCTTCGAGTGCTTTCAAAATGTTTCCTTCTATTTCCCCCTTCTCTTGGCTGGAAGCTCGTTACTTCAAGGGAACCAAAAAAGAAAAAGGATTAAAATGGGTTCGAGGAATTTGAGTACATGGAGCAATAACTCGGCGTTGAATATCGCGCTCTCACACCCTCCTGGGCATAAAGATTGTTTGGTGCATCTGATTTCGCTTTCGCGCCCGATGGAGGATAGCCGTAACTATGATCATTGCATGCCGGTGTCCCCGACATCCGCTCAGCCAATCAGAACGCGGAGATTGATTGCCTCGCGCTGTAATTCAGACACTCGAATTCCCGCGTATTTGCAAATTACTTCTCACCTGTAAATATTTCTATGAAAGAGACTTATGTTTCAAGACTATTTTTTTCGTCTGTTGGTTTTTGTAGTGTTTATTATGTTATCTCAAAGTTAAATCTAAAAAGAGAAAGCCACGAGAGACTCAACGTGTTTCCCATTTGGCCTCTGCGTAAACCCAACCAACCATGTTTCATTATCAAATATGAAATCTGCAACTGTTTGTGCTTTGGTTTTGTACTGATCTTGTTCAGGTCTGAAATCCTTAATTGGAAGACCCATGTAACATGACCCGTGGAACTATCTTAAGATTGGAAGACTTTTCTGATTCTGCTTTAGACAGTTTAAATCCATCTAATTTTAAACCTTTTGTGTACTTGAAGTGCCGACTAGTATAGAATCCCCCATAGCAGTGTACACACTGTCCAAAGTCCCTAGCACAAAAAGATTTAAAGGAATGAATGTCGAACATCCAAAAAAATGTAGGAATGTTGAGGGATTACTCTTCATCAACCTGATCAAACAGTTTTCATCTGGTGTTAAAATATTCAAGGAGCCCTATGCTGGCACGAACAGGGTTTTCCAATACTCGGAATCTCGCCATCGCCGGTGATGTGTTGGGTGACTCAGTTGTGTCTGCATGATGTGTATAGTTAATATTCGCATAATTTTTCTCCATATCACCAAGTTTGGAATGGCTATAATGACTCATCTCACAGTCATAGAGATGCTTATCAAAAAGTTGATCAGGAAACTTTTAAGAGACGTTTTTCTTTTCTCATCCCTTCTCCCCCCCCCCCCCCCCTTCTCTTTCGCTTTCTCACACTCCCTCTTTTTTTTTTCTCTCGCTTTCTTCGTATTTGTCCCTATTTCTAGCCACTTGTTATTTTCATATATCAGTGTAATCATCTAATCATTGTAAGGCGATATCAACTATTCGGGCTATAAGCAGAATGCCGGTAGCTCAAGTCGCAAAAAGAAGAAGAAAAAAAAAAGTATAATGATAGGCTTACAGTTTAACTGTGTGATTTTGTTTGTATACTGTTTATGTATTTGTGTGGACGTTTGTAGATGTGTGCGCGCAATAAAGGCCCATTCGATTAGTGCGCCGCGAGCGCAACACCTTTTCTGCCGTGAATAAATTAGTGTTTGGTAATCCAGCGACGGTCGTTAGCTCACCGGTACTGTTTGGGCACGGCTCCTTCTTGATGATAATATGCTGTTCAAGCTCCCTCTGGATATCCAAGATTTTTGCCAGCAGCTACGGAATCAGCTCGCGCAAATCAATTATTTTGGTTGCCGGCGCAGCGACCAAAACAGGTCTCCGCCAAGAGCCGTCCAGCTCACCGCGGGCCATTTTATACGAAGTAAAACTTTCGTCCGATTTTTACCGCTTATTTATCCAATCAATATCGAGTCTCCAGGACAGAGGGAGAGGGAAAAAGGAAGGGAGAAAGAGAGGGAGAGACAAAAGGTGGAGAGAGAGAGAAAAAAAAAATAAACAGCTAAAGACAGAAAAAGAGAGTATAGGTAAGACAGATTTGATATATGAGAGAGGGAAAGAAAATACGGTGCTTCGCCAGAGTACACAACTAATAGTGTGTATGCCTGCATGCATCCGCTCAGTTGCGCGCCACAGTTTTGTAATAGAATGACCATTACGATGGCAGACAGCGTTAAACAATTTTATCCCTTTTCTATAATGGATATATCTCATTCTCCGTCACGTATTGCACAGATATCATCAAGCCCCGCCCCTTTTTCTTTCTTCCTACCCCCACCCCTCTCTCTTCCTATCTCTCTCTTGAATTGAATCGTGCTTATCTTATCGTACTTCTAAACACTAGATGAAACTATACATTAATGGCAATAATTATTGAGTTTATTGACGTTTCTAAAAGACTATAGATTGTGGAGTCGCGATCATTATCTGTTTTGTAATATTCTGTACAATTCTTCACTCGGTTCTCCCCATATTTCTCTCCGTATTTCTTTGTACTCAAATGATATTTCCTTTTTTGGTCCTTCGCCTTTTCCCTCTTCGTTCTCTTCCTGTGGGTTTGTGTTCGTATGCTTCTTCTGCTTCTTCAGATTTGCCATTTCATTTTTCATTTTCTTTCCTGTCCCCTTTTCGCTTTGAATTCTTGCATTCTTTTCTCATCTGCACGTCTTTTCCCGGTGCTTCTGAATCTTTCTGTAAGCGTTTCGCCGCCCTTCAGCTTGGCTTGCCCACCCTTTTCGAATCTTCCCGACATGGGAGGCGTAGGCATAACGCATCCGTGATTTCCCGCACTAATTTGCGCGGGAAATCTCTACATATTAGTTTTCCGAGCAGGCAGCGACGATCAGGCATGAATAACGCGAGTTTGGTAATGAGATTATCAAGTGTATCGATGTCGGTCTCTTCCCAGCCCTTCCCGCCATCTTACTTCCTCATCTTTGATTCCCTCCTCGTCCAATAGAAAAAAAATCAAAGAACCCTTTCACCTTCAGACAAGCGACAGAACTCGCTTTGTAAAACAGGCTTCAGGGGGAACACGTTTTGTGCTAATCGAGCACTAGAAAATGGGTGAAGTCTGCAAGTAAACGGAATGAAGTTTCTACAAAAACAACAACAACGATTTTTCAAATCACGTTCCGCCGTTCTCAATCACTCTTTTCCCCATGTTAACAATCTTATTTCCTGCATTTTTTCTATGTCAAAAAATAGTCCCGACTGCGTTTTTAAAGTGTTCCATCTGTTATCACGATTAATTTCTGCGATCGCAATTTCGGAGGCAATGATCAGATTTTCATAGCACTTCAATGAGAGGGAGACCTGAAATGGTAGCTTTTATTTCAAACAGTAAACTCGGAACAAACAAAAAACCAACAAAGAAGCAAACAAACAGACACATATTATTTATTCCTCTGAGTATATTTCTTCAATGCAGATTATATTTTTTACGCTATCTGTGTGAATGTAATTATTGGCTTTCACTACGTTGACTGACCAATGATACGAAAATATGGATATATTTATATGTATATATTATAAATAGGGTCAGGAATATTACGATTGTCGTGAGTGCTGTGTTCTACCATCGCCCCCGGGTGTACCTGTATAGGACTGTGTAACTCAGAAAGGATTTCGAAACGGATGAAAAAGTAATCTGATGTTCCGAAGGTCGAGATGAAAGCTATATACGAAGGTACCTTGACTCTTCCGACTGCTTCACAATAAAGTGGGGTAGAAAAAAAAAATTAGTATCAAATAATGATATCCTATATCATCGTAGCGCGCTATACTCAGTAATAAACGTTATCTCCGGAAATCGAGCGGGGGCGCTATGTTTGTCGTCTCCACCACTCGTATACTATTCCTGCGACTTAATTAGCTGGTTTCGCCTTGCACTTTTGACGTCCCCGCTTCAGCCGGAACTTATTGGTAGACGTTGTTTTCTCCAGTAATAGGAGACCAATAAGAAACCCGTAGACTAAACACAGCAGACGTATGATCACTCTCCGATGACGGATATATCCGTATGTGCTCGACGATAAATTAATGAGTTAGTCCATGACGGTGTGAGTATAGCGCGAGTTGAATCAAGCAATATCATTTCGTAGGTCTGAACTGTAACCTTCGCTTGTGCTGCGGAAACCATCGCTGTACAACAAGAAGTCATTTACGTCAGTGAGTTTGACAGCATCGTAAGTGCTTGTTCTTGTTGTTGGGTTTTATATGCCGGAGTTTTTAAGCTTCAGCGTAATCTGGTGTGTCGGGGAAATGAACAGCTCAAAATAAAATACATGTATAGAGATAGGAAAGTCAGAAGTATAACAATTGCAAAGCCTGTGGAATTGGAAAGTTAACTGTGTCAACGAGTTGCAAGTCATTATTACAGCTGCCTTGAAATGGGCGATGAGATATTACCTGTGGCGACGTTGTTAAGTGTACACGCAGCAGATACATAATGCCCACTACAAACGTCATTGCCTTTACTCCCTATAATGATATAGAAAGTGATACAGCAAAATACAGTTAAATACGGTTTCTGTTTGGAAAATGGAAAGTGTTGTTGCCAAACTTTAGCAGATTCCAGTTGTACGAATTGGCCGGCAAAGTATGCATGGATTAGTTAAATTTTTAGGAACAAAAGCTGCATCGGATGTGTATACTTTAACGCAAAGAAATAGGTGGCGCCACTTACAGCAGTATGGTTATATGTGTTAGCTGGCGTCATCGCTGATTTGCCGGGGGAAACACTTTGGAGAGAGGTAAAGAAGGGGAGGGGCAGGGAGCTACGGGTAAGGGGGCCTCGAGGGAAGCAAGGCATGACATTGGGAGGCTTCAAGCGATTTCCTACCAGACAACAAACAAGGGCGACGCTCCCCCTTTAGCTGATAATGTTGTTAAAGTGGCACTTATCTTCCTGACGCCGCCACGACTTACGTCGCACTTTGCTGCATTCTGCGTAATAGATAGGTGCCTGCATTATTATTAATTTGTGTGTTTGGGTGTGTGAATGTGCGTGTGTGCGTGTGCGTCTAAATGCTTGCGTCTGACGAGCATTGAAATGTAGGTCGATCTGTGCATGAGCGCACACTCACTCTCCAGTGCATGCCACTTCATGCAAACTTTTCTGTCGAGTCAACAATGGCACAAAGATATATCAAACTCAACCACTCCGTTTTTTTATGAGTATGAGTACTAGAATGTGGCACGTGTGCTTTTGTGAATGTGTGTAGATAGAACAGCGCTTCGCAATCTGCACTTGTGCATTGCAAGCGGTATGGAGAAAGACAATCAGATTTCTCAGTGGTTTCACTCAGGAATCAGTGATTTTTATTTCGCTGTTCTGAACTGCGAAGCCGTTATTGCTTTTGAAAAGTGAGTCACCGGCTTTGTTTTGTTTTTCCAATCCACACTTTCTGGAGCACTCTTATTGACTTTTCCTTTTGGATTCACTGCAAATATGGTTTGAATGATATACGAGTAAATCTTCCCGTGCTTTGCTCATTGTATTCTTTCGTGAGATATGTAAGGAAGATGCTGCTTCGAGAGGATATGAGACAATAAACTGAGCGAAGAGCGTTTCCACCAACAATGGCGGCAGTTATCCCGTTTCGCAATCCGAGTTTCCCATATCACTATCAGCTCACCTGATCTAACAAAGGTGCGAAGACGGAGAAATGACCCCTTAAAGTGGCATGGTGCCGTTATAGCCGTTATTCACTTTCAATGCTCTCTGGCGGATCTCCCTCCTTATAGCGCCCTCACTATCTGCTTATCCAGTTAAGATGTGAAAACAGCGGCTGGGAATCAGATTACCTCGCACCCCTCCGCTCTGTGACCCTGCTGAATAGGGGATGTAGCCACATCAGTACTACTGGTACTTTTTCTGCTTCTGCAATTCCCTCTTTTATCTGCGCTCCGCCTGTTGCGCTTCAACCTATAACCTATTTCCTAATTCATTCTATCTCTTTTATCTCGATTATTCTGCTCAAGCCTCTCTAGCTTCGTTTTGTGCAGTATGTTTTGTTTTTTTGTTATCGTGCTTAGCGACTAAATTGTGTCCTTCGACGACTCTTTATCTCGCCGTCCAATCTTTCCTCTCGGAAGACATTATTCTGTCCCCGTCGTGCTGAGGGGAAGGTCGTCCCCGGAGGCGACCTTGAGTCGAGTGCTCTCTTACCTTGGTTGATTAAAACCTTGACTTTGACCATAAAGACCGAGAAATTTCGAGTGGGATGGTTTGGGAAAAGGAGGGGAAGGGATGGTGGAATATACTTCGAGAAGAAGTTTCCCAATGTCGGTCGTGGTTTGTTTGATAGTCAGGACTTTCCCCTTTTCCTCTCGATCTCTGTCTGTTTGTCACTTTTTCTCTCTCTCTCTTTCTTTATATCTCTTTCTTTCTTTATATATCTCTCTTTCTTTATATCCCTCTCTTTATATATCTCTCTCTTTCTTTATATCTCTTTCTTTCTTTATATATCTCTCTCTTTCTTTATATCTCTCTCTTTCTTTATATCTCTCTCTTTCTCTATCTCTCTCTCTTTCTTTATATCTGTCTCTTTCTTTATATCTCTCTCTTTCTTTATCTCTCTCTCTTTCTTTATATCTCTCTCTTTCTTTATCTCTCCCTCTCTCTAATTTCTTATCGTGTGCTTCTACACAAACAAATACATTTAGACACAGACACAGACACAGACACACGCCAACTAACATACTTGTACAGTGCTTCAAAATTGTGTTGTAGTTGTTTCCACTATATCATTTCTATCATTTTGTACCGCTATTATCCTTACATTGATTCATCAGTATAACTGAGTTCATATGAATATATTATAGGGATATATATATATATATATATATATATATATATATATATATATATATATATAGATAGAGAGAGAGAGAGAGAGAGAGAGAGAAATATATGGGATCGTAAAATATATTTGCACACACACGCACACACACACATATATTATATGTTCTGTATACAGTATATGCATATATATATTATATTATATTATATTATATTATATTATATTATATTATATTATCATATCATATCATATCATATCATATCATATCATATCATATCATATCATATCATATCATATCATATCATATTATATTATGTTATATTATTGTATATAAATAGATAGATAGATAGACAGATAGGTAGGTAGGTAGATACACATAATCGGACCAAAGTCTGCAGAAGGGTTGATGGACAGCGGCGAACGTGATGCTCGAACTGGCGCCCGGATCAGATTGGTCAGAGATTGACATTGGTAGATTATCGATCACGCTCGGGGAGATTCGTGATAGCAGACCAGTATGAAGAGACAGAGGCTTTGGGGTTTCTAGTATTCGTAAGTTGTAACTCATGTTTTGTTTATGAAAACAAGTTCACTGTCAGCGCATTGCTATACCCCTATATTGTTACCATCGACTAATAGTAGTAGTAGTAGTAGTGGTAGTAGTAGAAGTAGTAGTTGTAGTAGTAGCAGTAGTAGAATTACAGTAGTAGTAGAAGTAGTTGTTGTTGTAGTAGTAGTAGTAGTAGTAGTAATGGTAGTAATAGCAGGAGTAGCAATAGTAGTAGTATTAGCAGTAGTAAGAGGTAGTAGTAGTAGTACAGTGTAGTAGAAATAATAGTAGGTGTAGTAGCATTGATACTACAGGTAATAAGCCAAGCTGTCAAAATTAATGTGCTGGCAGTTGTTGCCATCACTGTTACCGTCATTATCCATATTGTTAAGACCACAACAAAACTCATTACCAATGTTTTCAACACAATTTTATCTCAAAGTCTTAGAGTAATGCATCTCAAGTGCCAATTTCACTTTTAAAAAGTCTATTACCATGAATGCACATTATTTCCTTCTTTCCCAATTGCGAACGAAGGGCGAGACGATGAAAGCGCCGCAGTCAGTGAAAACTTATAGCCACATATTTACTCTGCCTCCGTGAGTAAGTGTTTACAAATGATAAGAAGATGCCAAAGCTATGAATATCTGGGGCTGAAAGACAAGAGAAGCACAGTATCGATCAGAGTGTGTTTCTACATTCCGTGCAAGTCTCCTGACTAGAGAACAAACTTCTGCTGACTTCCTCGACCGTGCAAGTGGTGAGATCCATTATGTATGAGACCCTATCTCCTACCTGCTGAGTCAACACGACTTGCCAAGTCAAGATCGGGTCTACTCGGGGGGGGGGGGGGGGGGGTGGGGGAGGAGGGAGGGGGAGGAGGGGAGGTAGCGGGGAGAGAGACAACTCCCTCTCAACAATTGAGCCTTACCCAGGTTTGGGCAGTCGTCTGCCGTACCGATTTTGCCGCGCATTTCGCGCCGATCTCTCTGATTTTCAAATATTGGCCGCCACGCCTCGGTGGCGCCATCTCAGCTATGTATGCGTAATCAGTTCATGGGAGGGATTCGGGGAGAACGGCGCACGGGCAGAAGCATGCGAGATCAAGAATGCGGGTTTCGTTGATATCACGTTCCTTATTTCATCAACATTAAGCTGCAGACTGTAAAAATTGAGATAGAAGAGAATGAGAGGGGGTTATGAAGGAGGATGGGGGGGGGGGGGGTGTGCGACATAGGTTGTGTGTGTATTGACAAGGGTAAAGTTACTCCCTATCCCAATAAGATTGTCGACTGGAATCGAATGCTAATGGATGTGGATTGTGTCTGCACTTCCTCCGAACTCATACAAATATCACATGCAAGCATGATACTCAATACATGAACAAACTCATACTAGACCCTGTACAAATACATCAGTTCATCATCATGTTGATGCATTTTGTCTAATGGAAGGGAGGGAAAGAAGGAAACATGATAACTCAACGGCATCATTTTTACGAGGGGCTATAAGAGAGAGATGGTGTTATCAAATGATATCTTTCTCTCTCATTTTTTTTTTTTTTACTTTATCGTCTCTTTTACATATACAACACACTTTTTTTTTGATAATTCTTTTTTCGAATTTCGTACCATTCCATATCATAGAGACAGAAATTTTCACAGAATCAAAACATCATACAAAAACAAACTGCTTTTTGCACAAACATTGTACACAATAACGTCAAACTTACACTACATAAATAACAAAATGCATTATCACCACCATTGTGTAAACTAATATCAAATTTCACATTGTAACTCTCTAAAATCAAGGAAACGAAATCCGCTTTTTTTTTTCAACACATATTCTCGCACAAGTCCGCGAAACGGGGACATAAAGATCATTTGCTTAAGACACAAAACAGGACATATTTCACTGTTTCTCTATGAAAAAAACAACAAAACAAACAAGGCCATTTGCGAGACAACATACACACATGCACACACATCCCCACACAATGCCAACATACACCTCCCTCCCCTCCCCCCCCCCCCCCACCCCCGTGCCTTCAGCCCTCAGGTTTCAGGTTTTATTCATACTTTAATACATTTGCAGTATAAATTGCCATTTTGTTTCTCATACAATAAAATACTTTCTACTCATGATATGGAAGTGATGTGGAAATGAAACATTAGAGACGAGGAAAAAACAAGAAAAAAACAACAAGATAATCACATAGGATTATCATCCTCGGTATACCTCATATATATACTCCCACTTTGACAGATGCATTCCAACTGTTCCTCTTTTACTAGCTATCTTATTTTCTCCTTCTTTACACATCTTGAAATACTTCATAACCTCATTAAAATTTGGTACCTTCCCTTCTGATCTCGCTAAATATAAAATATATTTAATCATCAATATAATTGTATTCCATCCTTTGGTTTTTAACGAGTTTCCAGATATACCTATATAAACAACTTCCCAATTCATATTTCCTAATTCTTCTAAATTAAATTTCTGAATAATAATTTGCCACAAATCCTGCACTTTAATACACTCCCAAAATAAATGTGAATATGTCTCCGTGCTCTTTCTGCAGAAAGAACAGAGATCATCCGAAACAAACCCAAATCTCAACAGATTAACTTTTGTATAAAGTGCACCATGAAGAAGTTTAAACTGAAATTCTCTAAGCTTTGGGATAAGAGTTGTGACTCTGGGTCGGAGAAAAATATCTTGGGTTACTTTTGAGGAGAAGACAAAATTACTCTGTTGATCTCCTACTTCCAATGTATATAAATATTGTAAATCAGTTAAAAAATGCGTGTAAATCTTCCTCGAAGGTATGTCACCAATCCTAATTTCTTTTCCATGTAATTTTAACCAAATATCATACCCTTGAAAATGTTTATTGCTGACCCAGGATAAACTAAACCGTACACTTTTCAAAATTACATTACAAATCCTCCAAACATATTCAATTTCCTCACTACACAACCCTGCTTTCTGAAAATGAATAATCGGCCGTATATCTTTTCCATCAAAATAATGACATAATCTATAAACATTTTTCCTAAATAAATTTTCATGATATATCATTTTACCTTTCAATAAAAAAAATCTATTATTAAATACTATTTGATTCATAGACCCCTCTTCTAAATCTCTCAAACTTCCCAAATCTTGCCACGCTTGTAAAATCTCTTTATAAAATTTCGGAACTTTCAAAGAAAGCTTATTCATTTCAAAATTACACTGAAAAATTAAAATGCCACCAACTGACCTAAACACATATTGAAAATACTTTTTCCAGGTCATATTCTTTTCTCCACAAAAAAGTCTTTTCACCCACATTACTCTTTGAGCTTTAACAAACAACTCAAAATTCATCATTCTAAGTCCCCCTTCTCCATAATCTTGATACAAAATAACCCTTTTAATACGATCTTTTCCTTTCCATAAAAATTCAAAACAAATCTTTTTAACTTCTGCAAATACCCACGAAGGAACAACAATTGACGATGATATATAATTCAATTTAGATAATGCGTATATGTTTTAAGCAAATGAATCTTACCCATCAAAGATAAATCTCTTTGTTTCCACCAACTTAATAATCTTTTTATTTTACTAAGTATCTCTTTATAATTCATTTCTTCTCTCAATTTCTGTCGAAAAATAAACCCCCAATATCTTCACCTCTTTCACCAAATTACGAAACGAAAGCTCCCCTACCCTATCCCTGTGTTTTCCTATCCACAATATTTTTGTTTTTTCCAAATTAACCTTCAAACCAGTCATTTCATAAAAACAACACAAAATTTCATACACTATTTTAACCGAACTCTTATCTCTGACAAAAATTGTCATATCATCAGCATATAACACTTGTCTAACTTCAAAATCACCCAGAGTAATTCCTTTAATACCTTCAGCACTCCTCAATGCTTGCGCAAGAATTTCAATCACAACCAGAAATAAATATGGCGACAGAGGATCACCTTGCCTAACTCCACGATCAACATCAAAATAACCAGTTGAAAACCCACCATTCATTATACAACTACTAATTCCATTATACAAAATTTTTACCCAAGAACAAAAATAAGGACCAAAACCAAACAATTCCAATACCTTAAACAGAAACTCATGAGAAACAGAATCAAACGCCTTTTCAAAATCAACTGCAATTAAAAAACTCTGCATGTTATTATTCAAACCATAAAAAAACATATAATCTATTAACCTTATAGCTTCTCCAATATTCATATTTTTCATATACCCCACCTGATCCGGCTTAATTATATCCTCTAATACATCCTTCACTCTATTCGCTAAAACTTAAGAAAGTAATTTATAATCAACATTCAATAAAGTAATAGGTCTATAATTCTTAATATGTAAAGAATCTTTACCATCTTTTTCCTATCAAAGTAATTACTCTTTGTCTCTGCGATATTGAAAGAATCCTTTTATCATACGCCTCATTAATAACATCAACAATCAGACCTCCAATATATGGCCAAAAAGTCATATAAAATTCCACAGACACATACACACACACACACAACACACACACACACACACACACACACACACACACACATACACATAATCACTCATGCACGACATGAAAGATAGACATGCAAGAATTGACTTACCGTTTCTATCAGAAACGTTGGGTAGATATAGCCCCATGTGTGTGTGGGGGGGGGGGGGAACTCATCGAAAAACTACCTTTTCATCATGAAAGGATGAAAGAATGTGTGCGTCAGTCTCTTTGTGTGTGTGGTGTCTGTGTGTATGTGTTTGAAGAGTTGAGAAAGTCGCTTCTTCAATGAAAGCATAGCGAGCTTTAGATCTGCGACGCAGACGCAAAGACAACGCTAAATAGGCCAGAAGTGGTCTTCGGCTTACGCGCGAAATAGCTGCTTCCATTGTCCAACCCTGGCGGCTGCGTCGTCTCAGCGTTCGCGTCACAGATCTAAAGCTTGCTAATAACAGAATATTTGTGTATTGTGGTTTAAAGTGCAGTGCCTTCTAGAAATCCAGGGTGAGACATCATGTCAATAATCTACCTGGGAGGAAGAGGTCGTTGTGTGTATTATGTCTAGTGTAGTCTTTCATGAACCTCTCAAAAGAGGGAAGTACTCACTCGTAAGCAACCATTAGGTCATGATAATGCTATTAAAGACCACATATACTACTCTCTCACGAAAGAGCCCCAACCCCTTTTATTACATCAAAACGTCACTGTAGTCAATCTATACTCTCCTTTTCCTCGGAAAGAGAGAAAAAAAAATCCACACTTTAATGGATATCACTACATCAGCTCATGACCGCATTAACGGGAGGAGCAATGACAATAGCCACGATGTGATTTGTTCATGTGAAAGAAAAAAAAAGAAGGTAAAACGGTGCACTTTTCTGTAGTTCTCCGCGCATAATAGCAGGATTAAATTGATGTGGATGGGAAGGAGGGGTGGGTAGGAATAAGTGGGTGAAAATCGCCAACGACGCGGATAGCGACGTCTCTATTCGCCAGGGTCTGCGGACTGGAGTGTTTCTATTTATGGAGCTCCACTCAACAAGTTCCGGAGAGTCGCTGGCTGTCGTGTGCAGCCACTCGTCGCATCGACGGCGGCAAAAGCCTGCTGGAGTACCGACGTGTTGTGGGTAGTATAGGCTGACAGACCGTGCCCCTGTATGTACAAGAATGCGTGGTTGTCAATAACAGTTTGCCTGTCAAGGCACATTATGCCGATCGAGGATAGGAACGGTGTTCTGTCAAACGAGAAAGAATAAAGGAAATCTAAAAACAACAACGCGTAGTTCGCGTAAAGTGTTCGTTTGTTATTTCCGTCACACACTGTGTGCAGCGTTTGGGAAAGTGCTTGATATCTTTTACCAGCTTTTTGAGTGAAAGGTAAAGTTGAACGCAGGCACGAAAATCTTTACGGGGAGGCCACAGGGGAGGGTTAAGGGTAAGGTGGTCCTTGGCCTACTTAATTCATACAACAGTCGTCTCAGATATATACGGGTTTAGACGTATACGTGGTTCTGGTTGTGAACTTGTGTGGAAAATCGTCAAGTGTTATCAGAAGTGTTGTGCGTGTGTTTCTGTGTGTATATAATTGCGTGTGTATGTATGTATGTATGTATTTATGTGTTTGTGTGTATAGGAGTCAAGAAAGTAACTTCTTCCGTGAAAGAGTAGTAATGTGTGTGAAAGCACGTTTACCTGGGAGGAGGTGTTCACTGTGCGCATATTCTCTCGATCGTTAGCTTGGATGAGTTTTTATTATCATCAAGGTCGTATGTAGGCACGAAGATCTTTGTGTTTCGGGGGATGCAAGAGGCAATTAGTCTATTTAATTCATACAAATTTGACCCTTTTTAGTGATTCGCAGTGTGTATTCGCTGTGAATGCTAAATTATGCACTAAATCCGGAGGCTTATGGCATTCTCATTGATTCAGTGTATGTTCGTGAATCATACTGCTCAAGTGTGATCGACAAGCATTATGCTGGCAACCAAGTTTGCAGCAAGGCTTTGCTGATTGGGAGTCTACAGCTGTAGCGTCATGTCGTTTTGATAATCTGACTTCATAGGGGGACTTAGGAAATAATTTGACACTGAACTGCGATAGGGAAAGGTGAAGTCAACGTACTTTTTTTTTTCAATCTCCGATAATTTACGAACACAGGAGCCTTTGGTGTCCTTGGAAACAAATTGTACGCGGCCGTGATGCAGTCGCAACGAAATATCATGTGTGTGCCAAACGAAAAGAATGATAAAAAAAAAAGATTTATAAAAACGTCCGTCCATATGCGCAAAGTTACTTTTCCATTCACTTGCATTGTCTGTGCAAACTCTACAATTGCTTGGGGAATAGCGAAGTATGTACTCTTGGACACACCGGAGGAGCGAGAGTTTTGTTCTTTGAAGTTTATTTTTTCTTCCCCATCAGCATATTTACCGTTTGAATTGTTGGCGGCGAATGCATGGGAGATATTGACAAAAAACCTCAGGAGTCATCTGTGTATATACCGCCGCTCGCTAGCGAGAGATCGTGACTTTCCGACCGGCACGGACAGTGGAACTCGTACTCGGTCAGTCACAAACCACTTCAGCTTAAGTCACGCCCGGCAAATATGAACAGAGCCCGTTCGACAAACATAGTCTTTCATCAAATTCTTTCCTCGCCATGAAAAATGTATGATTTCTGATTACACACACACACACACACGCGCACACACACACACACATACACACACACACGCACAGGGTAGGGAAATCTTTTAACCAATACGTTCCAGCTTGCGATGGTAATGCTCTAACGACGGGGATGAATCAAGCTAAAGATATAAACAACGATAAAAAGCAAGAATATATTGTATATAAACCATGATGGATCGTTCTACCTGGATAGGATATG
Source organism: Diadema setosum (assembly GCA_033980235.1). Taxonomy (NCBI): domain Eukaryota; kingdom Metazoa; phylum Echinodermata; class Echinoidea; order Diadematoida; family Diadematidae; genus Diadema; species Diadema setosum. The sequence continues at coordinate 6,427,397 of CM067064.1, forward strand.
AGAGACTTTGCTTTTATTACAATAATCAAGTGAATACATTTGTATTCCGTCTCTATCCCATTCCCGAGAGGTCTCATAACTTCCTTAAAGCATTTAACAACTCACAAGGCGCTCATTCAGTCATCTTACATTTAAGTGTAACACAAAATACTATAACACACTTTTTGAAGACTTATATTTCAGATCTTCTTTTTGTATATCCTCACAGACACACTCAACAATCGCGTAAAGTCTACCTCTACTTCACGATCCTATCTGGGGTTTTGATCCATTCAAATATAAGTTTTTATTTTTGAAGGGATTACTGTATTCCTAGGAGTTCTGATCAGTGTTGATGACAATCATTGCGTTCGTATTTGCAAGAGAAAAGGATTACTTCTTGCGGACACACAGATTCGGACAGATTCGGACATACACGTGACCGTTGCCATGAAAAGTGACAACGCAAATAATATTTAGACTTTCATCTTTTAGCGTCAAGATTGAGTATTTCAGTTAATTTAATGCCTTTCTCCTTGAGTTACACATCGCAGAAAACAAAACCAAGTAGGGCTTGCCCTGCAATGTAAGCACTGTGACAATGACCCATTGGCGCTGTGTTATGTCATTATATCTTAACTTTGTGAAGTCATTTACTCATTTATCTTGATCTTCTGTCTCATTTCAGGTGATGTATTCATCATTGTCTACAGCATCGACGACAGGACCAGCTTTCAGGAGGCAGTGCGCCTGCGCGACCAGATCCAGCTGACGAAGAACACCGCCAACGGCATGAAGTGCCCGCCGATGGTCATTGCGGGAAACAAGTGCGACAAAGATGGCGGCAGACAAGTCCCACTCGAGGAGGCCAAAGGCACCTTCGATCAGACTCGGCGATGCACTTTCCTCGAGACGTCTGCCAAGAAGTTTTACAACGTCGACGTCCTCTTCAGATCGTTGTTCGAGAACGCCCGACTGCCGAGCGAAATGAGTCCGTCGTTACACAGGAAAGTAAGCGCCAGCCACGGACCGACTTCGCTCAGGCCGAGCAGCAACGGCAAGCTAGCCCTGAGGAGACGGCTCAGCGAGGCATGCGGCATGGTGGCGCCGAACGCGCGAAGACCGAGCGTCCGAAGCGACCTTTTGCAACTCCGCATCAAGACTTTGAGAGGTAGCAGCATGGATGAGGAGGACGATGATGAGAGCGAGCGGGGAAGCATCCATCGAAAGCTGAGGAAAGCTATGTGCTGCATCCAGTGAATGACGAGTGTGGGAATGTGAAAAATATAAACCCAACAAACAACACGAGTGTGATTTTGTATTCAGATACGAGTCATTGGTAGTCTACAGCAGGTGGGTTAGCCCAGTCAAGGTTGGAGTGGACCAAATCACTTTTGTGACGAGTAGTTCGTAGATCATAGACATTCGTGCGGATGAATAACGCCAACGACCGCCTGGCAGAGGCCGGTAATGGTCATGGCAACGCCGTCCCACTGATGGATCGGTCAGTGCTCATCCGCCCCCAGTTTGATGGCATTACCAATCAACGCCATCCCATAGTGCACTGGATCTAGATTCAGTTGCCATGTCGCAGTATTCAGCTCGGTTTCAGACAGCAAAGAACCACTTTTAAGAGGCAATACCAGGAGGGCATTTCATCAAACATTTTGTCCGACAACGTTGTCGGACAAATTTGCTCTTAGCCAATAAGATGCAAGGATTTCAGTAGCTTGTAAAAGTTTGTCAGAAAAATATCCGACCAAAATGCTTCATGAAATGCCCCAGGTCTACTGTGCAACGGCGGAATGCGAGATGTTACAGGCGTTGTTGGCCACGCGGCAGTTCGCGGGGTTTGTGGTTTGTTTTAAGCAGAGTCCCTAGCGCTTTTAAAGCCTCGCACGCGTGCTTTTTTCATCTATACAGCTGCAGCTCCCTTATTTCATCAGACACAATTCATGAAAGCGAACGAATACAAGGCTATGATGACAGGTCGGATACATCTTTATCTATCTTTGTCCATATCACATCCTGCCAATGCGTCCACAGGTACGAGTCACGAGTCACCCGACGCGGTCGGTACCGCTGATCTGATTAGCTTTCAACGTTAGCCTTCAACGGTGTGCGACAGGCAGAAACTTACCTGAATAACTGTCGCTCGCGCATGTATGCACACACACACACACACACACACACACACACACACACACCGGTATGTGTAGTCTATGTGAAATGGTCAAATAAATTCCAACAGCTCTCGCCATACCGACTGACAATAATGAAAACTTTATCAGTAAAATGCCACGATGTGGTAAGCACAGCCGATAGAGGTTCAACGCCCTCTACAATTCGACATATCATACTGCCATCCTGTACAAATGCGAGTCGAATTCTTTGGACAATTGCTGTGGCATTCGTTTTGTAATGAAGATAGTTGTATCCAATGGATTAGAACTCGGTGAAAATCGTTATCATAATACCACATCGCCACGAAGCCATCTCCCGACCGTAAGATTAAGCGGCAGTGTGAAGATATAACGGTTTCGTATGACGATGAGCGTTTTGCCCCAAGTAGCTCAACTAATTGGACTGCACGAGACGCGGACGAGCTAGGAAGCGCGGAGTGGCGAGGCTGTTAGTGACGCTCATGACTAACGACCATCTGCAAGACAGAAGATGGAAGCGTGTATGGATTGACGTCAGGACTTTCAGTAACGTGATGTAACTGTAGGCATTGTGGTATGTTTGATAGAACTATTGCCTTTGAAACGGAGGGCCCCAATTCGAGTCCCACCAAGTGCTTATACGTCCTTGGACGAGATGTTCTCACTAAACGACGTCCCTCTCGACCCAGGTCTGGTGTAGAAATGGTACCCGGCAACACTGGCGTAACTATTGCAGGGCCGTCTGGAATATCAGTGCTGATTATGCTGAAGAGGCTACCCTGGGCGAGTAGGACGATACCATTATTACATCATAACTAATGACGCCACGAGATAACGCAAGCATGCCTGCAGTTGACCAGGCGCGACCTGCTCAGTAATATGCCGATTTACGCATTTCACCGATGGAACGGACAACTTGCGAAATGGGCGAGGTGAAGTGACGTAACGCGTGTGTGGAGCGAAAACGTTAAGTAATGACGATTTTCCGTCATTCATCTTCTTTTATACTAGGAGAGAGAGCAAGAATTTATACTTTTGTAACTCATTAGTGGAACGTACGTACAAATGGCAAGGACGGACGAGCGACGTAATCGGCAACACGAACATGGTAAATGCGCCGAATTTTTGCATTTGCGCATTTGCATTTGCGTACGAGCATTATGTTGTGAACATAGAGAAAACATTGTCATCTGTGTGCATTTTGCTTTACTACGTGTGTATTGTGTTGAAGTGCACTTTCTTATTGAAATCGTAAGTTGTTCGTGAATTGGCTTTGATAAAGCAGTATGCCTGTGTTCAAGTTACTGCTTCGGTTTGTAATGAAACAAGCTGTGCCGATTTCTTTGGTTTTGTTCGTTTTATATGTCAGCACAAATCAGCAAATGTTTGATGTTCCAGAAACTGAAGTTGCATCTTCTCACTCTATGCCGACCTTCTGTAATCAACGACAATGATGAAGTCCACTCAAGCTCTAAGCACTATTGTTGCTTTTTTGAGGTATTCGCTTCCGATCCATTTAGGACTACCCTTGGTTGCATGCCTTCATCCTCGCACTCGTCATGAGTAGACAGCCCTATATCACACGTTCTCATACTATGACCAACGAATATTATACATATTATACATACATGATGTAATAAACAAAACAAAAAAAGCCAAAACAAAAAACTCACAAAAATGAACAAGGATGGAGCTAGCTGATATTGGAGCTTCAAAAACACAGCAAAAAAACCCCCAAACAAAAAAAAAAAAAAAAAACAACAACAACCCCGCCATTTGATTGGAAATGATTGATTTTTGCTCCGTAAACCCTCTATTAAATTCAATCCTAACTTTCCTTCTTTTGGCTAGTGATAAGAAGTCTTCCACACAAATCTTTATATAAAATTCGTTCTATACATGATTGTACAAAGTTTAATATTTCTTACAAAAAATAAAAACATTATTCTTAATTGTCCCAAATCTGAATGCTTTGTTAAATAGGTTTAATTCCTTTAATTCTTTCCCAAACATAAGACTATTTTATCTATTTTTTTTCCGAAACAGAGCTTTTGAAAACGTCATCTGTACTAATCTAATAATAGAGGTTACAGCCCCGCAAAGATTTGGTTAAAATAAAAACAACAAAGACACATGAAAGCCTATAAAATGCATTTTACAGAAATTTATGTCAATAGGATTCATGCATTGTATACACTGTACTAAACTTTAAACACCCACTGAGATTTTCAAATACAACTTCGATATCCTGGAATAAAGGGGTAACTTGCACGCTGATCTCATGACTGTGGGTGTCACGATATAATTAATGAGAATTTGAATTACATCAACGATACATAGGATGAAACAACTGGGTGTCTTTTTCGTAAAAATATATATACACATTCGTATTCGAAATTCTAGGTCCATTTCATCAAGAGTAATATGAGGTACAATCTTTCAGATCATGGTCTTATATTAAATGGAAACTTTCCAGTTATGCTGCTCTGGTTGCCATAACGATACACTTTGTTCAGCAGTTTCGTCTGTCGTAGCATAATCTAATCGAGCGAAGGGATCTCCAGCCTTTTTGCAGGGTGTCGACAAACAATTCATTAACATGTGTGCCATTAAGGACCATCTCCATAACCTTATCGGCAATTTCCATACACTGAAGTAAGTATAAACAAAATATTTTCAGAAACAATGATATAACCAGTGGATATGGGTTACGTTTCCAAAAGGAGTGTTTTACTGTGTAGGCATTCATCAAATCGGCAAAGCTATTCATATAAGGTAAACAATACCATTCACAATGTTACTGCATCATCTCTACTCGATTAATCCCTCGTAACCCCCCACCCCCCGAAAAAAAAAAAAAAACTGGTAAAGGGATAAACACGTATGAATTAAGCAATGTTACTACATTATCTCTCTCCAGTATACCCTTCGTAATCCCGCTGTCACGTGGTACATTGTATTTGACCCCTGTTGTCAAAGATTATCACAAAATTCGGAATGCATGAATTATATCAACAAAATCGATTGTCTGGAATTGCAGTGCGTATGCCTACTCAGAAGATTTATTATACTCAAATTCCCTCACGCTGACTCAGTCCCCTTCCCCGTTATCCTCGTGGTTATTGGTGTCACAGGTGTTGATGTTCAATCATGATTAAAATGACTCATACTGTACGAAAATGTAGTCTGAGTACTAGTAGGCCCTACTTCGTGCTTTCACCATTACCTTGCTTGGTGACTATTTAGCTGTGACAGTGACGCGCTCTGTCGAAGTGGTGTAGACTATCACTATACCAACATCCCTAATTTTCCGCGCGCGAAAGTTTTGTTGTTCCCTTGTTAACATACTTCTTTCTTCTTTTACCTGCAAAAACAAAATGAAAAGAAATCCTTTTGGATGACATTTAGCTTCTTTCCAAAACTTTTTGACTGAAGTCAATTTAGGGTCATTTCTTAGTCATCCTGTTATCCTCCGGTATGCACACTGTGTGCAGCTAAGGGTGTTCCGCGACTTGCACCTCTTCATAAGTAAATACTCGTAGTTCGTTTTCAAACTGAAAGGAATATTATGGTCATGCACAATTCTCCTACATGAGACCATTGGGGGCGCCAGTCCCTGATCACTTGCGCTCGCATCTGCTGTTGATCATGATGATCGTAAAAGTTTACCGTGTCACATGATGAGTACGACCGTTGTGTCACGGAGATTTCATATGTAATAATGTACATTGATCAGTGGTTGATACTGTAAGCTTGCACGATCAGTAATATACGGTGTGGATAGAAATGGATGTGTATACATGTAAGTTGGTATTATGAACGGCAGTCAGATGAGTGATTTGAAGGACCAGGGAGGTACGAGGCAAAAGGGCGCGGTCAGGCTGTCAAAAGATCGCGAAGTTTAAGATCGCGATCTTTAAGATTTCGAAGTTTTGCCAATGTGACCGCAAACTTCCCGCGAAACTTACCACTCCGATTAGGGATATTTCCCTCACCCCCGTCAAACTTCTCGATCTGGCTGTTTGCGGGCGGTGTCTCCGAAGCGCGAGGCCATTGTCATGTACAAATGTGCATTGTTACGTCACAATCACTAGCCGTCGAATGGCGCGCTCTTTCTTCTTTCTTGCGCGCGCCGGTACCAATGACCCAAACTTCGCGATCTTAAACTTCTCGATCTTTTGCCAGTCCGAACGCGCCTCAAGTGTCGATTTTTATAAATGCGATTGGTTCTTGCATCATTGCATTATATTACCTGCTCTATCAAAGCTTCAGATCTCGGATCAGCGACGTCATTTCATCAAAAAACCGAGTATATTCACGAATTCAAAGTCTCGGATATCACTAGTAGAAAGGTTTGTTTAACCATTAATTCAGTTTACCCTCACCTTTATTGTGTGTTGTGGTGCTTACAATTCTTTTTCAATACAAATGCATACAGTTGGATTGTTAGCTCCTTCACACAAAGTGTAAAGTATGTCAAGTGCGTACACAGCGCCCCTTAGTGCATACAACTCCTCAGCACTTCAAGTTTTCAATCGTTAAAAGAAAAAAAAAATGTTATCATGGAAAACCTTTATGTATGGAAGAACTTTGATATCAATATAAATGAGTTGTGAATTCGACATTGATGAACTGATCCATTTGGCAACATTGGTATGAGATCTCTGCTTTCTACTGCATTTAATCGCCTTGTATGATATGTCTCTTTTTATTGTGACCTTTTTTTTTACTATCTAAGTTTCAAATCACCGATGACGTAACGAATGAATTGACTGGATATGACACTGTTTTTTTGTATATTTGCAATATGTCGTGTCTGATATTGTTCATTCCCGATTTTTGTGCCGTCTGTTGTCCGTCCAAGTTCATTAAAGCGTTCTCGATTCCAAACACTTCATGTGTCACCATCATGTATATTCTCTCTTGCGTCAAGACTTTTTAGGTATTCTCTATTCATTTTTTTTCCTTTTTGTATTACTTCACACATTTTGCGTACATCATTTGACTACATGTTGCATCCTCTAAGTGAGGCATACATGGCTCATAATTATATCATCTTCATCGAAACTGTCTCCTCACTGTCTCAACAAAGGTACATAGCTGGCACTTCAAAGCTTTCCAGAGGCTTGCCAAACCAACCAAAATATAATGGAACTATAGAAGCTTCAATCTACTTTTTCTGTATAATAATTTTAGATACCAAAGTAAAACAGATGAGGCGACAATACCCGACATGGTGGTCTCAAAGTCTTCTATTCGCTAACACACAAATTCTCACTAAATTTTCAATGCAATTTTTTATCTATTTCATTTTTAAAAATCCAACAATCCGAGTGTTGTATGACAATATCCCAATTTTCTTTTATGCACTATATGTGATGAGATTGTTTTAACAAAATGCTTCACTTCAAAATATTACTTATTTTTTGTCTGGTTTTGATGGAAATTTGATTGTTCTGGTCATCTCACTTTACCATACGAGTCAAATTAAACACATAGTGGAGTGTTCTTATTATGGACTTTTGCATACTCTGCACATGGCAAACGATTTTCAAGTTGTAAATAATATCTCCATTGGTTGTTGGAGAATTAGCAAATACACACCCACAAATAAATCTTAGCAGGATCTTGCCAAAGAACCTGAAGTGATCAAGATCCTAAACCATAACTTATGTACTTACATTATTCTTATCAATATTTTTCCTATTTATATATTTTCATCATGATGATAATGATGATAATATTATGATGATGATGATGATGATGATGATGATGATGATGATGATGATGATGATGATGATGATGAATGATGATGATGATGATGATGATCATTATTATTATTTCATTCATTTGTTTATTTATTTTGCTTTGGACACAGGTAAAAAAAAATCAAAACAACAAATGGATGGATGCCTGGTTTTAATAATATCGATGTAAATTTATTAATACTATCATAAAGAATACATGTTATGACATATAACATCTGACACTTGTTGATCTTGATAGGAGGCAAAATTACAAGACATGGAAATCCATTGTATTGTGAATTCCAATGAGAAAGAAACAAAACAAAACAAAAAGAACATGTCATCCAGATGTAGCTCATATCTCTGGTTCCATTCAATACCACAAGAAGAAAAAAAAAAAAAAGACAGAAAAAAGAAGCAACATCCCTTACAGTCATCCACTTGATTCGCAAAACAAATAGACACACAAAATCAGTGATGTAAGAATGCTAAACTCAGAAGTAAATACTGATCTTGCCTGATAAGATAACAATATCATAATCAAAAATAAGGTTGGCTACAGCGACTAAATTTCCCACTACAAAAATAAATAAGTTGAGTTATATGGTCGTATGGAGAGGAAATGTGAGGAATATTCAGGGAGGGAATCAAGACTATTTACATGCACCGATGAATATCTCCTATCATATTGTTTGCCCTGGACACATCCGATCTGTGATAAACCAACAACAGAAATTAGCTTCACATATTACTGAAACTGAAGCTTTTCAAACTAAGAACACAGAATAACCAATAGGTTTGAATTCTTGGTAGTGCAGAACAGTTTTTTTACTTGTTTTCAATTTCTTGCAGGCAGTTAGTCATTTTCTTTAAAAAAAACACCCCTCTGGTACTAACATGAATGCACTCACACACACACACACACACACACACACACACACACACACACACACATACATACCACCATAAACTTCCCTCTTTCTCAATCCATGTCTATAAAATAAGAGGGGGAAAAAATCCTTCATATCTAAAACCAAGTTGAATGACAATGAAATTTTTTCCTCCTTTCTTGTTTTATAGAAAATTATATTTACAAGTCATATTAGTTTACAATGAATTGTTAACACTTGAAAGCACAGAGTAGAAAACAATTGCGAATAATACAATAACATGTCTTTAAAAGTTTATGTGTGATACCGCGATCAGTGTTATACAGTAGTTCTGGAAGCAGGCTGCTGGTCACAAAATATGGGTATCGAAGCAAGCACAAAGTCTTCAACTTGTTACACTCGACAGTATGTCAGGACTTTTCATCTGAATTTCTTAGAGTGATATACAGTACATTATAATTATACCAAGCACACAACAGACAGACTACCATGACAAGAAGAAACATTGTGAGAAATTTGTATGAAAAAGACAAATCACAGTACAAATCTAGCTTTTTTAAAAATCTTTTCTTTTCTTTTTTTTTTTTGCATAATATGTGACTACAGCAATACTTATCTATATGTTGTGCCCACATTTGCCAAATAAAGAATGATAAAACAATGAACCGGGAAGTAATGCTACTCATTTGCTACAATGATACTCATTTCCTGCCCTGTAAAAGTAAAGTTCTTTTCTGTTTTAACACAAAGCCTATTCTAAGGAAGAGAGAAAGAGAAAGCAAAACACATTTTTTCTTATTGTCGCAGAAGAGTTTGGCATACTGAGTATATCTTGTACGCCATCTGCACTAACAAATGCACCTAGCGTCTTGTCTTCTACTAAAAATATACGATTGTAACATGGAAGATGTCAAAGCCATTTATTGCTTTCAAACCAGTTTCAAGAACTATACAAAAATGAGCATACAAGTCCTCACACCTAGGTGTTGCTATGGGGATTGGGGGAGGGGGGGGGGGTGTCATCATCATCACGGACTAACTAAATAAACTAGTAAAAACCTGTGAAATCACTGTCATTCCAAGTACAGGGGTAAGCAACTGTCAAGATTATACATATGTGCAGTCTGTGGTCTACTGAAAATACAGTGGTTATCACACTTAAAGACCTGGCAATGTGAGACTACCGTGGAGTCTGAAGACCCTGCCCAGCTTGAATATATTCGAGAATTCCCGTAACGAATTGTGTACAGTTTCATTACTGATCTCCGTGAAAGAACACACAGAGCTGGAGACTCTTGATTGGAGTCGGCCATTACTGATAAGCGCATGCTTCGATGCGTTTATTCGCTGACTGGTGCTTTTCATGTTTGGTTTTGTATTTTTTTGTTACTGTACTCTTGTGGGCCGTGAATCGAATTGGGCCACCCATGAATCCGCACACAGCGCACTCCTGTTATCACAAACACGGTTATAACGAAATTCCAGTTACAACGAAATTCCAGTTACAACGCAATTAGAATTCAGGCCGCAGCATTATCGCCTCTATGTTTTTCAGTGATTATTTGCTCGCTTATAACGAAATTTTAATATAACGAAAGAAAACTGCCGGTCCCAAGGACTTCGGTATAATGTGAGTCCACTGTACTACCAGGTCTTTAAAGAGAAAGAGGGCAGAGTAAATATACGTTTTGACCCTGGGTAGGTCTATCTGCCTATATATTATATATATATATATGATCATTCGCTTATCTCTTGATTAAATCACGCATTCCACAGTATCTTCTAACAAGGAAGGAAAAAATATGTAAATTTGAAGGCTCCGATGAATGTAAGCGCAGAATGCTATGAACTGAAAACTTTAAAAAGCAATAAATGAAATTACCAATGTTTAACAAAATGGAAAGACAAATATACACAGCTGGAATTTAAGTCAGGAAGGCCGGATACTTTCCACGTGACATATACCATTAGAAGAAGACATATTCCAGACTTTCTACCAGTACCACAAGAGTTTCGAATTTTATACAGGAGAAAAAAAAAATGGATTATGGGAATAAACTCTTGTTTGGTCATAACACCTCCATTTGGTCATAATATAGCTGGCTGAATGTTGATGATGGTCATATCTAAATAAACCCGTACCGGTCATAAAGGAATCATATTTTAGTCATCTGGCTTTACACAAGGAAATATCATGGAGAAGACAAACAAAATAAAGTGATCACATGCATTCCTACTAAAAGACGGTGATTCGGCATGCCATATCACAATAACGAAAAGACATTCTTTTTTTTTTTCAATGACTGGCTCGACTCCAAAAGGATTTTGTTTTTCAAATATCACCAGAAATGAAATCATATCACTGAAAATAAATATACTAGTAATCCTTTGCATACAGAAGGTTAAACAATCATAAGAAGACCCAGTGTATGACATAACATATCGAGAAGTTGGTGGGTAAACTGAGGGGCTATGCATATCACAAATATTTCTGATTTATATCAACAATTATTCATTGCATTTACTTGCAGCAATTTCATACTTGCTCGATCAAAGCGGTGGACAGGTCGTGTGAAAAGAAAAATTACATGTCAACATACTGACTTTGAGACTAATCACCACAAACTAATAAAACATTCATTTATCACTCGCCATTCAAATCTGAGGTTGACAAAAATGAGTTCAGGCGAATGCAGCTAGCTAGCTTAACAAAATATTTCATCTAAACACAGTCACTGCCTCTAAGGATATACCCACTCCGTCATGTTTACATGAAAAGAAAAAAAGAAATTGGGGCGCTAGGGCGGAAAAAAAAAAAAAAACTGCGGCAAGACAAAAAAAAAAATGTGTAAAGACATTAGGATGAGGTATTCAAATGCTTCAAACATTTACACTGGCTTGTCAGGAGGTTGCTGCACCTAGACACAATTTGAGAAAGCAAAGCACACGCTATACTCTAACTCCTACTGTCCGTACACTTAGGAAGTAAGGCATGTAAACCTTTGAGACGAATGAGAGCTATGGACGAATTTCTGAGGTCACAAATCCCTAGACATGAGTTGGTGGCTTTATAGTAAAGGGCTAACTAGGGTTAACATATCAACAAAATACTTTGAGAGAGTAAACTTGCAGGTATGTACACACATTTACTTCACAACAATGGAAGAGGGATGTTGGAGTTTTGACTTAAAAAAAGATACGCACACTAAATCTCATATCTTCATAATCTTCCAACTTTGCTTCGACCAAGCAATCTGATACCCAATTCTTTTTAGTTTTGAAAATAATAGCAAACTACATCTCAAGTAATCTTCACAATCTTCCAACTTTGCCTTGACCAAGCAACCTGATACCGAAAATGTATCAATATTATTGAATCTCATCTCCTTCCAGAAGTATTCTACCAGTAACCTCCCCCTCAATGAAAACAATAGAACGAAAAAATTCAGACATCTGAAATCAACTCTTTTTCTCATTGGACGAGGTCACCTTTTGAAAGCGTCGGGATTTCACGCACCTACGAAAAAAAAACGGAGAGAAACCTCCAGAATGTGTGGCAGTTCCACTCATACAAAGAGATCGTCACAAAAAGACTCAGATGGACTTCATAAGCAAGAAGTCCATAATTACAATATCATTAAGAATGGATGAGTAATAAATATATAACTACAACCTCAATGAATGTCGATAAGGTCATACATATAGACTGCGGCCCTGACAGAAGGGCTGAATACTGGTCGATGAAGGATTACGAGGGGGGAAACAAAAAATCATCTGAAGTAAAATTGATCAAATCTTCGTCAGAACATATACACAAATATGATGAATAACAGCAGTGTTGACACATGAATGGGGTAAGTGTGGAGGAAGGGCAGAATGGAACTCTTCCCGAGGTGGAAACGACACACCACAAGAACGATATCCTGCTACGCCCAATGCAGCGACAATTCCATCTATGGTGTCCGTAGATCAATAATCCGTGATCTCCCCGTCCAATTGTCACCGCACGCTACGCTCGGGATATCATTTTCCATCCTCGTCACTCATCCACATACGTTTCTTGTGGTCACGGCAGTAAAATAATCCTACCACTGCACGATTTTTTGGTACCCAGTGGCCAGTCCGCGCACATGGCGTCACGACATACGCAGAGAAGGCTATTAGAATCACGTCATTGTTTTTTACCGCTTACATTTAGCTCGTTTTTCAAAGAGGCACAGGTTCCCCAAATATGTTCACAGTTTCTTTCCATACCACTCTATGAATGAATGGTTGGCAATCTCTAATTTTCCCTCTTTTTCTCCCCCAGTGGCATGTTGACATTGGACAGTGTCTCCTTCATTGACTATAGAGGGCAGTCTTCAGCACCAGAGGAAAGATTGGCGATAATAAATACTTCAGAAGGGAAGGAGACACAGACAATATCCATCTATAGTCCACCACACAGAAGGATGGGGGTGGCCATTCACCCCACGAATGACCACATGAAGTGTAACTGTCCAGAATCGTAGTACAATCCGACTCCAGCCCACACAGGGTCCTCACTCGGGTCACTTCTTGTCAGATTTCTGCAAATAAAAATAAAGGAACAGTAATGCCTGGTCATAATTTTGGACCCATCTACACTTGAATGTGCAAAGTGCACTTCTTACGAGATGTAAAATAAAAAGTGGGCATCTTGTTCAAAGCTAGAAGGTGTTGCAGATTTTCAGATCATTTATCCACCAATTTTTGGGGATTTGTATGTGCACAATTTCTTCGGTCATCATTGAGGAAACACCTAAGATTTTCACAGCTGTTTGGATTTTATCCAAGTTTTTGACATGGTAGCTGGATTGCCATATATTACAATGTCACCCTTGTCTGCAATTGATATGTTGACATCTACTCCATATAACTTACAAACAATTAAACATGCAAATGTTCAAATTACAGTTTGTAATAATCTGAAGGCTGTTATTTAATCTCTCGAATAAATCTTCTACCTCCTCTGGGACCACATAAACAATATCTCAAGTTATCTTATTTGGAGTAAAAAAAGAATCATTCAAATCAAAACTACAATCAAGAATAACCGCCTTGAAGAGTCATCCTTAATTACAGTAACATATGTCATGACAGCATTTAAGAATAGAAGTAAGCCAACATAAATCTTTCCGTTGTACAAAGGGCAATAGAGGCAAGACTGGTAGATCCAAACTTTTGCTTGAGGCTCACCTTTGATTTGTAGAATCTCGTCGTGAGATCTGAAAGACTTCTTCTGCTCTTTGGTCTCGTTGAACCATCTGAGATTGACGGAATAGAAGAGGAGAGGAAATGAATTAGAACATTCTCAGCTAGAAGAGCACACTTGAGAGTGCAGACATCCACCAAGCAGCTTATTTCCATCCACACACACATGCTGAAAGTCTTCCAATTTCCAAATATAGAAGCATTTTGTTTACGTCATCAGCTTCCAGCTGTGCAGCGCCTTGCCAGAGCAGAGCATGCGCTTTAGAGCGCGTAGGCAAACCTCAAATATTATTAACTCCTAAGTTCACCGACTCTATCGGCAAAAATATCAAAAATCCTTCAAAAATTAACAACAACAACAAAAAACCTAAATTACTACCCAAAATTTAATCATCTGTTCCTTGTGTCATTATCAACTTTTCGCACAAGTTTCATCTCCATCCGTCCACAACTTTTTGAGTTAGTTTGCACACAGACAAACAAGAAAACAAATGCTGATGAAAACATGACCTCCTTCCTTGGTGGGGGTAACAACTATCTCTCTGTGCCCAATTTTCAAACTTCATATATCACTTAGTGATTGATTGATATTCTGGTATATAGTGCAGCACCATAGTAGCATCAAAATATCACACATGCGTATTTTTTGTCTGCACGCATACACCACAATGAAATAAACTGAATGAATGAATAGATAGCTGAATGAATTGACAGATGGACGGACAGACACACAGACAGACAGACAGACGGACAGACAGACAGACAGACAGACAGACAGACAGACAGACAGACAGACACAGACAAATAGCCAGAAGAAGGGATCAAACATGCTGTACGTACCAGACTCTGCCTGAATACTAGCCAAGGAGCCACGGTGAGCAATGTCACCAGCTCCTGGCTGCTCCGCCCCAGACTTCAGGCTAGCATTCGCCTCCTCCTTGGCTCGCCTGAGGTTCTCTATCTCCTCCTGGGCAAACTCAAGCTCCAGTTCTCGCAGCTTCAAGTTCACCTGGAAAAATGTTTGAAGAACAAATTGATGCAAGAGATCAAGGTCAAAAGTGATGAATTTTTTATATAACAACATCGTAGCATAATGGAAATATTACTTAAAATCAGAGTCCCTTTTTACAAGAGGTAGAAGCTTAGTCACCATTAGATGGCATTGGATGATATAGACAGTGAAACGCAAAAAAAAAAAAAAAACACACAAGGAAATGACACAATGTATACATATGCCTATACCAGATGTAATTTGTCACTATCAATGTGTCTTAGCATCGCCATTTGTGAAATTCCAATAGTCATTTGCCAATCCCTTAAAATTGCTCGGACATCTGATATTCTTTACAGTGAACAAAATACACATACAACTACCAATCAAAATATTCCATACTCATTTTAAATAATTCTTGCCATTTCTTCAGTCATTACCAAACTTCCCTCACTACAAAAGAGATAAAAACAAATACTACTTACTATTTTTTTTTTAAGTCTGTCAATCATAGGAGAGTAATCATTTTCCTACCAATTTTAAAAATTTGGTGGCTAAAAATGAAACCAAAACCAAGACATAAACAAATTTTCTGGACCATATTTCTTTCCAGCAGGCACTGTTCTAATTGGGAAATTATACCCTACATGTAAATGTTGATTTCTCTTTTCTCCTTTTTCTATGAAACTACATCTCCCAACTCTCTTTTACTTCGATCACTTTTTGAATGTTTTGGGATGGTTCAATTTTAACAAGTTATATATCATTTCAAAGTTTAGTTTAGAGCTTACTCTTTTAAACTGTGTAAAAAAGTGGAAATTCATTTGGGCCTACTGTTTTTGAGTTTTGACTTGGGTGGACACATATGATATGATGACCTTTACTACAAACACACAGCATTCCATACTTCAACTGAACTTCACTACTTAAAATAAATTCGACTCAGATCCAGAGTAAAAGTCACAAGACTATATGTAGCTCTTAAAAGGGGATGGTATAGTTTTGGTTGAGATGGGGTTTCAGGGTTTTTTTTTTTTACCTTTTCGTAAAATAATGAGAAACCACTTTTAAAATATGAAAGAGCATACAATTCTAAGAGGAATTCAAAGTTTATTTGATGAAAACTGGTTCTGAAATGGCCGAGATATCCAGAAACAAAGCGATCCTAAAACAAGGTGGGTCCTTCGATACCAGCTTGATGAGAGACTTGCTTCATCCTAACCTACCTGCATCAATTTCACCTCCTCATTGAATTCCTCCTCCTCGTCTGACCCATCTCCCTCACCACCGCTACCACCACCACCTGCTGCCGTGTCTCCGCCCTGCACCATGCCCTCCAGTCGGGCCACCTCCTGCCCCAGGGAGTCCACCCGCTGCCGGTTCTCCACCTGCGCCCGCTGGAGCCGCTCGTAGGCCTCCCGCTGGGAGCGCTGCATTGCCCGCAGGGCCTTGTTCAGCGTAGAGTTCTCCTTGCACTGCTCCGAGAACTTGTGGGAGAGGATCAGCCAATCCTTGTTCATCTGGTCCACCACCTCCCTGCCACGGCAACAAAATCGGAGGAGAAAGACAGACAGGAAAGTGAAAACACATGAATTTGAGAGAGACGCCAGAGCCAATGGGGGATGATGGTACCCTCATGTATGACTGAAAGATCACTTTTTTAATCAGGATTTGTCAACGCAGTATTAAAGACTCCTCCCTCCCCCCTCCGAAAAAAAAACCACCAAAAAGCAAAACAAACAAACAAACAAAATATAAGTTACAGCTTACAAAGCTTGATATATACTACCCTCTTTTTTACCATCCAAGTGATATACTTTCAGTAATTACAATTTGATTAATTGGTAGTTGAAATATTATTCATGTTTGATACAACTAACAGCTCACTAACATGAATATACAGAGAATGCATCTACGGTTGTAACTGACACGTAAACCCTCCAAACATGGGTATTTTATGCTGCATAATTTTTATTTTTGTTTTTGTTTTTGTTTTGTTTTGTTTTTTAATGGGGGGGAATTTCTATCTTACACTATAAGAAGTAGATGTTATCTGCACTTTGCTCTCTGGTTTCCCACAAATCGCCCATGAAATTAAGACTAGCTCACATTTTGGTTCAAATGATTTTATATGAATTGCAGCAATCACTGATAGGAACCATTTCATAACACTTGTTTTTTCTTTTTTAAACATTCCCCTGTGAGATACTCCACATCTCTCTGTATCCCCCTTACCTGTGCCTCTTCATGATGGATTCGACCTCCTTGGGCGATGAATCCCCTGACAACCGTCTCTCTTTCTCCAGCTCTGCCTCGTACGCTCTCTTCACGGCCGATATTGCTACAGAAGAAAACAATGCCGACGTTAATGTCAATTTTGTGGATGTTGCATAAGAAATCTGGGAGCATTTCAACTATCCCTAAAATCTTGACATAATAAAACCTAAACCATCCATGATCACAATGCATTTGCACAAATGCATATGTGAGAGTGTGGGTGTGTGTGTGTGTGGGAGGGGGGTGCAGGTATTGAACATGCGAGTTTCTTTGCTCAGTTTACACCCCAAACATACTCTTCAAGCTGATTGTAATAGAAATACAATTGACTTGTTGAAAGTTATGTTAAAATGGTGAGAAATCTGAGCACATCAAGAAAGACTGCTCAATAGGGGCAGAGGTTACTGCATTGCTTCATTGGTTGTACCTGAAGGTGGATACTAACACCAGCATAGGCTGGATACCGGGGCATACAGCGAGGAATAGGGGAGAGTTTGTTTGTTTGTTTGTTCATTTTCCATCTGAGAAGATGGCTGGATAGCCCATATTCAGCTATGTTAAGCTGGTCTTTCATGGGGTTCAGTTGGATGTGAGGCAGGACCACTTCACCGGGTTAAACACCCTGCTCTCTGTGATGAATGAATGAAGCGGGATCTTTTACGTGCATGAGTTGTGACTCTCTCACACATGCAGATCTGCACCAGGGACCTCCATTTTATGTCCTATCGGAGGAACAATGCCCTATTTGAGGGACATCCGAGAGAGAGTGGGGCGAACTTACCAGTGGTGACAGCCTTGTCCTCATCCTCTTTCTCCCTTCTAAGCACCTGTTCTCTCTCCTCCAGCTCTTGCTGGTGACTACGCTGCATGTCCTCCAGGGCCTTCCTGTGGCTCCGCTGCTGTGCCTGGAGCATCTCATCGCCCTGCTGCTGCTGCGAGGGTGGGACGAGAAGGGTTAAGAAGAGTTAGGCACCTCACCTCACATACTATATCACCCTCCCATCCAATCTAACGTAATGCTCAACGTCAAAAAGTTTCATCTACCACTACAACTACAACCTCTTTAGTGCCTGTGTGGGTGCATACATCAACCCTGACATGATTGAATATCCATTATTGAATGATTGGTTGAGATCAACTCTGCCATCCTACATACAAGTTTAGTTCAACAACAACAAGTGTAATTGGTGTGTATGTGTGTGTGTGTGTGTGTGTGTGTGTGTGTGCTCCTGAGGAGATAAAGCATTTATAATGCAAGTGGCATGATTCCACAAGAAATCCATATAATACTTCAACATTTCTTGCCACACAGAAGCTTTCAATTCAATCAAATAAAGTTCTACTGTACAAGCCCCAGTAAACCTAAGCCACTTCATTCACATGTGGGCAATGGCAGTCATCAAATTGTACAGTGACAAATACTTTTGTCATGATCTCTTATGAGAAAGACCTCTGCCTTAAATTCAGAGCCAGAGTAGCAATAGCTGACCACTGGTTACATCCGATCACGTCTAAAGTTGGAAGATTTCGCGAATGCATTTCATGCGCATGCTATTTGTTCTGTGCACAAGAGATGCAAATAATCACATATCTACGTAATCAAGGATGTACCATACATCCTTGATGTCATCAAGTTATCATACTCATAATGAAAAATATTTCTTTTATTTGTAGAATAGTTGCATTGACATGAAAGCCACAACAATTTTTGTGTATGCCAGATAGAATATATTGCAGTGTTAAGCAAGTTTATTTTGGTAAACAGTATTTATAAGCTTGATGATATGAGATGTTCCCATACGAGTTGCAAAGCTTGAGAGATAATTTGAGTATCTTCTTTAAATCTACCTACACACAATGGCTATAGCACTATGAGAAGAAAATGTGCATTTCCAGGGAAAGACAAAATCCTAACCTACAACAGCAAGTAGCTGAAGCACTGACAGTTTACCATGGCTACAATATCATGCTAGACTACATTTAAAAGAAGAAAAGTTGTTCTTTTCTAATGTCTAAATATATATTTCCATTTATGATAACATAAGATCTTTTTCTATGACATAGTTGTCATTCAACAGCATACCTTCACCATTTCTTTTTTTGTTGCTGCTCCCTTTCTGCAGGCTTACCAAATCCTTACAAAGCTTATGATAAAGTTTTATTTAAGTATCACAGTCCCTATTAATAAAATGCTTTGGATGGTCTACATCAATATTAATTTTAAACACTCACTGATTGTGACTATGAAATTTGACTGGAAAGATATTGAAATCAAACATTATATGTTTGTACTCTTTTTAAATGTTTTTCTCCAAAGCCATGCCCCTATATTAATATTTAATATTTATCAAATTGCCTAGATGTGCCTTTACGGTAAAAAAAGAAAAAAATCAAGCAGGTTGGGAATTCAGAAGACATTCTGATTTTTAGTTAATTAAATAGCCCATCCTTGTCAACCACAGAAAAAACAGTAAGAAGTAAGTTCTTGGTAAGAATTACATGCTAATTTCGGTTGGTAAATGTAACATGTCTGCACTTGTCAATCTAGAAAAACAAAACAAAACAAGTCCTATGACTGCCATTGCAATTTTTTTGAGATTTTTTTTTGGATTCTTTTTTTTAGTATTCATTATCTCAGCTACACTTATACCACTGCAGTACTACATTCATCATTACACCAGAATATGGCCAAGATTCTATTCTTTATTTCTAGTCGTGTGTGTGTGTTTCTTTCAATACACAATAGCTACCTGAATTCTGAACTAGCGAACTAGAAGAAACTAAGTAGAATATCTAAGCAGAGTCATCGACAAAGATGCAAGATGACTAATTTGAGAATTATAAATATATGGGAACCTCCTGTATTGGTAATATTTCTGAATCATCTGATACAATATCAGTCTACACTAACATGCTTTTCTAATGTTACACGCTGTGTGTGCTTCAACACTCATGGATGCACTCCCTCATGGACATATAACTTATCTTTCTTGTCTTATAACTATCTGTTGAAGACTAGACCCAAGTATACTCGGGCAAGTGTCTATGGGAAATGTGTGTTGTAACAAAATCAGCGTTCCTCAATCAGTTAAATGTAATGGCTGATAAACTTTCAGTTTCAAAATGGTGGCCTAGCGACTAAAATCTCTGACACGCTCTGTTCCCTGATGGTGAATGACACTGTTCTCCAATGGCTCAGGAAAGATTGTGAATTTCAAATTCATGTGATATTCTCATAATATCAATTTTGCATGAAATGAAAAGCAATTAATGGTAGGCTTATTATGCATTTTTGTGCAATATCTATAATGATAATGCTCTTTAGTAGTTTACTGCATTTGAAGGGAATTTCACTGGTCAATCTTTAGGTTTTTTCATATGCACATGATTACCCTGCAGAATAAATGCACATTTCAGATAAATACTGGAAAAGTTATGTTAACTTGCTGTCGTATACCATTCTCTTATTTTGCCACCAAGTTATATTTTTTGACATCCCTTACCATTGTTTCTTTTTTTTCTCTAATCAAAAAATGAAAGTGCTAAAAAGTGGAGTGTCTTGATTGTATCAACTAAATAGAATTGTTCTTTGTCACTCAGAGAGCAAGAGTTAATTTGTAAGCTACGAAATAATCAATGTCAAATTATATTTTTCCCTCCTAAAACACTTCTAAAAATCATATTTTTCTTGCATGTCTTTGTAGATGAAATCATCTCAAGATCCAAAATGTTTCATTTCTTTCATGTTTTGATAAGTCCACACAATGCACTGGTTAGATATTAATCTGTAACTTGCAAGCAAAGTCATGCTTTTGAAATGAAGCTGTTAATAGATCACATTCAGAAAAAAAACAATAACAAAATGCAGGAAGTTTAATTATTAGCTATCATGTTGAGGTTTTATGTCTCACATTCTCATTGTTCCTTTTATTTTCTTAAACTAAAAATCATAAATGAGACTCAAAACACAACTTAATGTTAACCAAAAAACAAAATGAAACAAAGTACAAACAAAACCAACTGATCAACTGGCATCCAGGTTTTCTCATGTTATCAATTAAATTCTGATTCAAAAGGGAGCAAATCAGCTTTATTTCCACTATGCTACATTACTTGTTCGATATGTGCCTGGTAAAAAGTGAAAAATTAAGAATACACTGGAGGTAAAAGCACATTGTATTTTGAGATGTGATGGTGCAAAAAAAAAAAATACATGTATTTTTTGTGCTCATGAGAATGTTCCATGTGAATACGAAAAAAAAAATGACAATAAATAGTACTTACCTATGGAGCAATCGGGCACAGATTCAAACGACATTTCATGAAAAAGTGACAAGGACAGAACTGAAGTGAGTGAAAGCAAGCTGTGTTAGAAAGCATTGATACCATGATTTAAATTTTTTAAAGAAAACAAATATCTGGAACGGATGGGACGATGCATGCCACACATTGGGACAAACCAAAACTTCAAACAAAATGGGGAGGAAAAGAAACAAAATTGGGGTGGGATGGAAACAACACGACCACTCTCCGACCTTCAAAATGGGCGAGAACGTGGTGGGGTTCGACAAGGCGACGTAGGTTGGACTGGACACAACAAAGACAAGACACATTCTGTTCTATGAGTGGTGGCTTTCCCCAGCCTGAACAATCCGCATGCAAATGCCAAGCGAAACAAGCAAGGTTCTCTGACACGGTGCATATTACCGATTAAAAGCTGACATCTGGTGCATGTATTATGGTATTGATGAGCTTGTATAAGTAGCACAAGTTGGCGTGAGTCACACGTTACTTGGGACTCCAATGGCTGCACTGACCCGTGCCACATGACACCTTTTGTCTTGCGTGCCTTTCTTTAGATCTAGAGAGGATTGGATGATTAGAGGCATGCAGGAAGCGATGCAGGCAAAGAAGGCGTGTCTTCAATCTTGAGTGGGCAAGGCTCTGGCTCTTACCTTGGCCTCCTTCACCAATCGCTTGGTCTGTGCCTCGTGGTGTCGCTCCATCTCGGCGATGCTGGTCTTGTATTTCTGGTGGGCTTTGACGAGCTCCCGCTGCCCCCTGTCCTCCGCCTCCCCCAACAGCCGCTCGTAGTGGGCATGCAGCTGCTCAAGCTCCTGCTGGTAGCATGTGGTGATCGTCTGGATGCCCTCGGCAATGTGACCCAGTTTCATCTCATGGTAGCGAACCAGCTCCAAGATGTCTGATTTCATGCTGTTCAACTCTTGCTGAGCCTCCCGGATCTCTCTGTGCCCCTTCCTGAGGTGGGTCTGCAGACCCTTCTGATCAAGAGTTTCATCAGACCTACCCATCCTCTCTATGTCTTCTTCAAGGCCCTTCACTGCAGCATTGGCTGTCAACAGTCGCTGCCTCAGCTGGATCAGTTCCTGCTCATGGACCTTCCGCTCCCCCTTCAGAATTGCCTCGTAACGCTCTCGCACCATAGCTATATTGCGGGAGTGTTCTGCTGAGATTCTCTCAAGAGTGGAAGCCCTTTGACGAACAGCACCCGCCCAATTCCCCCCAACCCCTTCACCACCTTCCCTGCTTTCTTGACACACATCTGTCGTGGACTCGGAGGGATCCGAAACACCAATGGGATCCTCAAGATCAAAAAAGTCACGAGGCAGCAATCCACTGATGCTATTATTGTTCTGGTTGCTGTTCCCTTCAGCCAGCAGACTAAGCTCACTCCGAAAATGAACAACCAAACCAGACAGAACAGCCTTCATTAGGACCAGAATGGCTACCTCCTTCTCCAGGACTCCTTCGTGGTCTTCTTCTAAGCCCTTGGTTGTGCCATTCTTCTGGTTTTCTTTGGTGTGTGCTGTTTTCTTCCTCTTCTTACACTCTTCTATCTTGTCATCACCTTCATCCTCACTCTCCTGGAGGTAGTCCCAGTACTTCTGTCTGATGAGGCCACTGGTGGCTTCAAGCTGTCTAGCAATGGCATCCCTGATCAAGTTAAACCTGTGCGTGCCAACATCCTTGAGATAAACAAGAATCCGCTTACACTTCTGCTCTTCCACATCAATCTTTTTGACAAAGTCTTCAATGGTCACATTTACACACTGCAGTGCCTCTGCAAGTACCAGCTCACTACTCACACACTCCATGGCAACTCGCAGGGCTTCTTCATAAGCAATACCCTCCGCAAATGGTGCCAGGTCCGCCTCAAGGCCAAGACCAGAGTCATTCTTGCCACTAGACCTCTGAGACTGTGTTCTACTTGGCTGCTTTGTCTTTGCCGCAGACTTCTTACTTTCTGACTGACACTCCTCCTTCTTGGCGGCTGTTTCTTCAGCAAGGTCTTTGGCAAGATCATCGCAAGCTTCTTCCAGCTGCTTCTCCAGAGCGTGGGAGTACTCCCAATTGTTGGTGAAGAATGTCGTGCAAGCAGAGTACACGGCACTGATTTCGTGAGAACCTATGACATTGCCATGCTCCGCTGGCTCTTTCATAGAGAGAAATTCGCTCTCTGCCTCCTTGGTAATGGAACCAGAAAGACCACCAGCAAAACCTGACACATCTCCACCGTCCCCTACAGACCTAACATCTTCTGATTGCTGCTCTTCAGCTTCCAACATTCTATGACAGGACAACAACTTAGCAACATCCTCCTCAGCACAACCTTGCCCAGACATGTCCTCAAGAAACGAATTCAAGTACTCAACTTCAAGGAGACAATGACCATACCGAATTCTCTGCAGTTTCTCATTCCCAACAAAACTGGATTCATATGATTTAGTTGGAAATTTCATGAAGGAACCGAAACGAAGATCAGACACCTTGCCCGACCTCGGCGAGATGTCTGGTGAGATTGTTGGGCTTGTTGGGAAGAACAAGGGACTGGTAGGACAGCTAATGGGAGACTTGGGGCATTCCCCATCAGAAAAGTGTGCAACATCTCCTGACAAACCATGAATGATAGACTCAGAAAACTCTGTGAGGGATTTTCTCTTACGCTTGTCGAGAGACTTCAGCTGTGAGATCAAAATATCAAGAGCTTTATCAAGTGTGTGGCATGCATCCAGGACATGGACAGCAGCGACAGATGATGGGGCAGCAGTGGTGCTTTTGTCAGTGGGATTAGCGGCAGTGTTAGTTGGTCCCTTATGTACCCCAGGGGAGTCAGTACCTCCAAGCCCAATGGTTTGCTGGAATTTGGCTGGTAGTATGCGAACAAGGTGTTGGCGACATTGAGTGAGTACACTGTGTGTTTGGCGGGCTGAGGATTCAGAATGGGACTGTACCTTCTCCATTTGTTGTCTGAGAGCTAACACCTCTCGCTGAAGGCCACGAACCTGGTCCTTGAGCTTATTCTCGGCTATGCATTTGGCTTGGTAGGCCTTACGCTTTTCAAGCTCTCTGGTAGTAACATCAACCAGACGGTGGGTCACCTGCTTCAGTTTCTGCTCCATCTCAGCCAGGCGGGACTCCAGAATCTTGATCTTAGAGCTCCCATCTGCACCATCACTGGATGGGCAGTCGGAGCTGTCGGACGTGTCTGAGATATCAGCCTGCTTGGGGGCAGGAGTGGTTACTCCTGCAAGCTGATTAATGGAGGAATGAGATGAGGGTGAAGAAGAAGAATTGACAGACACATCATGATCAACACTGGAGAGATTACTAGATGGACTGGCTTGCTCTATAGCCTCCATGTGCTTTTCAACAGACTCAATCTTTCCCTCTAATGCACTGGCTTTTTGCTGCTGGCGTTGAATGCGACACTCAGCGCTCCCTAACACCTCCTCCACTTCCTTGAGCTGGCTGTGGATGCCACTGCTTGGTGAAATGCATGTTGTGCCACTCTCTGCCCCTAAATGAACCCTATGAACACTACTATTACCACCACCACCAAACGAACTCCACCCAGCCTCCGCGGAGGCCAGGTCTCTCACCTTGCGTTCGGCGGAACCCAATTTGCTGGTAAGGTCTTGGATTCGTCGCCCCATCAGCTCCAGCTGCTCCTGTTGGCTCTTCTGCTGCTGCTTGCTCTCCTCAATGCTCTGCATGTGCTTGAGCTCCAGAGCATCATAGTTACCCTGAGATGTCTTGAGTTCTGCTCTCAGTCTCTTGAGCTCCTTCTCACCCCGCTCAGCTTTCTGTCCCAGCTGCTCCACTTGCTGAGTCATGGCCAGGAGCTTCTCCCCTCCCTCCCGCTCCTGCTTGGCAATCTCTTCCTCCCTCTGAGTAGCCCTCGACTGCTGTGCAATCAGCTTCCGCTCAAGCTCCATCCTTTTCTCTTGCTCTTCTGCCAGCAGCTGCTCCTTCTTGAACATGTCATCTGTGTACACCTTTTGCACCTTCTCCACCTGAGCTTTTAAAAGGAGGTTCTCCTTCTGCACAGCTTCCAATCTGGATGCCTCGGTGGCTGCACTTGCAGCATTCTGAGAGGCCTGCCTCAGTATCTCAAGTTCTGATTTTACTGTTTCTAGCTCTGTTGCTGTTTGCTTGGCAGACTCTTCCAAGTCCAATTTACTTTGTAGCACACATTCTAGGTCTCCTTCCAGAGTGCTTTTGGAATCTTCAGACTGCTTCAGCTGCTTCTTCATTGTGTCAATGTCTACCTGGAGTTTGCTGGACTGCTCCAACAATGACAGCCGGTCCATATCAACCCTCTTCACCTCGCTCTGCAGCTTTTCTACCTCTTTGTTCTTCCCCTGCAGTAGCTCCATCAAGTTCTTCACGTCTTCTTGAGTATGTGGCTCTTCATTCTTTTCTGCTATACTGCGGAGCTGCTCTTCAAGCTCATGTATGGTCCTTTCCAATTTCTGCTTCTCCGACAGCTCACCACTGAGCTTGTCTTCTGCTTGCTTCCTCTGGGAAGACTCATTGTTCAGCTGCGTATTCAATGTCTCAACCTGGGCCACGGCCTTGTGGAGTTTCTCCTCAAGTTCACCAACAGGACTGGTTGCAGCCTTATCACCCTGGCCTTCCAGGATAAACTGTGCTGACTCCGTGCATAGGTTATCATATTTCTTCTGCAACTCAGACCTCTCTGAGTACTCCTCCTCCAGTTGTTCACTGAGTTGTTCAATCTGCTCGTCCTTCTCTGATAGCTCCATCCTGAGGTCAGCCAGCTCCGACTCCAGCTCACTTTCCGTCTCCACATTTGGGGCACTCTGAGTCATCTCCTTCTTGGCCTCAAGCTGCTGTGCTGTCTCCTCCAACCTGACCTGGAGCTGCTTGTTGGCCTCCTGCAGCTCCTGCAGTCTCTGGGTCTGGGACGAGGAGCCTTCGTCGCCCTTGGCTTCCAGCCTTTGCTTGTACCCTTCCATCTTAGCGATGAGCTTCTTGATGATTTCCTGAGATTCTTCCTGGTTCTTCTCGAGTTGCCTCATGTGTTTCTGCTGGCTACCTGAGTCTGCTTCCCATTTCTTCATTATCTCCTTCGAATCCTTCTTCTCCATCTCGAGTACTTCAATCCGTTGGTTCAGTCTCTCAATCATTGTCAGAGCTTTGTCCCTCTCAGTCTTCAGAGACGAGCGTGCCTTGCTCACTTCCGTCTCGCTCTCCTGGAGATCCCCGACGAGCTTCTCGAAGCGTGACTGGAGAGTCTCGCATTCTTTGCTGCGTTTCTCCAGGGAAGAGGTAGAATTCTGCAGCTTCTCATGAAGATCTTCCTTCTCATGTTTGAGCAGCTCACTGGCATTCCTAGCTTGCTTCACTTCCATTTGGAGTGTCTGGTTGTGAAGTTCCACTTGGCTCAGTTTCTTCACCACTGTTTCAAGCTGCAAAAATATAAATATGTGTAAAACAGAAATGATGTGAACAAAGACATCCATTTGCCTGAGCAGGAAAAAGTGCTGAATACAAACATTTGTTTAAAACATACTAACAAACAACAAACAAACAAACAAACATCAGAAGCTTTCTGAATAACGAATGTAGCTGCAATAAAACAAATTAATGGAATCATTTCATAGCAACTAATCATTAGGCTGAACCATACGAGCAAGGCATATTATCTATTCATTCATCAAAAACCATCCATAGCTCATAATAATGTGTACAACTCCATAAATTTCCAGAAGTGGAAGTTGATGTCATAAGCAAGATTACATATTCTAAAAACAGAAATTGAAATTAAGGGGGGGGGGGGGGAATTGCAAGGGAAAAACAAGAAATTGGAGATGCAACAGTTTACTGATATTCTGGAGTGTTTGTTGATGTTGCTCCCTTAGATCTATGCTTCTTTTTGCCTCTGTGGGAGGGAAAAATAGCCACTCTCACCACCCGCAGATAATATTCTGCTCGCATGTAGCATACCTGGGAAACCAGGGCCTTCTGCTCGTTCTCGTTGTCAGGTGAGGGTGTCTTCCTGACTCCACCAAGATTCGTCCTCGATTGGATGTTCTCTGTCTGGATGTTGTCCACCACTGGCTGGTCCGGCTTGAGACTGTCCGCCTGCAGACCAGAGAAAGTTGTCCAGACGTCAGAGACAAGATCACTAGGCTATAGCATTAATGCTTTCAACTTTTATTATATAAGTTGATGTCTCTTTCTGGAGGATCTAGGGATGAGATTTCTGGTTACCTGCTCCTCTTGAACACATCTCCACACTGGCATTCCAGTTTGTTCTTTATTAGTGGGTGCAATGTTTTGCAAGCCTTTGTCTCAAGAATATGAATACAATTTTTTAGCATATCTGCAAACTGGTGTATGGATGTACTGGTTCATGTCATGAGCAAGACACCTATTCTTATTCGCATACCCTCAAAACTTTTCGTGAACTCTCTACATTCTAATAGCAAGTGGTCCTCATCATTGATAAAATATTTGTGAAATATTATCTCCCAAATGTATGAAATGATGAAAGAAAACATATTGAAGAAAAAAAACATTGAAGATATTGAACATTGTTAAACACTGAATAAGTTTAATAAAGATCATGGAAGTACAAGGGTAAAAATGAAGCAACATCACATCCCCTGACACTTTGAAAGTTAATTCCAAATACAAAGGACTTCCATGAGGGCTATTACAGTATTAGTTCAAAGTATATTATATCATAAGAGAACCTTGAAAAAAAATAAGCCAGCAAAGAATTACTGCTGATTATGATTTCAATTATCCACCAACATACACAACTCTGAAACACATGCAAACATACACAAGCACATAAACACACACACACACACACACACACACACACACACACACACACACACACACAATGTAGCATATGAATGTAAAATCATACACTGTATGCAAACATAAAATTGCAAGGGAGTATAACATAAACACACAGACACACAACCACACACATAGACGCAAGTCTGGTTTAAATTCATCCAGTTCATTGACAAGGGTTGTCAGCTGAAACAAACCCACGCAAAATTAAGCAGTGATGCCTTTTCACTATCAACAGACCAGCTCAGAAGATGTAGTGTCCGAACGGTTATTTGGATGTCTGCCTCCAATAGAGTTATCAACTAGCTCACAGAAACACATTTACCTCATTGTATGATGCCCATGCATAGTGAAGTGTAAACGACACACTCTGATAGGACATCTTCAATATGATTCCCAACAGCTGTGAGAGTGTAACGGCGACCATGTAGAAGAATCTGCCAGATACGGTCAGAAACCTGGAAAGAGCCTCGTAGGAATCCATTGCTCTCAAGACTGAAGTCCCCTGTAGACTACAAGGAATAGGCCCCCCATACAGATGGGGGAGTTCAATGGAAGTCTACTCCTTTTCCTGAAACTCAACACTGGTCCATACCAGCACATGTAATGGCATTGGTATATCATAGCCGGATGGACTGATAAAACAGGAAGGCCTTCCTCTGAGGTTTCAAGATACTGCAAATATTTGTTTGCATACAGCCAGTTTGCAATCAGTACCTGTTTGCGCTCTTGAGGTACACAAGACAATGTCTATAATATGCCAGACAAGCCCTACCCCCACTTGCATTTATTTTGGACATTCGAGTCAAAGTACATCTAACATTCCCCTGAGCATGAGAGTCTCACCTAAAGGGCACTATGAGCACAGTTGGACTAATACAGATTTTCCCGAAACACAATTTGCTAAATTTGGGTAATCCATGTAAAATTAAAGTGATTTTGCCATCAAATGCAATTTGATTATCACTTTCCCCTAATCTTATCCTTCTCTAATAAATAATTTGGTCCTCCCTTGGGACAAGTTTGGCAGTTTCTCCACTGAGTAACTATCAACATCTACTTGGCCCTTTATAAGTATAGATCTATAAATCAGAAATTCATGCAAATAGACTTGTGTTTCTTCATAG
Organism: Diadema setosum; assembly: GCA_033980235.1. Lineage (NCBI taxonomy): Eukaryota > Metazoa > Echinodermata > Echinoidea > Diadematoida > Diadematidae > Diadema > Diadema setosum. The sequence continues at coordinate 6,456,938 of CM067064.1, forward strand.
GTTATATTTGCAGATGAGGAAAAAACAAACAAACAATAGTTTATCAAAAACTGTCCCAAGAAGAAATCATCACCATCAAGGTTTACTGAGAAAACTAGAAATGTCGCTACAGCGACTGGTTATACCCCCGCCAAACAACATTTCATAAGCTTTGGTCAAAACAACATTTGATAAGCTTTGGTCAAAAAACTGAGGAAGTAGTTAAATCCGCAAGATCTTTCCTTGATCTTCTGCCATTAATATGCCGTTACCATGGCAACGTACTTTCGGGTACTGTTGAAAAATGCGTCTTGCACATCTACAACCAAAGGCACACATCTGTACCAAGTTTCATGGAAATTGGGCAAAAACTGAGGAAGTAGTTTGCAACACAAAATTTTCCATCATTTTGGCTCATAATATGTGAGCTGTTACCATGGCAACATACTTTTTGTCACTGTCAAGAAATGTGTCATGCTGACCTGTATCCTAAGACAAACATTCAATATGAATTCCATGAGAATTGGAAGAACACTGATGAAGCAGTTTTGCCATGAAGCATTTTGCCCTATATTTTACCAATAACATGCTGTTACCATGGCAACGCACTTTTTGCCACTGCGGAAATATGTGTCTTGCACATTAACATATTCAGATGAACACCAGTACCTAATTTCATAAAAATTGATCAAAAACTGTGGGAGGAGTTCGCGACGCAAGATTTGTACCCATTTTTGCCCATAATATGCCGTTACCATGGCAACGTACTTTTGGGTACTGTCACAAAATACGTCTTGCACATCTACAACCCAAGGCACACATCTGTGCCAAGTTTTATGGGAATCGGTTGAAAACTGAGGAAGTAGTTCGCGACGCAAGATTTGTACCCATTTTTGCCCATAATATGCCGTTACCATGGCAACGTACTTTCGGGTACTGTCAAAAAATACGTCTTGCACATCTACAACCCAAGGCACACATCTGTGCCAAGTTTTATGGGAATCGGTTGAAAACTGAGGAAGTAGTTCGCGACGCAAGATTTGTACCCATTTTTGCCCATAATATGCCGTTACCATGGCAACGTACTTTTGGGTACTGTCAAAAAATACGTCTTGCACATCTACAACCCAAGGCACACATCTGTACCAAGTTTTATGGGAATCGGTTGAAAACTGAGGAAGTAGTTCGCGACGCAAGATTTGCAACGGACCGACCGCCCGACCGACCGACCTCCCGCCCGACCGACCGCCCGACCGACCGCCCGACCGACCGACCGACCGCCCGACCGCCCGACCGTACGCTGATTCCTATATACCCCCTTCAAACTTCGTTTGGCGGGGGTATAATTAGTGATATCTCCTAATATTTGCAGCTTTATTGTCAATTTTTGTATGGTAGGGTGTTTTGTGATACAACTGAACTATACATATGCATCAAATGTGTGATTTGGATTTTTTTTTTATCACTGCTCCGAATGTTAAATGGTAGCTTTAATCTCCCCTTCCCTTCCCACATAAATTCCACCCCCTCTCAAATAAAAAAACAAAAATAAAACAAAAACAAAAACAACAAGAGACAGTTGACAAACACAACCTGGCCATGGACTAAATGGGTCAATTACATGACACCACGGACGAACAGTTTTTATTATTCACTGACTAAACTGAGTTGGAAGAGGGAAAAATTGGCAGTTCTGGCTCTAAGAGGAGGCCAAAAACGTGAGAGGAAAAAAAGGGGGGGGGGAGATGAAGAGGAGGTGGTGGGGTGTCATGATCTACTAGAGAGAGGCAAATTAATAGACACATCATGCTCAGTACCCAAGATGCTTAGAGAAGTAGACAAAGGATAGGCAATACCTCTGTAATACACAGAAGAAAGCATAACATGGAAAAGAAACGGTGAGGCAGATACTATAAAAGTGGAAATTTTCGCAATTTCACTCAACATGAAACTAGTGTGAAAACAAAATGCGCACAATTTTTTTTTGCTTGTTATATGTAGAATTATTTCATATCTTTGATTTCAAAGTACAGCTTTGAGTGTAGGGGTATACCTGCTGATTTATTTGTAATCTTCTTCACATTGGCTGTTCTGTGGTGCTAGTGAATTTGCTGTCGTACTGTTACTGTTTACTGAAACATGTGCTGCCAAAGATCTGAGCTATGGTAGCAATGGTGATCTGAATGAACTGTCCACTCAATGGTCATGACTGTCCACGAAATTAAAAACATGCGAAATTCACCTTCCTTGGCTCAATGTGACAAATCACTTGCAGAAAAACTTCCATTTTTACAAGAAGTACCTCGGTGAACATTTGAGGACACTTAGATATAACCAAACATCAATAGTTAAGAAATGGAGAATAAGAAAAAGGAACAATTCATGTGACAGGTAAATAGACATACACGTATTGAGGGCAAGACAGAGACAGACTGACAGGCAATAAAAATGCTAGAACTTCAAGTGCCTAAAAAGATTGCCCCCCCCCCCCCCAAAAAAAAAAAAAGACAGACAGCAATGAAGAAAGATGAAGAAATTAGTGTATACTGTCTTGATACACTGATGAGACACATGTCATTGGAAAGACAGATCTAGTATGCAGAGATATAGGAGTACACCTTGCCAAATCAACAGATCAAGGGGAGAGGAGGGCAGGAGGGGAGGGATAGACTGGGGATATGCACCACACATGACATCAAGGTTCACTGGCAGTGTGATAAACTCTGAATCATGGCAATAAGAGCACAATGATTTATACTGACACCGAGGGGGGATTTAACTATTGTGTCTCTCTCTTTGCCCCCATCTTTCTGCATTGTTCCCTTGCTCTTGTCATGACTACAAAAAGCAGATCTCACAAGTCATGTAATGACTTTCTTCTCTCCCCCCCCCCCCCCCACCACCATCACTTTCTCTCCCAGGACGCGGACCTTTTCCAATGTCAGATCTTAAGCATATCCAGGGCCTCTCACTGCTATGCATGGTGTTTATTGTGGCATTTCGGCACAGTGCATCATAAACCAGATACGCCTCATAAATGTCTACAGCAACAACATAAAAATGTTCCCTTTCTCTAGAAGTCTGGACTGATACCAACATAAACCGTCTTTTTGTCTCATCTGGATACTAGTCCCTCTATAAACAACACACCAATCCAGGAAGGCTGATGAACAGAGATCTTTCATGGTTAATTTTGTCAAAGACTGATGCATGCTGCAAATTGCATCAATAAATGTAAAATAAGCAGCTGACAGCCTGGCATTAAGGCTAAGTCCCTCCTGAGAAGGTTGCTCCCCAAGGATATATGTCAGCAGTTACGTGGGAAGTCTAGCTAGTACAAAACACTGAACATCGACTTCTACCAAAGCCACATGCTTAGTTTCACGATAAACTATATCCTCATCATCATAGTCGCAGCTCACGTCTGAAACGCTGCAGCTCCTGCTGCTCGTCTAGATTCACATTAGTCACACAGACGACGATGGAATATTCCAAAAAGTCTGGCACTAAAGCTAATATTTGCTAAGAGGCCAGAGTGAGACAGTCATCGCCTGAGAATGGACTGACCAGCCATCGGGATGTATTTGTTGAAATCAAACAACTGTGAGCATCTGCTTTAGTCTGGGAATCTGTCTACTCCTTATATTCTATGAACTACGTCTATCTAGCCAGTACATAAACCTACAGAAGATGATAAAAAAGTTAAAAGGCTAAAATATTCAATAAATGATGGGAAAATATAACTGCTTTAATCACCCACTCACAAGAATAATTGTGTAATACAGCTGCAGTGCACCTAGAGATTTATTTTCCCAATAGGAAAAATATCAAGTCCAACACTTGCACATGTGTATCTTACGTAAAATTGCTTTACATGTTAAAGATTGGGTTAGCTGCATTTGAAAAGCATACGTGTCAAACCTAACAGGATTTCTAAACAGAAACTCCTTTTCCCATTTATGCTATTGATTCTGAGACTTAGATTGGAAGGAAAAAAAATAGCATAAATACTGATTTCTACTGAATTATTTTTACTATTTATTTATTCATTTTTATTATAATTTTTTTTTTTTTTTAGTTGAACCTATACCATCAACCATTCACCTGCAAGCACAGTTTCTCTGGTAGACGATGTGGTGTTCATATTTTTCATAGTCCCATTCCTAGACTTTCCTGTCAGATGCAGAACCTATGTAGACACTGTAACTACCTCAATCTCTCATCTTTTGATGGATAAACACAGGTGAGCGAGATGTTTGAATCACTCATAGCTTGCATTCATGACCTCAATATGACACACACCTTGTCTTTGGTTACAGTTTGAACATATGTCGTCTGCCATCTTAGACGGAGCACGCACTCAGTCTTTCATCATCTCTACACATTGCCATGACTATTCAAGAATATACAGTACATTCAGGTCTTGTTTCATACCGACAGGCTGACACTAACAGAGGTACAACTTGATATATGATTTTTCCAAGCCAGTGCACATGTTTAGATTGAGACGGCTTTAACTGTGTATGTAGGTCATCGATGAAGGTCAAACGGGTCAAAATTACAATGGTCCAAATCACGCATCAAACACATACACAACTTGCAGTAGCTTCCCTATCAATTCTTCTCAACACCACAAACACAAATGTGAACTAGACTCGGAATTTGTCAAGACTGACAAATTAGGTGATCCGATCTGTTCGTAAATCAACGATTTGAGTCTCCTGATCCCAATAGGCATGACCATACCGGTTTCATCTGTGTTTAGTGGACATTGGCTGTGTGATGTTTGGATTCTCATTTAGAAAAGGGAGTCAGACCTGCCATCTATGGTACACAATTCCGTATACACTAACGAAGATACAGAATGAAGTATATTTGACCTTTGACCCCACTTTGCACAGACAAGATGGCATCTGAGCAAAAAGTAGTTATTTTGTGAAATCATCCTTGTAACATGGTCTTTACGTGTGCAAAATATGGGAAAGATAGGACATGTATTCACCAAGATACAGGATGATACATTTATGACCTTTGACCCAAATTTACATACCCAAGATGACGTCTGATCAAGTAGTTGTAATTGTATGAAATAATGTACGTGACATGAACTAAACATGTGCAAAATATGGGGGTGATAAGGCGGGTTTTTCTTGAGTTATTGTAAAGAAAGTTGCAGAAAGAAAGAAATATCTCAATACATCGAAGATCAGCTTTAATTTCAACCAAGTTTTTGGACGTGATCCCGACATTTAATGAAAAATAAAGGACACACTTTCGATAGGCCAAAGTCTCAGCTACAACATATTAAAATCTGGGAGAAATTCACCGAAGCATAAGTGAGCTAGTGCTCGATAAAGACAATCATGTCAATTTTCACATCTACAAAAATTCCCTCCCATAGAGATAACACGTCATAACGAAGATAAAGAAAGAAGTACATATGACCTTTGACCCCACTTTGCACAGCCAAGATGGCATCTGAGCAAAAAGTGGTTATTTTGTGAAATGATCCTTGTAAGATGGTCGTTACGTGTGCAAAATATGGAAAAGATAGGACATGTATTCACCAAGATACAAGATGATACATTTATGACCTTTGACCCTAATTTACATACCCAAGATGACGTCTGATCAAGTAGTTGTTATTTTATGAAATAATGTACGTGACATGAACTAAACATGTGCAAAATATTGGGCTGATAGAGCTTGTTTCTCTTGAGTTATTGTAAAGAAAGTTGCAAAAAGAAAGGAATATCTCAATATATCGAAGATAAGCTTTAATTTAACCAAGTTTTTGGACATGATTCCGACACCGTATGAAAAAACGAAGGGCACACTCACGATAGCGCAAAGTCTCAGCTACAACATATCAAAATCTGGGAGAAATTCACCGAAGCATAAGTGAGCTAGTGCTCGAAAAAGATAGTCATGTCAATTTTCATTTCCAGAAAAACTGCACTCCCATAGAGATAACACGTAAACTGGTCAAATTTGACAAGATTACTTTCAATCCATTTTTACGAGGTGATACCGTCATCCAATCAAAATGTTGTTATTATATTTATGAAAGAGTATTCAATAAGCTACAACATACTGAAATCTGGGTGAAAATTGGCAAAGGATAAGTGAGATACGCTCGAGTTAACTTGAAATTTGATGACGTCATTTTGAAAATTTACTTTTTTAATTGTATTGAGAAATTTTATATCTTTTAATCATTTTTCCAGCATCACCAACCCATGAATTGACATGTACAACTCATCAGCTTTCAGAATATGTAAAGAAAATGGGGGGTCACCGTCCATCCTGACGAGTAAAATCGGATTCAAAATTGGCGGTTTTTTGGCATTGTTGGACTGTATATCGCCATTGACGCGCGCGCGGAATTTCAACTTTGACGGGTCCGTATGACGTCATATTGAGTCGGATTGACTTGAAACTTGGTAGAAATATTCCTTGACATTTCAGGCATCCAATAAGTGTGAAAAAATGGGAAATTTCCATTGCATATGAGCTGTGCGTGCGTATATGTGCGCGCGCGTACGCGTCCGTCCAATTTTTTCAATTTTTCAAAAAATGCTCCAAATGGTCTGAAACGTGTCCAAAAAAAATTTGAGCTCGATTTGAGCATACAAATATTTCAACGCGCGCATACGCGCACGTTTTAAGAGAAAATATGAATTTTGAGAATATGAGTAGAATGCGCATAACTTGAAATACATGTGACGTAAATTTCATTGAAAAATTCTATTCCATTAATGAGATATGATTGAGAATGTGTTTTCATATAATGACGTCATAGTGACGTCACGGTCGACTGATCACTATGATACATTAGATTTGTCATCTTTGGGACATGATACATATATGGTATGAGTTTGAAATTGATACTCTGAAAACTTTCTGAGTAAGTAGATACACAACTTTTGTCCAGAAATAAAGAAAGAAGAAGAAGAAGAAGAACAAAGAATCCGTACAGATACAGAAGGTGATCCGAGAGGATACTCGGATCACCTAATTACAATAACAAATGGATTATTCATCAATGTTTATATCCCATTGTTTTGGGGTTTGTTTGTTTTTTTGTCCTCCTAAGTAATACAAATGTTACTATGGTTACTGGTGCTTTCAGGGGTTTGTCTAGACACGAAATTCAGCAGACGCACCTGATAAACGACCATATCCATTTTCCATCCAAATACAATCACTCAAATTCATCCATCATTAACATTCTCCATTCCCAAGGTGGAATATTTTTTCACATTACAACTGTCTTGTTGTATTTTCCTTCTTCTATTGAATGTTGATCTCTCTCTCACTTCAGAGAAATGGGGGGGGGGGGGGATCCAAACCAAATACATTAATCTGAGAAAAGGTTTGATTTCATGAGTCCATTTTGCCACCCTGAAAATCGGCTTCCTTTCATAATGTGGTATATTGTAGAGGTAGATGGTTCAGATTATCAATCACAATAACACAACTGGAAACTTGTCTATGATGGAGAGAGAAACAATATTTTGGAATTCCAGTGAATTTATTTGGACCCTGAAAAAATGCAAACTGTTATTCTCAGTACAAAAGGGGAATGTATTCTAGAGTGACAAGAGGCAAGTTTATCATTTCTTTAAAAAACAACAAACAAACAGAGGTGTAATACCATAAGATTTCATACATAATGTTGGGTGACATTATTCTTCAAACATGCAAAATTTACTGCTGTTTGCAAAAGGAATATAATCATGACCTTTCAGACTCTCACCTCAATTTTTTGAACTTCCACCTGTGGTTCCTCCACCAAGCCAAGTCCCTCAGAGCCTGATGTTCGCTCACTCCTTGTCTGTGACCCCAGGGAGGTCCTCACGGGCTCTTCTATTTGCAGCTCTACTGGAACGGGGGTGTTTGGTGGTGTCTCAAAGATCTCGCTTGATGTCGATGATGACCTGCCGTTGACCGAGGATCTGGACGAGCTCCGCTTCTGCGACTTGAGGTCGTCGCCACGGGAACCCCTCCGGGACCGCCTCTCTTTCGACCGGATTGATCCCTGCCGTTCCTGGAAGACTGGGTCCCTCTCCGTTGGGCTTGTGGTCCCGCTCGCACGACTGTCCGTGCTGTTCTTCCGGTGTCTCGCTGTGAGGTCGACGGTGGAGCTGGAACTGTCGGGTTGGTCCTGCTTGGGCGCAGGGGTGGGGATGACATCAGGTGTTGCTGACTGCTTCACAGGCTGGTCCGCCTTCTTGAGGTCCCCGATGGGAGCGTCCGGGGAGGCTTGTTGCTGCGCTGTGGCAATGGCCTTGTTTATTGCATGGACCCAATTGGTTCTTATACCGCTGGTCATAGCCCCCAGTCTGTGGACTCTGCCATCTTCCATCTGTCATACCACAGCAAAGAAGAAGAAAAAAGAATGCGGAGACAAGCATTAGAAAGAGCCATAGGCATTCTTACGTGCATAGATGCATTCCTCAGAGTAGATTACTGGCGAGTTGCATCTGCTCCGACAGCGAATAAAAAAATGATGGCTATCAGCTCTTATGCACAACATGAGGGAGAAAAAAAAAGTGGTTTACCGCAAAGGGGATTTTACTATCACTAGCTCTCTTAATACAGCAGATTTCCTCTTCGTCTAATTACACCATAGATAGCTGTCAACTGGCATTATTCAGTTCCTCTCCGATAAGCTTAATGATGAAATACAAAGCTATCATGTGTCGCGTAGGTTTAGTTGGTTCGCACAGCGTCGCACAGCGTCGCACACGTCGCACAGCGTCGCACACGTCACCCATTCACCCAATCAATATTGGCCCCAATCCTTACAACCAAATACACTACATCAGTATCATGCAAAGGGATAGTATCACTTGTTTCACAATACAAATCTATAATTTGTTGACATCATCTACAAAGCACAAGTGCACAAACGTACATATTGCAATTATTATTCATATGCAAATCCAAGATGCCTTGTTGGACGATCTCTTCTGCAATAACATATCCTGTTTATGCCAAATATATCGCGAGGTTTTTATTTTTGCGAATTTCGCGAGTCAGGTGTTACTTGCAAAATTAAAGACACGCGAAAATAATGATTCTGATCTCGATATGAAGGTGACGCACACATATACATTTTTCCGCTCTGTACACTACTCCAGGATCACGAATTTAACCACTCGCAAAATCGTCGGGAAGCCCCGATTTGCGAAAATTTAGACTTGCTAAATATATGGTGCATACAGTACGTAAAAACTACAAGTGTAAACCACACAACACAAAATTAGATTTTTTTGCTGTCCGGGAGTAATGGCAAAATAAGAATTAGGTGCAATTATTTTTTTTTTTTTTAATTAAGCAACATTTCTACATGACTACTAACTACACAGCGTCTACTCCATTTGCACAGGCTTGTCATAATCTATCGTCAAGTAGCAAAACACTCACTCCCAGTTAATGTTGGATCCTGTGACACAGATCGACTTTCACTTCAGCTCTGCACAGCAACACTCATTTCTACTTGCTGCTGCATTCCAGAGTCTCTCTGTGATATCGCTTCACTTTACCGAACCCGACGCCCCATCCCCCCCTCCCTTGGGGGGACAGCAACTGACACAATGTTTCCGTCATACAATGTTAATCATGGTTGCCCCACAGGAAACGTTTAATTTGTGATATTCCTCAATTTCCAGCACGAAAACTGCAAACTGAAAGTATGTCAAAACTCCCAACATAAGTCAATATATGGCTCCTTCATCAGCTATCAATGATATACTGCTTCGGTCTAATGCCCTGCAATAGCATTTTGCTATTCCTCCAGGTCAACATAACATAATATTATTGTTTTTCCTATATCTGTCCCTAGTGAGTCTTAATATCCAAAAATATCTCCCCGGCAACAATTTTGAAAATGATAAAACAAGTGTTTCAAGAACAAACAAAATCTTAAAGAACTGCTGAAGAGAATCACAATATAGAGTCATATCAAAGTGACTTTGATATTTCCTAAGTGAAATCACAGGATGTTTGGTACTGAGAGTGTGGTCACGGAATGAACTATGGTCGTCACTTGTGAAGCTGATACGAAACAGACCCATAAATGAAAAAAAAAGAAAGAAAAGAAAATAATAATAATAATAATACGACGAAGAAGAAAATAAAAAAAGTGATAATAGGTAAATTCTAAAAAGGCTACAGACTAAAGGAAGTAACATGGGAAATTAAGTTCACTCCCTTACTACTAAATTAATCATGGTTGTAAGGCAAGCATCGACCTTCCCTACAATTAGTTGGACTGTACAGAAAATCACAAATTCATATTCCTGAGGATGAAAGCAAAGCAGCGATGCGCAGCCATATTGCCTGCCTGTAGTTGAAATATTAATATCTTGCTCTACATTATTCAGTAACTCTGAGCAGAAAAATTATAAACAGGATAACAAGGAAATTATTGCAATTTTTCATTTCATAGGCAGATGGGAGGAGGTGGAGAGTGTAGTTAACTATGAAAGAATTGGTTATCCTACACAAACATAACTCTTGATCCTCGATATGATTATTTGATGGTACAGTAAATGCAATTAAGGAACAAGTAAATCTCTATCCCCTCCCTCATTTCCATAGCTTTTCACAACATATCTGATGGAGTATCTGATGATAGTATAAAAATCATGCATTATGTGCTGGGCTACAGTTCACTGTTGGCAAATCTGAGGGAAAGCACACACACAAACAAATAGCCTCCTGTTGCCTGTGTATCTAACACCAATTAGTTTGTATAGCGTACTGAGACTCAAAGTTTACTACACTGCATGTCTCAGTGTAATCTCTTCCCTATGTAACCCCTTCTTTCAGATGCTGCACACATACACCAAAACTTGATCCCTTACATATCCAAACTACCGGGGGAAACAAATGCCCACGCTGATAAAACAACAACACACACATACAAAATACATGCACATACAAACCCAATAAATCCTGGCGGTAACTCCGGAAAAGATGAAATATTACCCATGCTAAAGAGGCACAATATATTTGCTGCAGCTCCACACAGACAAGGTCTCCTCACGGCCTGAACTCAAGGCAAAGCACAGATAGGTATGAGGGGGTGTAGGGATGGGCGGGTGATGAGGGAGGTGTGACATGCACCTGTGTACTACATGGTGTGACCTACCTTGACCTGGAAGCCATAATTCCTACTGGCAGTTGTTTCCGTCGCCTCCTTGCACTCTGCTAGGTCTACAGCTCCCGATAGGTTGCTTGGCTGTCGTATGAAATTGAAGAAGAAAAAAAAAAAAAGACATAAAATTATGTATTTAACTAAGTAAATACTATGTACATGTGTGCATGTACTGTGAAGAATGAACTGTGAGAAAATATGATTCAAGTCGTAGAGGTAGCATGGACTTTCTCAATGACGTAGCTGTGCTGGGGGCGGACGAGAGTGCCAAAACTTTCCCAGTTCTACAGGAAATGGTGCCCACCCACCTGGCTGTTACTACGATATGAGTTTCTCTCCCTCTGACTCTACCCCTCACTCAACCTATCTCTACTCTTTTTCTCTTCCCCCAAACAAGTGTTTCCCACTATCAGAGCAACTGTAGCGTCTGACGGGTTATTTCGCCATGCCAAGTCATACAAGACAGGGAAATGCAGATTTGGATGCGCTTTGGGAAACACGGCTTAATTGGGACACATTTGTCAACGAACGGCACAAATGTGAGAGCCGGCCGCGTCAAAGTGGAAAATGGGATAATCTGTCTTATCTCTGATTTCCTACACTTTCCCAATATAGATCTGTAGTCTCTGAATGTGCAGTTCATGAGTGGATGCACGAGTATAAAAGCCTCATGTTAACATTTGGACATAATGATGTTAGATTTGAGCATTTACTGAGAACTGTTTTGCTTTTTCAAATTTCAATTCAAAATGCAACCACACTGACAACAAATTATTAAATATCCATACGAGTGCTTTATTAAAGCACTAACTGCAACTTGTAACACAGTGTTACAACACTGACCAGTACACACCTTCATTGATGCATGTTTTTTTTTGTTATCAACTGTAATTAGTTTTTCCTAAGACACAAAGTGTTTGGAACGTTCCCTTCAAACACATAATATAAAGCACTGAGTTTGTGTTATATGACTATAAGGAAACTCAGGCTCACACATATATGTACAATGGAGGTCAAAAGATTGTAGTGGTATTTAAGCCTCAGGGTTGCCTCCGAAATAACCATCTGCTCTATTCATTGGCTCCCTCTATGTTCATGAAACATTCATGAGAATTCTCACTCACACTTTCATCGCTGGAGTCCTTGAAGAAGCTTAATTTGTTGTCTCTAAGTACGAACCAGAACTTGCTCCATTCCTGTGTGATGAAAAAAGCAAAATCAAATGCAAGGAGAAATGATAACTAACCCTTCAATACTGGGTAAAGGAAGGCACAATCTACAAAACACTGTAACCCTGCTGCATCTGCCACTATACCAGGTACATGTACTGTAACCAGTAGGAAATAACGACGAAAGCAGTAGAAGAGGGCATAAACTATTTACTAGAGATCTAAAATTATATCATATGCAACCTATGTACAGATGAGGAACAAAATTCTGGGCTTCAAAAAAACAACAAAAACAAACAAACATTGAAGTCTTTAATGGAATTACGTTTATGCGATGAAGCTAAAAAAAAGAAAGAAATAAAACAAGACATATACACTGGCTTTTATAGAGTGGCTACTGATTTTTCAACACCCATACGTCCTCTCTCAATATATCTGTACACTCAGTGCTTGCGGTATAAACAACGATGTCTCATCCACTGCGTAAAATAAGCAATTTCCAACCAAATCCCCTAAATCCTCTGATCACAAAATATGATATTTATAGTAGGTTTTATGGCCTGGTCCTGTTTATGCTTTGTTGGAGGGTGAAGATGTCCAAACCTGAACAATGTTTATGCAATAAAGTGGCAGTTTAAGGCCAAACTTTATTTTCACTGGAGAAGATTTGTAGAGTATGGAGCAGGTTTAGGAATGTGTAAGCACCTATTGCAAATATTCAAAGGAATCATGCACAAAGCTTCAGTGACAGGTTTTTTGCTATTGCCACCATAACAACAAAAATACAGTGCACTTAATGTGAACAATAAAGATACAATATCTTCCATTCTGAGAATGTTGAAAAAAAAAGTACAGCATTCAGATGATTCTGAATCAGTGGGTAAGAAATCCAAAACTAAAGAGGATCTAATAAAGGGTGGGACCTACACTTGTACCTTTCATTCGGACCACTTTGCTTCATTTTGTTTTTGTATATCTCAGCCACTTCAAATCTGATTTTCATCAAATAAACTTGGAATCCCTCTTGTAATTGTATGCTCTTTTGAATGTCATAAGTTGTTTCTGATTACCTCACAAAATCTGAATCCCCCTTCTCAACCAAAACTATACATCCACTTTAATGCAGAAAAAAAAATATGAACAGCCCAAAAGGACTTTTGTGTCTTTGAAAGCAAGCAAGAAGTAAACAAAAAATAAACTGTGATACAATCAGTATCTTCGTGAAACTTCATCATTATTTGGAACAAAAAAAAAATGAGATCATGTGAATTGCAGTAAACTGAATTCTGCATCAGCATTTTTAGTTTTGTGCACTAATTTGGGGGACAGGAAAAAAAGGACAGTGATTAGAGATGATATGGATAATAGAGGTGTCCGTCAGATGGAAAGGACGGGGAAAAGTTCATGATTACATAGACTGTTTTTCCAAGGGGAAGAAGCCTGTAGTGTGGAAGGTTACCAGTGGTTGATAACTGATGTTGGTTCTCCGTTCTTGCCAAGTGCAAACGGAAAAAGCAACAGTCACTTATTTTATCTTCCAGAACAACACTGATTGCCAAACTTTGCTAAAGTTGTTATTGTGTGTTTTTTTTTTTTTTCTTCAGGGCCAGGAGTATGCTAATCTCCTTCAGCTTAATTAACAAAAGGTTGTGCTACATTTTGCAAAGGTTGCTGTGTCAGCTACAGAATGCAGTATACACCAGATATTTAGCGAGTCTAAATTTTCACGAATCAGATCTTATCGACGATTTTGCAAGTGGATAAATTTGAGATTGTGGAGTACTGTACAGAACAGAAAAATATATACGTGTGCGACACATTCATATCGGGACCAGAATCATTACTTTTGCCTGTCTTTAATTTTGCGAATAGTACCTGACTCGCAAATTTCGCAAAAATAAAAACCGCGCGAAATATTTGGCGTATACAGTACTCACAAATATCCTCCTTCAAATCCCACCCCTTTTTCCATTGCTCTAAAATTGACAAGACTAAATGAAGATTACGTGCATGTAGAGACCAGAATCTGCATGACATTTCAGTCTGCTATGAGGGCAGATGATAACCGACTTCTTTCAATATTAGTAGTACTTTTTTAAAATACAATTTAAAGTTAGGTACAAAAGTTTCAGATTGCCTGCATTAGTATACAAAGGGCTTACAAGATTTATAATTCTACACACTTGACAGAGGCCACAGGGACAAAGCCACCACAGACTTTACATGAAATACTACCCTATACTCCTAATGGCTGAAATAGACAGACAACCAAACAAACCTCAGTGATTTAGCTATAAATACAGTAACCTCAGAAAGCTTGGGGTCAGATTCTTTAACCTAATGTATCAAGGTTTGTATCATGAACATGTTAGTGTGTGTGTGTATCAAAACACATGTATATTTCATTAAACTCTGAAACATATAGGGCAATAAATGATTCCTACAATAATGCTATATGGGTAAAGTCCTAACACATCAGCAATAAACATGCAAATCAAAGTTTAAACACAGACAAAAATTCTGCAATTGTCGATAATTCAACTTTCCAAGTTTTCTTAAATGGGTGCAAGAAATCAGGATATTTGTTTTCTTCATTACCATTTCACTGGTACTTCTTAAAACAATACCAACAACACATGAATCAGATTCCTGCTGCCTGATGCAGTCTGAATACTTATACAGCCCATAACACTAGATGGCGCTGTTTACAAATCACCCCCACTGGTCTGATTGACTCACAGACTGATATACGAAGACTGCGAGTGCATAAGAGAGGTCAAATCTTGCTGTGTCAATGTCTGCCTGCCTGCCTGCCTGCCTGCTTCTCATCTGCACAATACTCGCATGACATCACGTACGTCATACCCCTCATTTGTGTCGTGCGTGGAACATCATCGCCACTTTCACAGTTTTTTTTTTCTGACAAGAATCACTTTCTCTAAGACCCACTCCCACTTACAAATATATCATGGACACTTTCTCCTTCACGTGTCTTTCAGAGACAGGGAATGTCACTATCTTCGAGGTGATACAAATCATGTTATGGGCTGTGTTGAGGGCAAAGCAAGTGAGAGCATCTTACAAAAGATCAGACATCATCACCACATGGCCAAGGATGTTCTTGGGCACTGCCCACTGAGCACAAAACCTTAATTGCTCTGACCATCACCCTGTCACATCTCTGCTCTTTGTCCGAATCAATTTCAGAATTCAGACTTTCACTAAAATTCTCATGGAAATCATTATTAGGAGTACGAAATGAAAGGAAGTGGATATATTTCAGTGGTGTTTTTCATTCTGAATGTGGAGTGTTGTTGTTCTTTTTGTTTCTTTAAAGCAATGGTTACAACATGAGCAATGTATTTTTCATGATAAAGAACTAATATCTGACAAAAATAATAGACCTCCCTCAGAACCTTTAACTCCTCCTTCTGCACCAACATCCCCAAAAAACGTCAGTGGCTTTTCCACCTGCCGCTACGCTCCAGGAATGTTGATTTCAAACTGTCAACACCTGCCGAACGACCGGCACGATGCTAAATTAACATCTCAGAGCTTGTCACTTTCGCTTTTCTGCCCCCTTATCCTCATCCCCTCCACCCCATCCTTCCCCCTCCCCTCCCCCATCCTTCCCCCATCCCCTCCCCCATCCTTCCCCCCTCCCCTCCCCCATTCCTTTCTTCCCCCTACCAGCACCTGCTGGGTGGTATACTTGTCGGCTGCTGAGCAAACTTCCACTCCACTGCATGTTCCCTTTCATGTGGCTATCACCGCCCTGTCACTTGGAATTTCCTCCCCTGACTTTCTGGTCTCCATAACCAGGCAAAGAGAAACCACTGGTGCAGGGAGGACAAAATATTATTAGTGCCACCTACTTCACTCCTACCACCTTTATGAAACTTTCCTGGCCATAGTTTGTATTTACACTCTGTTAATTACACTTTGCATGTTTCTGTATGTTTGTATATTATGTAGCAGCACTTCTTGTACGTCAAATGATAAGTAGGCCCTACACCATATATTTTGCAAATTGGGACTTGTAAGGCAATCTGTCAGTGAACAAAAGGACGATTGGAACCAGTACCCTCCTTTTTCAGAAGAAAAGTCAGTGATTTCTAACAGTGGATAATGATATACGGCACATTAGTATTTACAGGAGCCAATATTTTCACAAATACTACTTCCGTAAAAGATAAGTTGACCACATAACGAAAGAATCCCAAAATATATCCTGAACACAGTATGATCGCTTCTTTCAATACATCTTGTGTAAAAATACCAAAGTGAGTGGGCTTCCCTCATAAGTTTGTAATGACCCTGAATATTGCACAGCATTTTGAATTCGTCTTCACCCACTCAGCTTATATTTAGCTATAGAGAGATGATGAAAACATGTTCCCCATCCCCAGCCAACTCACAACACACAGTAATTAAAGCCGTCATCTGTGGTCACACATTTTCTACTTTGTTCTACAATGTTTTGTCAAATGTTTGCTTCTTCTTTTTTTTTTACCCTTTTACCCTGTCCCATGTTGGGGGGGGGGGGGGGGATCTACCCTGTAAACCTATGCCAAGTGATGGAGGATGATCACATGACAAGGACTATGCAAAGGCTCAAACCCTAGAGACTATAGATATTGATCACTCACAAATAGAGGTGGAAAAGTAAAATATAGGCCTACCTGTTTAAAAATCTGGGCCATATATAATTGGAACGAACCATCTGAAAATATTACATGGAAGTCCAACTTCAAAAACTCTGAACAAATCTTACATCTTACATACAGTGTATATTCATATCAGCATATCAGTAGACAGTGTATTGTTCCACATTGACCTTCTAATTTTGTTTTGAAAGTTGGATATGCTTCATTACTGCACCGTGCTTTGAAAACACAGGTACATGTATGGTGGTTTCCATGTTTGACAAATAAGCATTATTATTGTTCTGTTATTATTACTACTGTTGTTGTTGTTGTTATTATTATTATTATCATTATTATTATTATTATTATTATTATTATTATTATTATCATTATTATCATTATTATTATTATTTTATTATTATTATTATTATTATTTTTAATATTATTATTATTATTATTATTATTATTATTATTATTATCATTATCATTATTATTATTATCATTATCATTATCATTATCATTATCATTATTATCATTATTATTATTATTATTATTATCATCATCATTACCATTACCATCATCATCATCATTATCACTGCCATTATCACATTAATCTAAAACTCTAAGGATAAGCTTAGGCTCTTGAAAGGGTCTCATTCATAAAGGAACTGCTTAATCCTTTCTCATTTACAAAGACATTAGCTCCTACATGTATATTTCCAAACATAACTTCCCGTGATCTCTAAATTAAAGTGGAACCTTGCACTTTGAGCTAATCTTAGCAGGTCACACACACAAAAAAAGAGAAGAAACAGAAATAGACAGAGTTTTCATATACAAAGAAAAAAATCATTTCATATCATAGCTACAGTGTCTTCAAAGGCAAGACCTTTCCATGCAAATTCAGATGTTGAAGACTTTTACAGGATGCTGTAATCACATAGCCCTGAACATGCTGCAAGAGTATCAAGGTTATAGTGCATAATTTGTTGATGGTAGTCCAATTACTGTGACTACTTGGGGGTAAAGGATTATATGTTGAAGTGACACTGGTTACATTGCAATTGTGCTATTTTGGAGAATGTCACTGTTTTATTTTTGTAGAGTTTAGTGTTTATTTCCACAGAATAAAACAAAACACTTCCAGCTGGTAAGTCAAGTCTTTAGAGTCCCCAAGGATACATCACCTCTTATACAACACCCAAAAAGAATACAGCTATCCAATTGGTCGATTGCTCATCACGTGACACGCAATTAAAAGTTCCATTGCACACTGTTGTTGTCAGCAGTACAATTTTGTTTGAGCAAAAAAAGGATATTGCATGGCTGACGTCACGAAATTTCCACAGCAACTCATAGTTCTTGTTCCATTGCACTGCTCTGATGTCACAATATACAAACCTTTGCCATGCGAACTCAATAGTGTGCATTCTGTCACTCATTTTATAGTAGAATCACAACCAATCAGTCTTGTGTACAACTGACTGTATTGTGACTGTGCTACTCATTTGCCTTTCATTTCTGCACCAAATTCAAGAATCCGAGTGGACCACATCTGTTAACATCTGAGGTGTTGTATAAAAACAAATAGTGTACGGTCTTTACTCGTGCAATGGAACAAGATTTTGCACTTGGTGAAAGATGAGGTGCACTATTCAACTCGGCTTTACCTCATTGAATAGGGTGCATCTATCTTTCACCTTGTGCGAAATCTTGTGACCATTCACTATTTGTTTTATATATTTCAAGAGTATACTCTATCAGCATATATTTGCTTCTGTTGGTGCGTTCTGTAAATGCATCAATACCACATCACTCACACTAGGATTCACTGTTAATACACAGCTCACATCTGTGCACACTCAATACATGATTTATACTGTTTACATTATTTGGTAAACTTGTATGGCTTAGGGGTACTTTTGGCTGCCATTTGTGACATATGGACTTGAAAGACATGGGTTTCAACCCCTGAAGTGCCCAGTTAATGTATCCCAAACAGATTTAACAAAAAAGAACAAATGTACACAAAACATAACCAAGAAAGGTGCCTTTTCTACAAGAGTTGGATACTGCAGTCATCCATTGATTTGGTAATTTGTTGATGTTTATGTGACTGCTATGGCTGTTACTCTGTCTGGTTTATATATATATATTTTCTTTTTTTTTTTTATCATGGCTTACAACAACTATCTTCATCTTGTTTATCATGACCTGCAATGCAAAAAGGACAAAATGAAGGCATATTTTTTTAAAACCAAACTTCCAAATAATATTTTAAGATCACCTCTTTGGCGGAAGTATGCAACAAAAATCCTTCTCTTACAACTAGAATGGACGTGGACTAAACTCATCGCTCAGGTATCATAATTACAGCACAAACTCACAGTGCTCTTTACTCAGTGATAATCTTTGGATGTAACGAGGACCACATGTGACACAATGATGAGGTGTGACATCTCACTTCAGCGGAGCGAAAACATTATCGCAATCGGGCAATCGTAAAAAAATTTCCCCGCTTCCCCTTTGGATTCCATCGGGGGGTTCAAAAGGAGGAAGTCTTTAAATGCCTCCCAGCGCGCAATCGCACAATTTCATCAAGGCATGGAGATGAAAAGTCTAATCAAATGGAACACAGGGCTATGCTCCAGATGCAAAGGTCAACTCCGCTTCATCAGCGTTTTTTTTTTATAATATTTGTGCTGAACGAATGGTATAATAAAACCCCAGCTGACAGCACAGGATTTTACGGGGTTGCTCTTCATGATAAATTATCCTTAAGATGAAGAGAGTTAAGGGATGACATCACTCAGAAACAAAATTAGATATTGCACAACATCGCCTCCTTTTATGATTCCTTCTATAAAAGAGATCCCATATAACATGTGGAGGTAAACAATCCTCACGATACTGCTCTATACCCAATATTTTGATGATCTATTTAAACAGTCTGATAAATATTTACCTCTTGATCTGACACCATCATCATCAGCCAACCATTCTTGAGATGCAGAAGACCCTGTATGAAGCATGGAGAGGGAGAAAATAAGGATTCATTGATTTAAGACAGATCCAGGCAGACAGATAATATGCATACACACAAAATAATACATATATAAATAGATGTAAAAACAGATCTATGGATTCATAGATAGACGAGCAGATGGACAGATAGTAGATAGTTAGATAAACATACAAGTAGATACACGTGTAGATAGATATATAGACAGATAGAGATATATAGAGATAGAGAGACAGATAGAGAGATGGACAGGCAAGTCCAGAGACAGATAGGCTGAAAAAGAGATAAGTAGAATGATAGATAAGACAGACAACCAAAGTTTAATAGATGGCCCGATACATATAGGTGTACGTAAACATATATTACATATATGTGTGTGTGTGTAGTTATATATTTAGATAGATAGATTGAAAGAGAAACAAAAAATGTAGAAATACCATCAAATAATGAGAAAGATAGAAAAGAAGAGATACAGAGATGAATAAAGGATGAAACACAGAAATTTACACCACCAAGGAAAAGTGATGAGAGTAATATTGCGGAACAGACATACGGACAGACGAAGGAGAGAAGGGACAGACAGACAAACAGTCAACAACAATCACAGTCAATATCCATCTCAATTACTGCAACTCTGGGCGATAGCAATCCCATATGCCAGACGGCAGACATGACAGATTCGAAATGCATTTTCAGTGCATTTGGGGTATCGCTTGGAATAGTGAATGGTGCTAGAAGGCAGGCACTGGGGCATAGTGCATGTCTCTGCAGTGACAAGAATGTCTAGAAAAGTAGGACATATAAATATTGTATGTAGGCATCAGAAATTTGAGACAGTAATAATCATATGCTCAAATCAAATATCATCATAATGTCTATTGTCATAATTATAGAGAGGAAATTTCCACTGTCTTGCAGCACATCCACTTCCACTTTTGAAAAGAAAATTGCTCTTCTCATGATAAACAGGGACAAAAACTCCCTATACAAGAAAGCATGAATTCATTTTAGTGGCTTCTTTATCTAGGAGATATAAACCACACACGCCAACTCTTTTTTGCGTGTATGTTACAGTTTCCACATTGCGGGGAGTATCAGCATGTTTTCTGTGGTCTTTTTTTTAACCTACGATGTATGATCGCCACCATGTTTTACCTAGAGCTGAAGCACAGTACAGAACAGCAGATTGTGCAAAGGAAAAAAATGAGTGGCATTTTGAAATATGTGTGCCATTGAAGCCCTTATGCCTGACTGTGTAGTCATGACAGAGAGCTGAGGAGATGACTTTTGAGATGAGCCGGCGAGACTGAAAGCGGAGAGAGAATGAGAAAAGAAGGGGGGGGGGAGAAGGAATCAATTTGGTGCACATCGGGTGAATCGATTTCCACTAATAATCACGGCTTGATAGGCAGATTTTTGTCATGTCGCACTAATTTGGGGGAAGATAGAGATGGCATTTCAAGCTCGCGACTCCATTTTCTCTGCGAATTCCACATACTTTGAGTGAAATCCCTTTCACCAGCTGGGTGGATTCTATTCACAAAAATTGCAACCAGCCCCGACCAAAAGTGCTGTTCAGAGTTGTTTTAGATAAAACATACCAGCTTGTGGTGCAGATGTCGAGCATATATCTGAATTTTGACTGTCTCTGAAACATTACCCTGAAGAAAACTTCCATAATTTTCTTTCCCACACCTCAACTATGACTCATCAACAATCTTCTGTGAAGTTTAATAACAAAAATATTGACATTTTATGTAAGAGTTCGTGAAGTAGGTACATACATATCCCCACTTCACAAACTCCTTACATGAACCATTGATATAATCACAACAATGTGGCAAGAATGACAAATTTATCACGCGAACCTTGACGTTTTGATTGTAATCCCTGTCATTGATCGCTGAGCAGAGTACAATGCGGCAAACAACAACACATTTAATAAGCTCGCCACCACGAAGCTGGAAAACAGCTGCCCAGAGTTCAAAGTGCATATTGCTGCAAGGTGCGATCTTTAAACCTTGCTGGCGTAAAAAGGCACAGCATTATGACATGGAATTCAGCATGTATACACTGATGTTTACAATGTGAATGCACTAGAAAAGACTGCACATGATATGCACACAGTGACATCCTACATACATCAACAAATTTGACAGCAAGTTTGTCTAAAATTCCACTATACAGTTAGAGCTGGAGATTCATTTAGAAAATGAAATCAAACCCATTGCCCATGGGTACAGAGTGAGCCTTGTACAAAGGCTATGGGGACTTCAGGATCTTATAAGAAATGGGTTAACCCTTTCTGTATCAGAGACTTTGAACAGTGTGTACAATGATACAGGGTTTTTTGTGTCAATGCACACTCAAAGCAGACAAAGGTTTGAAAGACAGCAAGTATGAAGTCTCCGCCTTCCTTTTCATCTTACCCTCTCCTCGCCTTCCACTCTGCTGGATATCACCGGATGCTGCAAGCAACCATGGCAGTTGTCGTCATGGCGATTGTTCACGAGATACCCATCACACATCATCATCATTTTTTTCTCTTCCATGGGCTGCACATCCGCATACGACATCCTCAGCATATTCCCGAACATGTGTGTGTGCGGGGCAATATTCTGCATATACCCCACAGCAATGCGCGTCTTCAATTCAAATTTTTACAGGCAGGCTGTATAATAGCCATAATATGCAAAGATGACAATAATACTTCACCTTTTTAAAAAAAATCATATCAAATGATAACATCTTGGATCACACCTAGCCTAGCTCCTTTGAATTTCTAAACCGAGGCAAATCTTTTACTGCTGCTCATGGCAGTTTCTAGGAAGGAAAAGGGGGAAGAGAGAGAGAGAATGCTTGTGTTGCTCACCGGAAATGTTTCTGCGATCTCTTTCCGCTTCACGTCTTCGTTGTCTGCAAGATTCGGGTCTGAGTTGCTACGTTTTAATCTCGGCGGGCTCTGCGGCGACAAAACAAGAGACAGGAAGAGGGACCAATTAGACCAGAAACACAGATGCAAGAGGGGACAGATTGGAAGGGAATGAGACATTTAAAAAGACAATCACACACACAGAGATCACATGTAACGTGACAAATTGAAACATATGGTAAGGGGAACAGGGGAAAGAAAGCTTGTAGAAAGAGAGTGTAGGACATGTAGAAACTACTATTACATAATTGAATTGTTACGTCCGACATTCCAGGGCAGAAATCTAACTTGGTCCACAAACTTTAATCTAGGACACTACTGTCAAATGATGACACTGATGTATTTGAGTGAGTGTGAGTGTGTGTGTGTGTGTGGGGGGGGGGGGGGGCTGTGAGCTCTGCCCTTACATAAGGCATAGAGGACTTTTCAATTTGCCTCTAGAAAACATCTATGTCCTCATTCGGCACACTAAATCAACCAACAAAGGCTGTGAATAAATTATCACATCAGTTCCAAACGGCATGAAATAGGACACAAATAATTCATTGCAGTTCAGTAGTAAACTTTAACTAAAGAATCATCATCTTCCCTTTAATATGTGCGAGTCTCTGATTTTTCAAAGAGTGACAGTCTGTGGATGTAGTGATAGTCGACTGGTTTCAGGTTTAAAGGTGTGCATGACTTGCCAAATAATTTTACCTCTGAACTTTTGTTTTTTCTCTCAAAAATGGGGTACAAGTTTTAAAGTTATACATGACTTGTCAATCTTTACCTCTGAACTTTTGCTTTTCCTCTCAGAAATAGGGAAGGGAACTGTGCTGCCATCAAGGGTGTGCCTATTCCGCCTCTCCTGGGCGTGACGTCTCCTTTCTATCGTCCTCTTGCTGGGCGATTGTGTCTCTCCCTGAATCAGATCTTTGTTTAGCCTGAAGCGCCCTCTCTTGGGCACGTCCATGCGCTGCAGCTCCTCCTGTGACAGCAGGTTCTGTGAGTTCGTGTCAGCTTTGGACGGCTGCGATTTTTTCGTGAGGGACTCGGTGGTGGACTGGGAATCGGTCGGAGACGTGCTCCGCTCGCTGGTGCTGGACTTGCGTGACGACGAGGCCTGGTGCGTCGGCGAGGATCGGGGTGAGAGGTCCTTGTAGACGTTGTTATTGTTTCTGTGCAATGAGGTCTCCGCTGTGCTGGAGTGGGCTGGGTGTGACTCCCGCTGCGATTTTGTGCTGGAATCGTTTGTCCCAAGCTCACGCTCCAAGTCCGCTAGTCCTGACTCTGAGGGACGACTACGCAAGGAAGAACTACCAGAATACACATAGCTAGAGCTGTCCGATAATGGTCTCTTCGTTGACTCTCCCTTCCCTTCCAGTCCCTCACTCCTGCTGTATGCCTTTGATTCCGTCCTGCCCGATGCTGTGTGCCGCCGAACGAGTCTGTCCTCTCGGTGTCTCTCTGTCGATGAGGATGTGGGGTCCATTCCTGTGGGTGGCTTCCTTGACACCTGCCGCTTGTCGTACTTCTCTGGCCGCTGCTCGAGGGCGCTATGCGAGCGCCGCAGGTTGGACTTCTCCTTGCGGGCCGCCTTGCTGGTCGCTGTCAGGATGTCGGTGGTGTCCCGAGCTGTGGTCGTCAGGATGTCGCTGGGCTCGTCTCGGCTCTCCACTGCCAAGTCGTGGTCCATCTCGGACAGCTTCGATGCAGGGTCATCGTTTGATGGGGGCACGTCAGGCTTCGCCTCGGCTTCCTCAATCTTTTGAGGTGAGTCAGAGTCCTGCATCAAAGGCAAAGATGGAGAAGGCAGTCTTTAGTATCCAATCATAATCCTCAGTTTCTATGTTAAAAATCCTTTAAAAACATACACAAAGTCTTTTGTCAATAAACTGTCCATCTCAACAAGTGAAACATTCATGTTTACTTCTTAACATTTCTGATGTAATAATCTTGTTGTAGAATTTCATCACATGTTCCATCAATACATTTTAATCTCAAGAAATATTCAAGTAATGCCTATCACAGAGTTCAGGCTAACATGTAACACTAACAGCAAGGGGTTGGTCTTCACAACATCCCCCCCCCCCCCCAACATGCAACTGAAAGAACAAAAGAGTGACTGCAGTAGCTCAACCTGTCGAAAGCTTACAGTGAATGCAACCACTGGGGGGCAAATCATGTTTGGTAACATTCATGTCACTCCAGATTAACCCCAGATAAAACATGGGGGACTCCCTTGCCCCATAGAGGTTGAGGGTTGAGGGCTGGAGGTTGGGGGGGGGGGGGGTGGGGAGAGGGAGGTGTGTGTAAGGGTATCATCCCACAACACGCATTCCTCCTGGTTCAAGGGTCGCATGTTCGGCAATCCATCATTGGACAAGGAGCAGGGGAGCAGAGTCAACGCTGAGGTTTGATGGGCTGGGGTTGGGCTGGCGGCAGGGCGTGGAAAGCATGTCATCTTGGATTTATGCCACCAAGAAGATCCCTGGTATAAATTCCCTCTCTCGAGGGAGCCCTGGGTGTACTTTGGGCACCAGTGATGATGGGATACCCTCTCCCCTCCCTCTTTTTCTTCCAGCATAGCATAAAGATGTACTGATACAAATCATTTCATCCCACAAAGCTGTTAACATGTCTGTTCTCATCTGATAATTGGGCTGCTTGAAAGAGTCCATCTGGATGAAAAGAATTCTTGAGATTCACATCCTTGTCACTGATTGCTCTTTGCACAATGATTTAATGCCCAATGCCTCTTTAACGCTAGACCTTCACTTTAAAGCTTACATTCAGTTAAGGGGATTGACTGGGATATGTGTTCATTGTCGTGTTCTTACTCACAAAGGGGTTGACATGGTTGCATGGAGGTAAAATACACGAAGGATCAATTTTCATAGCATTATCTTGAATATTGAGAAGAGTACAGAAATATCTACAATGATTTAGCTGCTCATAAATGTCAAGATCACCAGCTTAAGCTACAATCTAACTTTCACCAAAATCAATATCCAGGATTAATAGTATTCCTATCAATCTATCATATTCAATAACAGTTGTATTCAGATATGCTCACTTATAATCCAGATGGAGTTAACACAGTACAGGGTCTATAGACTTATATCATTCTGGTTTCCACATGAGAACATTCATTCTTGTCATGTATGAGGGAAAACTAAATACAAAATGAAGACAGTACATAATACTGATAGCAAGGTTCTAAATGAAAAGAAGAGAATATATTTCTTCTTTTTTAAGTATCTGAGACATCACAAATCTCAAAGTAAAGTTTGTGTTATGTTTGTCCAATTTTTTTTTTTTTTTTTTAATGTCTGAATACATAATTTGAAGAACTGTTTTGTAAAATGCAGTTTAGATGTCCTGGAAAAAAAAAAGTAATATTGTGGAATTCCATCAACATTTCTTTTCATACTGTTCTACTGCCTTGTCATCACAAGCTGTTGAACAGTTCCCACCTTGTGAGGGCAGCACACAGAACTAGCCAGAATTTTAATGATTTACCACTTCTGAAAAGACTGTCCTAAGAATTTTTACCAAAGTGTCTCTTTATGCATTAATACTAAATCCACATACAAGTCTTGGGGAAAACATCCCCTTTAATAGCCAAGGAAATGGGCGAGTTGCATCTGATTTGCTTGTTACTGTAAATGGGCAAGCATGCTGAACTCTGCAGTAGCCGCATGCCACAATATTTCGCCAATATCTAGAGAGCGACAAGGTAGGATGCGCTACGGCTGCGTGGCAACGACCGAAGGCGCCAGCCATCATAAGATGCCTATCTGGTGAGGATGCTGCAGTTAAACATGACTAGAGATGATTTTCTTGCTCCACTAGCTTCTCCTCAAGGCACCTTTCTGCATGACGGCACTCTGCGATCAACCGTGTGCAAGTCAGAGGAAAAGGTGATGCCTTTCCATGAGTAATGGCATGTTACGCCAAATGAAATGATAGCTTTGGCTTTGAATGAATTGTCACAATGGTCACACAGTTGAGTTACAAATTCTGCTCCTTTCCTTAGTCAAGGAAACCTTTCCCTTTTGATCTTACATCGACATAAATCACAGAAAGAGTTTGTTGCTATTACATTGACTGTAGATGGATAATATTTACAGTAAGCACAAACATCTACTAATTTCCATCAGCAAAGTTTTGAGGTTTTTTTTTTTTTTCACCAGCCACCTGAATTAAAAAGGTATATCATGCATGAAATACACAATGTTTCACTGACACCTTCACAACACTGGACTCTTTCTCTAGTACGGAAGACACTTCAAAAAATTTCAAAAATACAAAAGAGAAAGAAAAAATCAAGTCACATTCTTTTCTTTTCTACTTGTGAAACTTGAAGATAACTTAATCCACGACTTGACAGATGCTCGTCTGCGAAATCGTATTGGGGATCTACTTGATGAGCTTTTAGAAGAGTGTTACAACCAAACTAGCATATCACCTAACACATATGGCAGATATTTCCTGATGCCCTCAGTTGCCTAACAAGCAGAGTACATGTCCTTTGGACCGGGAAGGGACTGGCCTCTACCCCTCCACACCTGGACAATGTCAAATTTGGAATAGGCCACAAACCTCAGAAGTCTATCCAGTATAAGAATTGCTTAATGCAGTTTATATAGCCGCATTTGTTTGGATTAATGCCACAACTAAACGCAGATGTCATGATTTGTTTGTATCAATCGGGTAATGATAATAATATTCCCAGGCACTCTTCGCCAATCAAAACCACTAGAAGCTGGTACTCATCTGATATTACTTCCTTCTGTAGTAATAATAGCTATCAAACCCATGCACTTCTGTCCTAGTGTATGACAATCACACCACAGCACTTGCTTATGACTCTATTCTCCTTCCCTACGCAGACTCTCATACTAATACCACACACAACTGTTTTTCTTTCAGCAAATATTCCTCGTGGTCTTGCATATCCACATCCACATCACTACTTTCCTTCGTATAAAGTATACTGTGCTTTCAGCTGAGGTTTTGATGCTTGGGTCAAATTCTACCCCCTCTCCTACACCATCACTTTTATCAGGTGAAGACTGTCAAAATAGCTCACCCAGACACAAACAGAACCACTTCACCAAAAATATAACTTTGCATTACCAAAGAGACTGCAAAATAAAGTATTTTAAGTGGAGGGGAGGTGACAGTCTATTACACAGTCTTTGTGAACTCTACTTAAACCTGGCCTGAGATAGACTATGAAAAACTATTTCTGATGCGTGGTCATACACCTGACCTTGTCTCAGGCCTAAATGACCGAAAAGATATTCTGGGAGGAAAAGAAAAATCACCTTCCCTCCCTTCTGACACTTTCTGACTTGACTGTGACATACTTCTGATCCTACTTAATCCATAGCCTTGACATCCAAGAGGGGAGGGGGGAGGAGAATATAGAGGGGTTGGAGGAACCAGTGGAAGAGTGGGGAGGGGGACTGGGAAGTGAGCAGGAAAGGGAGAAGGAGAGGGCAGATGGGCTTTACAAGAAGGCGGCCCCCTGCAATTTACTCCTTTAATACCTTAAGATTCACTCGTTGAGGTATACCTTGCAAGACTAGGAGGCCCCTGGGCAGATGCCCTGGGCTGCACTAACATTAATTCCAGCAACCCCCCCCCCCCCCTTTTCCCTTTCTTTGCCCCATGTGACTTTAACACAGCAAACTGATCCCATGCAAGAAAACTTATGACCCATCCTCTTTACTTATTTAGTCCCTCCATTCTTCCCCTTCCATCAAACCATCCTAGTTGCGGCACTTCGAGCCAGTCATTAATCACATCACAACAAATGACGGGCGATTTTTCGTCTGAACACATCATTAACGTCCTAATGGCCCAAAGTGGAGACTGAGCTTCACATAACCCAGAGTGAACGTCCATCCCACATTATGTCTTCCCCTTAGAGTCTTCTTGTTTATTAGTATGCACAAGACAGCTTTAAGTGAGCTTGCATTGTTTAATCTATCATTCTTCTGTATGTGTGTGTGTGTGTGGGGGGGGGGGGGGGGGGGAGTGGAGTAGGTTAACAACTTCTAGGCCCACATGTATACCGTTTGGTTTATCTAGTCCCATTTTGTTCTTTTCTTTTGTCTACATTTGAGATGGTTCTATTTCTGTATCACTTTTCTTCATGAATTTACCCAAAGAGTGTTTGTCTTTCTTCCGACTGATGTAAGATGACTTACCGAGGATAAAGGTAAGAAATCATGGTTTACAGCCTCTCATGCAGATTTTGGTCATTGCTTGCCACAGGCTGCTACCATCCCTACCATCATCCATCCTAATCCTCCCCCCCTCCCCCCACCATCATCCACAACCACCACTACTGCCGTCAACACCACCATCATGGATGCACATATTAAAGTGCCCAATCACTCCCCATATCGACTCCTGTACTCAAAAGTCAAACCAGGGAACACTCTTGGACCAGTTATAGATTTTAATTTCAAACACACACACACACACACACACAGACAGACACAAGGTCAAGTGCGCCATTCATGCACCATTCAGGGAACCGGACAATGGCACAGAAGTGGGTTCCCATTGCACGGGTTCAGACTATGTCAATATCATTACCACTTCACTTTTTGACTCTGTCCAAAGAGCAGAGAAAGGAAAGCAAACTTTCACACCACTCTGTTTATGTTCCCTCTGGATTCTCACACCAGCTCCTCTCCCCCCCCCCCCTCCCTTTCTCCTCTTTCATTCTAAAATTACCCTTGGGATCAAAATATCCTTTCACCTTTCAGTCCTATTTCTATCTTCAATATTCAACAGTTGAGCAGAATGTCTACAAATCCACATTGTAGATGTTCCATAGCACTGCAGGAGCTCAGTTCGTTCAGAAAATTTCCATGTAATTTTTCAAGTCCACAGCCATCTTACCTGGCACTTTAAAGCTCACCATCACATCAGGGAGATGTTAATTTATAGGAGGCTACGTAGCTCGTGCTGCTCACTATCTATACTGGTGAGTATAAATCATACATTCAGGAAAAGAGTCATTTGGCAAGCAGGCAGCCATCTGAACAATCTGATATTTGATAGGAATGCACAGATAGAGAGCAAACCTCAATAATGAAATCTAGACAGACTTCCAAAAAGAAAGATATACTGAGTAAGCGAAGGGGGATGGAGAAGAGATCTAGCCTAAAATGTACGTCAATGAATTCTATAATCTTCTCATTATCGGTTCATACAGGCTGTTCCAGCGCATGATGCAGCTGATTAAGTCCCCCCCCCCCCACCCCCATAGTTCCTGGTCGCAGCACTGCATGAAGAACCACACACCGCACACACACCGCGCACCGTATGGGCAAATTGGCCCGAAACATCAATTCCAAAACTCCCGCATTAAAGCCTAATGAGATAATTCATTTCATTTGCCTGCCATATAGGGGCGAGTTCTGCTCCTGATGCACAAACCACAGGCAGTAGGGGGTTCTGCCCAACATTACTCTGGTACACACACACACACACACATGGGCATACCACTTATTTACTCCCACTGAAAAATCAAGTTATCACGTTTTAAATTCTCTATTTGCAGTTCCGATAGAACACTTCACCATGTGTGTCCCTAAACTGAGTGTGTGATGTGCGCACTTAAAGTTTAAAAAAAAAAATATATATATATATATATATATATATATATATATATATATCTCCTTCTGTCAAATTCTGATCTGTTTCTCTTTCCCGAGGGATATCTTTTGCCCCCTCAAATAGTTCATGCCAATACACTGCTCCATGTTTTAAGTAATTTCTTCGTGCATTTGAGATGTACAAATTGAATGACTAGAATTGAAATTCTACAGAACAGATTGCAGTATTAAATATGCCTCTAATTTGAATGTGCCTATTCACCATGCCTGCTTAGCTACTAATCTTCTTTTTTTTTTTTTTAGAAATCCCCCCAAAAGACATTCACAAAACCTACAAACTTGACAAAATTGTCAGCTAAATCAAAGCATACAGACCAACCTAACACTACAGTCTGTCACATACAACATCATTCAGTTCATTTCAGTTAAATTAAGTTTTATTTCTGCAATAATATCTACCAAAGAATCGGCATAATCATAAGAAATATATGCATCACTCATTACTATACATCATACGTAGTACAATTCTAGGAAAAATGTATAAAGTAAAAAAGCAATGCATGTCAGATGGAAGGTACATTACCAAAGGAAATGCTTTGGATAAAGATGAGGGGTGGTGGAAATGCAGCAGAGCTGGACAATGAAGATGGCCCCAGGTATATGTGATTCGATGCAGATTAATGGAATTATGGGATGTATAAGGACCCCGTGTACTGGCCATGACAGTAAGTTTCAGGATGTTTGTGCCAACTGGCTATTTACAGAAGCAGCCACATTATGTGAATTTGGTATACCATCATTTCTCTTCTCTAAATCAATCACTATTTCAATACTTAAAGTTCTCTTAATCATGTTTAAATCCATTCTACTGCAGTGTTTGCATAAAGATGTGATGATGATTTAATCTTTCAGATGTTACTTTTTTCACCTTATAATTACTATAAAATCAAAACAAGCCAACCAAAGATTATAGGGGCTAGAAAGACCTGGCCTAGAATTTTTAGACCCACCATTACAACCTGTCTGCACAAAACTGCCCCAACCCTTCTTTTAACCAAGGAGGCTAATGCCATGCGAAAAGGTCGAGAGGTCGAAAGGGAAAAGTTCAACTGCACAAACTTTACAGGGCTGCTGGGAGAGGGGGACAAACTCACGTTGTCACGCAATGCCAACAAAGAAATTCAAGTTTCTTTAAATGCCGTGTTTATTTCAAGTCAGCCAGGATTCCCAAACATGTTTGTCAATTTCACATGTTGATACACTCGGAATGAATGGAGCTGGAATGTGTCTGGGTCTGTGTATCACTTGCTAAAGTGATATGTAGGAATTGATTGTTTCCCATATTAAATGGTACGCAGGGTGCCTTTGTGCTGCTTACAAAGGTGTTTTCATGTTTTTCTGAATGAACATTTTTTGGCAAATATGCTGTCTGTCTGGAAACAAACTAACATTCTGACAAAACAAAGTCAGGATGATTTTAAAAACTTGCAACTGCAATTGCCTCTTTAGAATGTCTGGACTAAAGAATGACTTCACAAGTTCAAGGGTTGTGAAGCAATGTTCAGACTTGTTTTGAACATGCTTTATAATTATAGCTTTGTTAGCAGGAGTAGGATAAACACCTTTCTACACAAGACATTACAAACCATCTAAAATGCTGCAGACATTCCAATGAAGGCAAAATTTCGCACCTACATGTTAAAAACATGTTTACAAAGGACTTCCCTTGTCCCTGCCATATGTGTCAAGACCATGTCACTAAGCATGGAAAAGGTCAATATCACAGAGCCATATCAAAACAACAAACCATCTTAAGACATGAATGAACTTCATTGAGTAATATTGTAGAATAGACTCTTTAAAGATTACATGATTTTAATATCTTATTATGACTAATGTGAGATTTCTACTGATATTTTCTACACCAGGCATGCTATGACACCCACACAAACACACAGAAAAAACAAACAAACACACAGAATGCACACCTGTGTACCAACACTAGATCTTCACTAATATGTTTTGCAGTTCAAAGGCATTTGTAACCAGGGTGGGCAGGCCCACACAAACATAAACACATTGATTCGCCCTATGCACTTTTAGTCACATTATTAAATTGCTACAGTGTGGTTCAAATACATTTCATATCACAGCAAACACACAAAAACACAAACAAACAAACACACACACACACACACACACACACGATGCAGCCAAGTATAAATCCACATATATATTCTCTCATGGTCAATTACAAGAGACTGTGTGGGTGGCTAATCATATCAATTGCCATTAATGGTGCCAAGGTTTTCATAAAGCCACCTGTCACTTCATCTTTCTTTTCCAACCCCCCCCCCCCCATCCTAACCCTCAATCTACAGCCCTACCCCCATCCTCAATGATCAGGGCCAGCCAACTGTACAGTACAGGCTGAAGCTGGGAAACTGAGCCTAGCACTGTCAAAATCCCCCCCCCCCCCCCCCCCCCCCCGGAGATTTTGTGAAATGCACATCAGCATATCAGACACTGATTTGGAGAAGCAGAAAAAGTCACAATGCAGAATGCATTTTTAAATGATTGACAGAATATGATTTTATAAATAACAAACACTTGCATATAATATGATACTAGCCTATGCAGTAAGTATCAATATCATTGTGTAATTTGCTAATAAGCAAATGACTTTACTACAGCTACATTAAAAAAGAAACTTTCATCTTTCATCACCTGATGG
Source organism: Diadema setosum (assembly GCA_033980235.1). Classification (NCBI taxonomy): domain Eukaryota; kingdom Metazoa; phylum Echinodermata; class Echinoidea; order Diadematoida; family Diadematidae; genus Diadema; species Diadema setosum. The sequence continues at coordinate 6,490,212 of CM067064.1, forward strand.
TTCTAAAATCTCTTCCCCCCATTTTTCCTTAAAAAGGGGTCTCTAACAATGTGAAAAACTATGTTGTGTTTATATGCAAATCAAGGCATAGATGAAATATCATCTGAAATGAATGTTATAATAAAATGCCTGGTATGAGTAAGCCAAAAATGAAATTGACTGATGGGGTAAGTACCTGAAGTCTGTAACCATGGTAATAAAAAGATAGCAAAACTTTTCATCATGCCCGCTCTAGCTGCCATGGTAACTAACTCTTCTTTATCCCATTCTTCCTGAATCTTGACAGACAAAAACAGGGCGGGGTGAACACGCCCCAAATTCTCCTCCCCTGACCTGTTTCATTTCAGGAAGACTTTTTCTTCTCAAAACAAAAACAAAAGCAAAAAGAAAACAAAATTTCTTCAGCGGCGACTTTACATTCCTTTTCCAGCATAGAGCATATTTACGAACATGCCCTTCACCGTGGACAATAAGTGCGCATGATCTCACTGCTGTAACATAGACAATGCAGGAATTAACCTCTAATAATCTGCAATCGATGTTGCAATTAGAAGGCAGATGGTCCCCATGGCAACAACCACGCTCATATTAGAGCTCATGATAGTCCTTATCCTTTCTCTTCATAACCTTCCTCCACATATCTTTTTATTATTTTTATCATTATCAACTGATGCAAATTGGGTGGGCCTTGGAGTTATGCCATTTGTGGCAAATCCGTAGAGAGAGCCAATTTACTACTGACTTGGTGCTGCAGTGAGCGACCACTGTCAAACAATTTTGGCCAGGCCACCATACCACCTTGGACGTAGTGACAGTCAGAGCGTTAAGGGCATGGAACAGAGAGGTCATCCTATTGGCATTACTGCACAAATTACCGTTGTGGAGTTATGGGAACCATCTCCTGTTTACTACATAGCCCTCCTTCTCGGGCCAATAGTCCTAATAGTTCTCTTTGTCGGTTTTGTGAAAGACGGTTGTGTTTTACACTATAGAGGCAGAATCGGTTTGGTTAATCAGATTAGGTAATCGCTCTCTTCGGACCGCTCCATCCTGGTAGCAGCCGTAGAATGATGACTCATATTGCTCTTTGGCCATGATACTCGACAACATAAGCAAAAGACGGCTGATTGCACGGGCACACATGCTATCTCACGCTCACAATGCTCTTAATATAAAGCTTTAAGCATTTGCTGTGTTTATGGCTGTGTGTGTATGTGTGACTGATTGTGTGGCTACAAGACAGAAGATAGCTTAGTGAAAATTCCTAACCTCTAAAGGCCTTGGAAAAATGATGCAAATGTTGTTAGAAAGTCTCATAACCACAACAGATTTTTTCATCTTTTTATTTATTTATTTATTTTTTTTTTTGGGGGGGGGTTAAAATGTTTCAGGGTAAGGAATGACAGTTCTGAGCAAACCACTCTAAATATGCAGTGCAGTGCAGTAAACCTGTAAACCCATGCAACTTAAATTACCATTTTCACCCATTAGCTCATTATTTAACAAAAAAAAAAACACAAAAACATGTCTGATCTCCCATTCACAGCTGTTGGTCCCAGGTACTGACCCTGTTGGGCACATCTCTCCACAGGACAGAATCAACTCTGATCCTGATGGAAGAGAAATAGAAATATACACACACACACACACACACACACACACACAGACAGCTCAACTCAAAACTCTTTCCCAAACTAATCTGAGGTAAAAGCAAGCACATACGCAGATGAATCGTGAGTAATTGAGACTCAAAAAAGGATGGAATTAGCGGGGAATTTTGGGGCAGGAAGGGGCACGTTGCTCCCCCAAATCTGGGAGATCGACTTGAAACGTGCCTCCACTTTATAGGAGATGGCCTTTCATCTGATGAATCATGAGCAGCAAACATTACCATCCTGACCATCATTCACCCTAATCACTGCAAACTTCAGTTCATGTTGGCAAAGAGCAGCTCAGTTTATTACAGTTCATGCACACTAGGTGAGTGCCATACAATTCTGATCTTAAACTTCCTTCCTCTTCAATGAACATCACTTGGACCTGGGCCCTCTTTCATAAAGCTGTTCATAAAATTACGCATGACTTTATAAACGACTGGAATATGAAGTACCAATATGTGTGACAACTTTTTTTTCCCTTTACATTTTAACAAAATATGACTAAATGTCACTATTTCATCTACATAGGAGCAAAAATACAATCTCAAATAAAAATGTGTGTTAAAATGTAAGAATAATCATCATCATCTGCAGATTTCAACTTAAGCTTTTGAAATTAACAATGATTAGGAACCCACTTGGCTTGCCACATTTAAGTCATTTGTAACTTTACAAACAGCTTTATGAAACAGGGCCCTGGAACTGGAACATTTATCATTACCAGACCAGGAACGTCTGAAATTATTACCTTTCACGTGTGAGAGAAGTTTGTGTCTTTGCTGTGCACAGACCTATCAATCATCCTGTTTCATTGATTCCTGAATAAATTTATGTTAGGAAAGAGACTTTCCCCCCTCCTCTTTCACTCTCTTTCTCTCTCCCACTTTCACACACACAGACACAGACACACACACACACACAAACAGACATTTTCCATCTCTCCCTCTCTCATCCATGCAAGCCATGCCTTACTATACAATGAATCACACCAAGGCATCACCAACTGCCTGCGCGGAGTCGCGTTAAACTCTTCTTCGTCCTATCTTTCACACTTCTCCCAGTCTGTGCCAGTAATCCCGAATTAATGTCGTAAGGCGGGCTCTCTGAACGATTTCGTAAGACTCTCACGCCACATTCGTGCCCTGCCTATATCATACCTCAACACTGATGAATGTTCTCGCACCAAAGAGATATCTATCTCACTAGAAGCTGGGTTCCTCAAAATATTGCTCTGCCTGTGCCGTTAACTTTCTGAGTACTTCATATCTAGATTATTCAGCATGAGATTAACTGCTCACTTTAATCACAGTAAGAAAACAAGGATTTTGTGCATGACCATGAAAACTTCCTGTTGTTTTTAACTTGCTTAAAATATTCGAAATCATTTCCTGCCTAATAAGAAAAACAACATAACTACAATGTACATCACTAAATTATATTTTCAGAAAAAAAAAAAGAGGACAATGACTATGTATTGTTTTGCTCATGCTTTCTGGAAAAATATTGTTTTGTTTTGTTGTTTTGCTTTGTTTTATTTTTTGTCTCCTAAATTATGATATTTTCTTTGACAATGAGAGCACAACTGGAGAATGCCTAAATTTCATCTTTGTTGTTATAAATTCAATTCAACTCCAGATATCAAAGCCAAAACTTAAAACTTGTAGGTAATGATATCAATTCTGTGTTGTTTTGGAGTTTGTTTGTTTGGGGGGGGGGGGGGGTTAACAGGATTTAACTTTCACAGAGGCAACCTATCACACAGACATGTCTGCATGTTCAGCTCATATTATGTGACTACGTGCCAAGATGGAATGGCAAAATCAGATAGCACAAACCAACAACAATGCAACAAAGCTTTCACTTTTCCCTCTGACAGCAGCAGGTAAAGTGTTTCCTTGTTGTTTGTAAGGAAGGAGCCAAGAAGAGCATGAAATCAAGGGGGATTTCCCAACAAAAACGAACTCAAAACGATGTCTACTTTCTGCTTCCATGGCAACCTTCATGGTTGTAAAAAGATAGGCACCTACATCACCACAGACGAACTTTACTTATCAAGAGAAAAAAAAGCACCTAAACAAAAAACAAATCAACAACATCCACAGTCGAAAACATGCATTGTATATTTGTATTAAAATCTCCATGCGAGACCAACGATCTGCTTGATTTGCCATGTGACCTACAAGTAGATGTTTGTTATAATGCCAGATGTGAGCTATGCCTCAAACTTTGCAGAAATGGATGGATGGGGGAAGGGGAGTTAAGTAAAGGAAAGGTAATGCCTATGAGCCAAATACAAGGAGAGAGAAGAAGGTGATTTACGTAAAAGTATATGGTAATTCTTGAGAGGCTGATGAAAGGTAATTGAAAGAATAGAAGACCCCTGAGCACTCCATTGAGAGATTGCTGAAAGACTCCTGAAAGATCACTGAAAGACCATTTAAAAAAAAAAAAGACTGCCAAAAGACTATTTTAAACTATTTCAAACGTTTATGGCGACCATGATATTCACTGAAAGATCACTTAGGAATCATGAAAGACCTTGGAAATCATCAAAAGTTCACTGAGAGATCTGTCAATTTCTACAGTCTTTCAGTGGTCTTTAAGACATCTTGCACTATGTGGAATGGCCCAAAAGGAGAAGACTTTTCAAGGAAGAGTTTGACTCTGCATCCATCAGTGGGGAGAGCTTTCTAAACACACATTTTGACTTTGTGGGTCCATTACAGATGGCTCACTGCTCATATATTCAAGCAGCATAGAGGCAACGTTGCTTTTAGCACAAGGTCTCTTTCCTAATATGACATGATAGAAACCTGGAAGTATGTCTTTGGAAGATCTCAGGGACGTGACATGAATGCTGTGGTAGTACAGATAGCTTGTCAATACCACAACAACAGCTGAGGCCCATCTACAGGATGTCAAAGGACATCAGCGGGGCAAGAACGTCAGTCAGGAGTCAACTGCCCTCAAAAGGAGCAGGAAACTGCCCTTTTTCACGCTCTCGTTCGCCACCAAAGCCTCACAGGGTAACATGCAGTAGTGCGTGACGGAGTCTGATGCAACACTATCTCCTTCTAGCTCTGCCTGAAAAGGGTATCAATTCAAGTGGTTGTTAGAGCAGTTTTTACCATGTACCTTACAGTTCTAAACTTGTGTTTATCCTACTTTGGAGCACTACTGAAGACCAAATACTATTAAATCTCTTGTATCAATACTGTATAAGCTGAATATTTCGCGAGGTTTTTATTTTCGCGAATTTCACAAGTCAGGTGCTATTCGTGAAATTAAAGACACGCGAAAATATTGACTCTCATCCCGATGGGAATGTGACATATGCATGTACACTTCTCCGTTCAGTACAGGACTCCCCGATCGCGAATTTAACCACTCGCAAAATCGTTGGAAGTTCCTGATTCGCAAAAGTTTTGACTCGCAAAATATATGGCATATACAGTAATTGAAGCCTAATTTGTAATACATAAATATGACATTTCTGCACATCTGAACTTACATACACATTGTCACTGGGGTGACAAGACTTTGTATCTCCAATTTAGGTAAAGATGATTTTTTTTTTTTTGGCATTAATTTTCAAATAAACAATCAAGTAATGTCCTGTTCAACTCCAAGCTGTCCTACCCCAAAACATCTGACATTTTTTCAGATATGAGGTTTGATGCCTAAACAGCGATATGTACCTGCTCATCACAGGCCCCAAACTTTGTGCATAAAAATTATGTAAAACTTTCATACAAGTTATTACCAAGGTTCAGTTTCCTGCCTTGCTGGTGTTTGTGATGATGAAAAATGTGCCCTATCCACCTGCTTTCTCCAACAAGAAAAGACAACTTGATCTTTTCTCCTATGGTCACTTTTGGCAGAGTTTGAAAAAAAAAAGACCCTGGGATTATTAGAGTTTGGGATTAGGACTAAACCTTAAAATCATGTCATGATATGATGGATATCTTAGGCTCAGCAAGAGCCTAGAAAAATCTTGGCATATCCAGTTGATGACTAAGACAAGTGTGAGTTAGGCGAAAAAAAAAAACAGGCTTAGACCAACTGGCAATAAACCCTTTTGACAGGTACTGGATTACTTTTATATTTCTTCACTATCATCTTAAAGTATTCAGGTTCTGCACAGAAAAGGGAATGGGAGACAGAGAAAGAGAGAAAAAAAAAGATAGATATGACAGATAGATAAATGGATATGTTGATAGATAGATAGATAGATAGATAGATAGATAGATAGATAGATAGATAGATAGATGAATAGATAGATAGATAGATACATAAATATACAGATAGATAAATAGATAGATAGATAGGAAAGAGAGAGAGGGAGAGAGACACGTACATGTTTCCAACATCTCAAACCCAAGTATGTCTGTCTGTATGTGTGTATTTCCCTGTCTGTTGTGCGCACATGAAGATACGATTCTAAGATCATTTCTTCATTTCTTCCTTTCTTTCTTTCTATCTTTTTTTTTCTCTCCCACTCGCTGAAAGCTCCCACCTGCACCCAATGGGGGAAGATGACGGGATAATCTTATTTGACAGATTCCCCACGGAGAGCAGGGCGAACATCGGACTCACCTGCGTCGAAACAGTCGTGTCACGAGCTGTTCACTGGTGTGGGGTATTCCAAAACAATAGCTCGACAAGAAGGGGGCTGTCTTAAAGACCCAGTAATTTGGGACTACCACGGAGTAGAGAGGCTGGCTCAGCTCAGATATATTAAATAATCATCCCAACAAATTATGTAGTGCCTGACCATTGATCTATATGTAAGTAAACACATAGTCAAAGAATCTTGACTGTAGTCAAAAGTTACATATGAGTGTAGGCTTCAATGAAACATATTCCCTGACAATCGCTATTTGAGGTTTTCGAATGAACGCCGGTGGGCAGCCAATGAAGAAAGATTCAACTGGACCACCCATCATATCCCCATGCTACCGGGTCTTTAACATGGCGAAAGTCATGCGTCAAAGGAGCTCCGTAGATGCTTGCAAGGAAGAATTGTGACATTTTCTTGATTGTTGCAAGTGCCTTTTCTGGACTGACTGGAGCCTTTAAAGCTACAAAGCTGACTTTTACCCTTCATGTCACCCTGATTTGTCAGCAATGGATATTTCTGCAAAAACTTGTCATCAACAGTTGGCCAAACAGAAGCTAGAGAGTGAGTGACCAGTATGAAACTGAAACATATCTTTCGAGTTCAGCTAAAATACATTGAGTATCATTGATGAATTTCAGGTGCAATGATAAGCTCGGTGCTCACGCCTGACTAAAGAAAGGCTTTCTCTACAATGATAAAATAAGAGACTCTTCCACTCATTTCCTAAAAACACCAACATTGTCCCCGCCAACTTTTCTACTGCCATGGTCCTGCATGTGAATCGTGATTGACGCCTCTCTGAAAAATATTCACACATTCGTGATAATTCTTTCGCATCACAGATACTGACAAGATCGAGCCAATTTTACGGTTAACCAATCCTGATCTGATTTGCCAAAGACTGTCATTTGATCTACTTGACACTTTGCTGAGGGCACGCTAGCTCACGCACAAATGGAGCGGATGGGGACGGAGGGTGGGGGTAGGGTGCGGGGGCAAGGGAAGACCGGAGGGTTCCTCGCTGGATCTCATCCAATGCCTTTATCCCCCAAACTCTCTGTGATTCTTCCCTAATTGATTATTATTCCTCTCAATCCGGGGATCATGCAATGGTGTGCAGGGTGGCGTACACAATGCATTCTGTTATGGCTGTTGCAGATTTAAAGCCAACATCACAGCACTGGTAACAAAATGTATTTTACTAAAAAGCTGCATTATAAGTCTCGTATATTGTGGATTAGAGATTCAGACCCCAAACAAGTTTGAGTGGATACACAAGATTAAACAAAAAACACACTTACGGATGAGCATGTATGACAGAAATTACCAGCACAAGTTTAGATATGTGGGACTATTGACAGAATGAGCACCATCCTTATTTATAAAACACAATAAAAATGTAATCAGGACAGAGCAACATCTAATGATTTGGTTCTATCACTATTCTTTCTTTACCTTCAAACTAGCATTAGGTATATTGCTACGTATCTTCTACATCGCAACTGATTGACAAATTGCCCTACATCGACATAAATAAGCCCTGAATTGATCAGTGTTTTAGTAGTAGCCATGATAAAAAATCATGGGCGTGCATACTTGAGCAGGATTCGAACCTACGACCTCCTGATCACCGGACAGGCGTCATTTCCACTAGACCACCGAGCTTTCGCCCGACAGCAAGTGTTGGTTCTAATCCTTACAGCATGCAGTGGGTACTGCGTATCTTCTATTATTCAAATGGCAGATAAAAACATTTGTAAGCTTTTCCATAAAAAATCTAGTGATCCTCAAAACTTTGCTGCTGTAAGCCTCAGAATGTACCACTGACCATTTTGAAAGCAGATTGATTGAAACATAATTCTCCCATATTGCATAATTACGTCATTATAAGCTGGGAATTTCTTATTTCACATCAACCACATCATTTGACTGAAGTTAGCAATGGTCCAACTATCGCTATGGCCAAAAATATGAAAGCAGTAAGTTATTCCCCACCCCATTCATTTGGATATAATTTATGCATCACAATATACGCTCCCAATGTTGAGAACATTTCAGTGCGAACATGGCAGATTTTTAACTTGTTTGTGTTCATCAGGATCACAGTCTGCTTGGTTTTCTGATCTGTACCTGTTCCCCAGGCAACCACAAGGACGGGATGAAGAGGCAAGGAATTGATGGGAGGACTGTGGGGGAGGGGGGTAATAATCTATTGTGGCCACAACAGGATGGAGCACACACTGCTGCTAATACACTGCACACAAATATACACAAACATTTCAAGTTTACGGAAATCTGCTTGTCCATTTGTCTGTCCATCTGTCTGTTTTGTTTTGTTTTGTTTTGCACTGTTTTGTTTTGTTTTGTTTGTTCTTACCTTGGGTCCCACCATGGGAAAGACACCACGCTTCCTCTTCTTCTGCCTCTCATTCTCCTTGTTGATCTCAGGATACTCGATGAGGGTCATGTACCAACTGTGAACAGCAAAGTTAGCCAGATGAAGACAGGTGAGTGGGGGTTAAAGGGATAGGGTCAAAGGTGAAAATGCACTGTGGGGTCTTGAGATTGTTTGCCCCATCATGAATACTCTCCTCGTAGTGAAATATTTTAAGTGTTGCACACATTTTTGCCTCTAAATAATTCTTTTTTTTCTATGTCAGGTTAACGGTCACAAGCATTTGTAATTCAACAATGGTCTGAATTACACAAATGACTACACAAGTATCATACAGTGACTCTGAAGATCATACTACAATGCTATTTGTTCACCAAATTACACAAGCATATTAGCGCGGAACATAACAGAAAAACATAAATCATTGGAATGGTAAATTTGCATTAAATGTCCTTGAGTGATAACACTTTACAACAGGAGCTGGTGTGAAGGATTTAACCTTAAATGATTATCAGATCCTGCATTATTTCAGTTTGATTCCATTAAAAACTATACACTACTATGAGACATTTGTTCACAATTACACATTGGGACAGTCACAGTGTAATTAATTTTCAAACATTTGAATTCCTGAGGAATCTCAATTATCCATTTGGATATCACCATGCAGCTAAGAAAGCAAAGTTCGACAAATACTTTAAAGAATTGGTCAGTGGCCGTAAGACTAGGCTCGCACTTCGACATTGCTACCTTCTGATGGCAGTCTGAATAGGCAAGGAAGTGTGAGTTAAAGTACCCCCTGGTATCATCATTATTTTAAAGTTGAGAAAATTATACACACAGAGTTGGATACAGGATATGTTAAGGGAGGGATAAGGAGAGTGAGAGAGAGAGAGAGAGAGAGAGAGAGAGAGAAGTGGGATGAAAATATCAGAGAAGGGGCGAAGAATCAGACAGATATTCAAAGTAGTGGGCACCCCTTGAAGGTCAAAGATTTCAAGTTATAACTCCGGTATCAGTCAGAATGGGGGTGAGGGGAAAAGGGAGGGGTAGGAGGGGTCAAACTCCCAGAAACTCTTGAGTATCTTCTGGAGAGTGGGGAGGGGGGATAGGGAGCATCTCCCTCCCCCTGCAAGGTCTAGGGACACTTGATCTGCTGTGTACAGGGGGCTCGCAGGAAGTGCAAGCTCATGGGCTCAAGCTGAGGCCCAGGATGAGGTCTTGGTGGTGAGTAGGTGTGTAAGACTCTACCCTGCTGACAGCGTCTGGTCTGGCAAGGGGCAAAAGAACCCTCTTGACCTTATATTGTAATCATTCGCTCTTGCTCGTGTAGCAGCATTATCCATCCGTGCTGGATTGATGCAATATGGAGTTATCAGACAAAACCACGTCAGTGGCAAATATTCTTTTGAGTTTTCAGTCAGGCAGGTCTACATGACCAAAAAAAAAAAAAAACCCAACAAGACTATCATCTTCTCAATGCCCCCCCCCCCCAAAAAAAAAAAGAAGACAATATCAAAGGGCTATTCATGGATACAGCAGAGCAGCAATAATACAGAGAATTGGTACATGGGGCACAATTGTGGAGTGAGGATGAGTTACGTAAAAAAGAAAAGCCTCCTGGCAAATGTTACAAAGAACACAATGGGTATGACATAAGAGTTGACGCAATGAAAAGGCCGCAGTGTATTGAAGCAACAATAGGGGGCAGATACCATCGTGTTCCGCCCTAAATACATGAGGATATAGACATCTACAATACCTAGTGACACATACAGATGTACCTAGTGACACTAGCGGGTAAGAGAATATTTGTTTGAAGTCACCTTGGAATGACGGTAGGAATGAGAGTAATAATTCTTATCACAACAATGTTGCTATTTTGTTATATTGTTGCTGATTACAAGATGGTGATGACGATGATGGTGATAAAATGGTGATGAAGATGATGTGATGATGATGATGATGATGATGATGATGATGATGATGGTGATGATAATGATGATGATGATGGTGATAGTAATAATGACGGTGGTGATCATGTTAGGATGGTGATGGTACATGCTACAGTGATGTTGATATGGAAGGAAACAGAAAACAATGACTATAATTAACTTCAAAGATTCTAACATTAGCTACACTGAGAATGTTGATCCATATCCTTTATATCCTATCCTCACACTGTCTACAAAGCATTCGATTTTGGAAAACATCTTTAATCTCTTGAGATCAAAAGAAAGCAGAAAAAAGATGAGATAAAACAGAAAGATGATAACGAATCTAGAGCATCTGCACATTGTAGTTTGACAAATTTTGAGCATCCTTTTCTTGTAGTCATGACAACAAGGAATCAGAACATGAGAGGGAAGAAACAAAATAAAAGGGAAGAAATTGGGTTGGGGAGGAGGAGGAAAAGAAAATGGGTCATTACATGATGATGCATCAGTATATCATCTCTTCTTTCTTTTTTTCCGTATCTTTAAGGTGTCATTCTTTTACATCAAAGCCATGACTGTTTCTTTGGGTCTCAGACTCACATCATCACAAGGGGAGCAAAACATCATCCGAACCACTCCCTAACAGACAAGGGGGTGCAACCGGGGCCCTGCCACCGGCTCCCCGAGGGTTCACCCACAGTTGACAAGGGAAGCCGACTGAGACGCTCAATCAGCATCGTTCCCAGTTCGCCTCTCAAGGTCTACGTCCTCGGGGAAAAAAAAGGGAAAATGAAGGAGAAAAAAAATGGCAGTATAGCATGACATCTATGGGGTACGGAGGACCTTCCTTGGGGTACAGGATGCAGACATAGGAGGGGGATGAAAGCCGAGATGCGATCCATCCAACTGACAGAGCCAACAAGATTTTGAAGGAGATACGATTGTCAGCATTGCCCAAAGTTCGTATTTCACGTGAAACCACGGGGAAACGTAAGAACCAGACAGAAACCCGATCTCGTCCTCTTCCTTCAGTGTCTGGAAAGCTAAGCTTTTTGCAAAGTTTCACATGAGCCATTTTACATGATAATTTTACAGTCTTCTTTATGATCATCTGTACAAATAAAAAAAGACATACAAAAACATCAATGAGATACCAAAATTGCTAAAAGCCTCCAAATCACTCTCATGCTATACTTATGATGCTTGCATTGAGGATGTGCTAGTTTGTATAATTTCCCTACATCCAAAGCTCTGCTGAAAACTTTAAGCATACACAAATTGCATTTTATGCAAGCTCACACAATTTTGCTTTTAATGTATAGTCTGTGTAATCAAGCATGTATGAGGGAATCAGCAACTTCCAACAACGACAACAAAACCACAAAAACACAGCTGTTATTCTCAATTCACACAGTGGCTTTATAATATTTGTGAAATAGATGCTATATTTATGAGCAAAGCATTAGTCATCTATTCTGTGAGCTGTCTTTTCTGTACATTAGCAACTGCTGTGTCCTATATTCTGGCAGCATATGCTCAGAAGTTCCGCACGATTCTTTCAAAGAATTATGATTCCCTACATGATGCTCATGATGTGTGTGAAACTATTAATAAACTGTCTATTGGGGGTAGCACAAACGACAGGTTGGTGACTAGAATTGCTGAGAATGGTACGAAGTTAACCGCACAGATGAGCGGATCAGATAAACCGGCTGCAGTCACACTTTGTCGGTGTTGTTATTGGCGACTGTGCAACCCCGCGATATGCCGAAATGGATAACTTCCTATTGCTCCAAACTTGGGAGGTTGCTTCCGAGGACAAGCCCCTGGGTATCCTGTCCGTTGGAACGCCGTGTTCGACACAACCATCAAGGCCAGCCGCAATTAGCTTGCAGAGTGTGATATTTGTGGCTATTTGACGGACTGTCTCCAATTGAACTTTACAGTGATTCGTCACGTTTCTAAAATAACCCCTCTCTCTTTCTCAATACATAACTCATAATCACTGCGGGGTGGGGGGGGGGGGAGAAAGCAACTTCTCATCTTAGATGGGAAGGTATATGATGATGAAGACTCTGCTAGCTCATTGTGTAAATACAGCAGAGAGAGAGAAAGAGAACGGAACTACCCCACAAGTCACAAGCACCACTTCCCAGCATGGCTAGCTCCGATCTCCGTTCAAACCCTCTGTAGACCATCACATGTGCAGTGGTGTTGGGGGAAATTCATTTTGATATTTAAACACTTGGCATTCCTGCACAGAATACAAACTGCTAATGTATCTGGGAGTGACAGAGAGGAGAAAAAGTTATGAGATGGCGGGGGATTGGTTGGCCAAGATATCAGATGGCTCATTACGAGGCAGCACGGATCAATGATGGTATACATTGCTTGACACATGCCTGACCTCACAGGCCAGGCATGCCCGAGACAAAACATGTATGCACTCCGCTGCATATTGATGTCGAGAAATGATAACATTTGTCTAAAAAAAAAAAAAAAAAAAAAGTCTATTCCACCCTTGTAACTCTGTCCTTTCGTTTTATAGAGCATTTTAAACTGATGATCTTGTCATACTTTTTTTGTTGATCAAACTTTGATCCATGAATTGCTTTTTTTTTTTTCGGGGGAGGGGGGGGGGGACAAGCTTTGAAATAAGGGACAGTTAACCAACATGATGCTCCCATCTTCTAAACTGCATTAAATATCACCTGTGAAGGTCATGTTCCTTTGGCAAAAAAGCTGCCATCTTCAGATCCAAGATAAATTCTGCATCAGAAAGTGGTTGCTACCATTGGCTGGCAGTGGTGTGCTCTTGCAGAACACTTCACACTTCTTATTCAATGTATACGTAAAAGTCAAAGGGAAGTCTGGATCCATTTTAAGTAACCCACCTGTCCTTTTCCTCCCTGGTCTCCGCCCGGATGTAGGTGGTCTCGTCGGGCGTGGCAACCCCCATGGAGAAGGGGTGGCCGGTGAGTTTGTCCGCAGCGAAGACCTTGGTGCACTGGTACATGTCGACCACACCCTGTGGTATCGTGTTGGGCTGGTGGGCAAATATTACGTAAAACATGATTAAAACGTAAACTGTTCATAGCTTTAACACATGACTGATACATGAATGCAAACTCATATGTCCTGCTCCTCTGGGAGTTTTCACACAAAGTTAACAATTAGGAAATGTGGCAATAGAGAAGCAATGTCATTTTAGTAAATTGCAATAGAAATCATCATAGTTACTGATCAATTTTTTTTTTTTTTTGGATAAGTTTCACAGAATTGGAAGAATATTACATCATTTTCCTATTATATGGAAAAGACAGTATACTGAACAAGGAAATGTTTCAGCTCAATTCATACAATCATTAAATTCAACATAATATGCAATCAAAACCTCCTCGACTAATAATCTTTAATGTTCAGCAATCAAAGGCATCACAATTCAAACTGTCAAAGACAACCTTTTGTTACTTACCAATACACCATTTACAGTAAGGCAGATACACAACAATTATCAAACAAAAAAGACAGAATGTCCATGTTGGGAAACTGAGCAATAATTCCCTCTGACATATCTATGTGTAGAGCTAGTATCTTAAAGTTATGACAAAAGTTATAAAATAACATTTACAGATGAAAGGCAGATAATATTCAACGAACGTATCCAAATATCACTGTCAATAATGGGATATGGGCTAATATTCTAAGCATTATAATTGTTGCTTGGTTTGGTTTTGCCCATTTATTTCACTTTAGCGATGTACTCAACATTGCATTTATTAACACAATATCACGACTAACACACCCCACTTCATGAGAGCAACAGAATATAAATTCTGGACAGTTATGTGAACGGGTCTGCTGGTGATAGGTCATGCCTGAAGGAACATTATCGGGGTTACGCACTGCTCTCCTATTCTTCTCAGGGGTGGAGTTGGGGGAGGGGATCGGGGGATCAAGGAAGAGACACTGGAAGCACCCACAATGTCAACAGAGATCATACAAGCCAGCAGTCTGGCCCTCAGGTGAACCCGCCCATGAGAAAAAGGGTAACAAAACGTGTTGTCTTGTCTGAATATCGGATCAAGGATGCGTTAATATCTACGGCTGCATTTATCTAACTCGAGAGAGAGAGAATCCCGTTTCAAAACGTATTTTTGAATGGCATCTCCGAACATGGTTTGAAGCCCGATTCTTGGGGTGCCACTTTCATCAAAATCATCATACAGTATAATCATGATTTGAGCATTGTCACTGCGTAGCTGCTTTGCGCCATTCGACCCGGGAAGTAAAGGTCAACTGCATACCACCAAACATGCCTCATCATTCACGCACAAACAATGGACAGAAAACACAAATGGCGCACGCTTTTCTCCGCGACTAGAAACAGCTGAAAGTTGATTTTGGCAGCTCAGAGATATAAACGCATTTCAAAACAACGATGCATTTATCTACTCGCAGAAAGGCAGTCATCGTCTAAAATTTGTTTCAAATTGCCCTTTTTTTTGGTCAACATTTCTAAATACATATGAAAATGAGGTTGTGTTAATCTACCACCCAAACATATTTTCAAGTATGTTTAGGATCATGATTCTGCCTCATAAATGCACCCTTCATCCAATACTCAGACAAGACAATACCACAGTGTCTCTGACCCCGTTTACAGTGCGGGGCCGGGCTCGGCCGCGGCTCGGCCGCGGCCGAGCCCGGCCTCAATTGCGCGGCCGAGCCTCGCAATTTTGTCCGTTTACACTGCTGGGCTCGGCCGCGCTTTTGATTCAAACCTTTCAATATTTTGTCGTAGTGGCGCTCTGCTTGTAAACAAATGCAATTTGGTATTGTCTGGTTTTCAGACCCTTTGCCAAATGAATTCCGTGGCGACGAAGTCGCCATTCGGGCAAAGGCCTTTGCCGAAGGAAAGAATCCTTTGCAGGACAAAACCACCTTAAACTATACTTGTTTTCGACGTTGAGGGGGTCAATATCCTGAATAGCGAAAGATACAGGCAGAGGGTTTGGAAGCCAGACTAAAATTGGCCGCGCAATTGGCCGCGCATTTGGCCCAGTTTGCGTTTACACTGAGAAAAGGCCACCTCCAGAGCGAGGCCAAATGCGAGGCCAATTTTGGCCTCGCATTTGGCCTTTTGCGCGTTTACACTGAAGCAAGGCTGGACTCGGCCGCGGCCGAGCCGCGGCCGAGCCTCGCACTGTAAACAGGGTCTCTGTCAAGCCATTCTGTTTTCTTTTCGCCATTTGTTTTTACCAAAATTGAGTTTCGGTCTTTGATCTTTTTTTAGATTTAGGGGCACGTTCATTCTGTCAAAGCAGGCTGAATTCAATAATCAAATTTGTTTTAAGATGTTGAAAATCCATTTATGCAAGGTGACACAGTTCCTTTGCCTTTCCATGAAATACAGGTTTTATGGCATCAAAAGACAAGAGACCCGTGGGTCTAGCGCTCACCGGAGTATCGCAAGTTCACCTTTCACGCAGTCACTAATCTAAATTATTCACAGCTCTACTAAAATTTGACCAGGCATTCTCAAGTAGAAGATGAAAATGTACAATAACGGCCCAAGTTTTTTAAGATTCCTTAATTTGGTGGGATTGGGGCCCCCTGGGGCCCACTGGGTGGGGCATGGTGCCCACTTTGATAAATTGAGATCCTGACCCCCTAGGGATGCTACCTGCCAAGTTTGACGAAAATCCATCATGAGGTTTTCAGGAAGAAGATGAAAATGTACAATTCAGGCCCCCATTTGGACCTTCCCACCCCCCCCCCCCCTGCTCCCAAGAGGGGCACCCCTGGATCTGCTATGAACAAACTTGAAACTCCAGTCATTAATGTACTCACTCATAGTATTATCTTAGCTCTATAACTTCTGATTATAGAGGAGATTTTTTTAAGATTCCTTGTATTTTGGGGGGTTTGGGCCCCCCTGGGGGTCCCGTGGGTGGGGTATGGTGCCTATTTTAACAAAATGAGATCCTAACCCCCTAGGGATGCTACCTGCCAAGTTTGGTGAAAATGGGTCATGGGGTTCTCAAGAACAAAGATGAAAATGTACAATTTAGGCCCTATTAGGACCCCTCTCCACCCCCCTCCCCTTGGTCGCAAGGGGGGGCACCCCTGATTCTGCCATGAACAAACTTGAAACTACAGTCATCAATGTACTAACTCATAGTATTAACTTAGCTCTGTCACTTCTGGTTCTAGAGAAGAAGATTTTTACAGATTCCTCAATTTTGGGGGGTTTGGGCCCCCCTGGGGCCCCCTGGGTGGGGCATGGTGCCCATTTTAACAAACTGAGTTCCTAACCCCCTAGGGATGCTACCTGCCAAGTTTGATGAAAATTGGTCTTGGGGTTTTCAAGAAGAAGATGAAAATGTAAAAAGTTTACGCACGACGGACGACGCACAACGGACGCCGGACGAAGGGCGATCGCGATAGCTCACTTGAGCCTTTGGCTCAGGTGAGCTAATAAAGAAACTATTGTAATAGTAGGCATTTGTGACATCGTATATTAAATGTTATGTGCAAACTTATTGAATATCATTTCTCTCTTTCCCCCTTAACTGAAGCCATGATATGAAATCGTCGATTTTGGAAAACATGGCATTATTGTGAACCAGTCAAGAACTTTGGCAGTCATCAAGAAGAAGAATACATCAGAACATGTCAGTATCAAAACTTTGGAGTAATTTTGGGCTTTTATACAACATCTACACCCTCCCATCCATGCTTTGCACATCCAAAGCACAACCAAATTGAAGCAGTTAACCTTTGATGGCCCAAAGTACTGGTAGTATTTCATTGAGCAAAGGGTTGATGATTATTGAAATATGAGATTGACTGGTGGTGTCTATACGTCAGATCCCTTGTTCTGATTCATAAAATTAATTGCTGTGTTTTCATTCACCTACAAATGTTTATGAAAGACTCCAGCAACTCTTTCCATAGATGTCAATCACCATGAGTCCATATTCTTCTAAATTCTACTCGTAGCTCATTGCGCTTCTCAAGAAAAATCACTCGCCTACAGTCTCATCTGTAGCCAAATTGATACAGAAGCATGCGCCTGCATTGTGACGTAAACATTGGAGCAGAACAGTTCTCTCCAAGCGCACACGTAGTAAGAGAGAAACGTCTTTCAACTTACGTCGTAGTCCAGAGCGTAGCACAGTTCACCATTTTCGTACAGGATGAAGCATCGTCGTTGCCATTTCTGAGAGAAAAAAAAACAATGAAAGGAAAGAAGACGTGTTAACAGCTAAAAACAACACCAAAACAAAACAAAACACTGAAGTAAAGCTAGACATCAGTTTTGGTACATAGGTACATGTAGCAGTGGCAAGTGTAGGGTAGATATTTGCTGTTTGGTCATGTTTTGCTATATTCTTTTTTTTGGGGGGGGGGAGGGAACATGGGTTTTTTCCACAATTTCATGCACCAACTACAAGACAGATTTAAAAGCACATCAATCAACAACTTATTTCCTTATCCTAGATTTTTCATTGCTTTCTTGGGTTTTGAATAAATATTCCCACAAAAGTTGGATTGGGGTCATGTTTTCATTGGGGGGCATTCTTATTGCAAGTGATGGCAGTTTCATATGAGCTGGGGGTCTGAATAAAACCACAAGTATTTCCACATCTATCTACGTCCTCTCCAAAGCCTATACCTGCACTCCCCCTTGTTGAAAAACGAAAGGACAAGCAAGGGACAGTCTTTGTTGTCGATGTTGTCTCTTTAAAAATCTGCTGACAGACAGTGAAACTGGATCAGTTGTGGTGTTAGGTGATTGACAGCAAAGGGACAATGATGAGGAATCTGTCTACTTCAAAACCAATGATTGATAGTAAAGATGGTTAATGGGCTGGCAACTCCTGAGGTTGAAGCTAATGACCCCTCAAATCTCAGGTACATCCAGGACCATGGCTTGGAACCGTGGCTTTTAAAAGTACAGGGTGTATCGTTATGACCAAGACACACATTGATACACATACAAACATATGCATATAAACAGATAAATACACACGCAAACAACAAGACACATAAATTGTTGCATACATATGTACAGACTTTGTGAATGTAATATTGTCTGTGATTTCAAAGTTTTATGACAGAAGTATAGTTCCCCCTTCTACCAGCACTGTCAGCCATTACTGTACAATATGCAACATATTTAGCAATGCCAAAGATAAGTTTACCCTCCTCCTTGGACAAATCATTATTAATATGTTTGTTTCTTTTGGTGTGTGTGTGTGTGTGTGTTTTTTCATACAAAATGCATACTGTATGAGGATTGTATTGTTGTGTCCTTTCAAGCACAAAAACCAGTCAAGAATTTCATTCAAGAAACATGATAATTCCCATAAACTCAAAAAGTCATTCATAGGTATCTATGAGATACTGGTTCATAACACCTCATCTCTGCTTGATGAGTTGCTGCAAATATTACAGCACATATGTTGATGTTTTACAGGGATCTCGCCAGCGTATATCACCCTTGTCGGCCCCGACAAGCGTGCGGTTTGAAGAAGCAATTGCCGACAAGGGTAAAACTTGCCGACAAGGGTAACACCACGCGTGAACTTGCCGACAAGGGTAACTTGCTTGACGAGCTAAGTTCGGACCAATTTCTCGCCTTTTTCAGTTTTTATTATCTGGCTAGAAAAGAAGCTAGATGTTGAAAGCAGCAGCAGTTTACATACTTATACAAGCGCAAAAATTTACCCACGCAGTCACCGCACCGATCACAACAACGCGGCTCAACAGAGCGACGTACTACAGTAGCTGATACCAGGGAGGTCTCACCTCCCTGCTGATACACACCACATCACACACTTGCTCACTCACATGCGCTCTGATTTGGGATCCACACACACATGCACAAGCAGCCAGCCGGCCACTTACCTAGCCGCCTGCGTGTACAACGGTACAGTGTATTGTGAGAGGGAGAGAGAGGACGGAAAGAGAGGGTCGGAGGCCGAAGGAGGCTGAGGAAGGTTGACACGTGCTCGCTTGTTGTCACGCTTGTTGTCGGGTTACGCAAAAACAAACGATATGAAATGCATGCCCCCCTCCGCCAAAGGTTGTATTTTTTTTTTTTTTTTTGGCTGCTTTGGTTTGTTTGTTAGTTTGTCTGCCTGTCTGTCTCTATTCGCAAAATAAGTCAAAATTTGGGAATAGATTAGGATGAAATTTTCAGGAACAGTTGGTTGGTAAAGTGGCGCAAGGAACAAATGATTAAATTTTGATAGTGAGCAGGATTTATAATACCACCGAAATTCACCGCCAGGATCCAGGATCTTTAGACTTTGTTTCGTATATTTGAAAGGATTCGTATCAATTCTTTAGGAAGCTGGCCATCGGCAATGACGCAAAATTAGATGCGTTCAAAGCATTGCCGCAGAGAGAAAATTAACTCCATTTTTCGTTAAAAAAAGAAAAGAAAAAAGAACGTAAGATGGAGTAAGCAAATGCAAATTGTTAATTAGGTTTTGGTAGTTTCAATGGGTTATTTTTTTTTTAATCTAAAAAGCCATGCTTTCCATTTTAACCTTTTCAATTTCTACGGATTTGTAAACGTCATTCGTGAATATTCCATTTTCCTTCTCCGGACCGAAATTTATAGTAATTCTGTCATGATGGTCTTTCAAGTTCAACGTATACGTAATGCTCCAAGTGCTTCTGGCTTGGTTTGTTAAAAGGTGGGTTAGGGGGCCTTCGCGGGCAGAAAATAAATGATGATCATTCATCAATGTTCCCAGTTGGTTTACATGCTATGTACACGCTGTTTACGACCACTGAAGCAAGGTGGCAGTACGCGCGACATTCTTTATTTGACACCTGGCTTTCGTGGAAATTTCATGGAAATTTCCACAAGCCATGATATCAAGTTTTCCCACTGCTTGAGGTCGTGCTTTTTTTATTCTTCATTACGAACATCAATTTGTTCAACTTGAAAAGTGTAGATACATGTAATTTGCTTTGAGGACGTGTTTCTTTGTTTTTTTTTTTTTCATTGCAGCATCGGTAACATTTTGTTTTGTTCATCGTCCCTGCGTGGCAGGGGTTCATGGGAGGAGAACGATAGGAATGACTGGGGAGAAAATAAACTGAAAGAAGGAAGCATCTTTTGAGCGAGCTGTCTTTGTTTTTCTCTACACCAGCATCAGTTATCGCCACCAAGATTCATTTTTTTTCGTTACTCCGACAGATTAATGATAAAATGATGCTAGATTCTTTATTCTGAAGGTTCGTTAATCCAAAAATGATTAAGAAAAAATGTCCGTTCATTTCACGACGAAATCAGTTTTGTTATTTCGAACGTTCTGCCAGTGAAATTTCGGAATAAAACGACGGTACAAAACAGCGTGTTTTCGTACTCTAAGGGTCTGTTATTCCGACAGAAGTAGTAATGATGAAATAATAAATTGTAGATTCTTTATTCTGAAGGTTCGTTAACCGAAAATTGAATAAAGAAAAATGTCCGTAAATTTCAAAACGAAATCAGTGCGTCATTTCAAACGTTTTGCCAGTGAAATTTTGGAATAAAACGACTGCCCCAAAACAGTTGCAGTTTTCTTACTCTGAGGGTTCGTTACTCCGACAGATTAATGATAAAATAATGCTAGATTCCCTATTCTGAAGGTTCGTTAATCCAAAAAATGATTAAGAAAAAATGTCCGTTCATTTCACAACGAAATCAGTTTTGTTATTTCGAACGTTTCTGTCAGTGAAATTTCGGAATAAAACGACGGCACAAAACAGCGTGTTTTCGTACTCTATAAGGGTCTGTTATTCCGACAGAAGTAGTAATGATGAAATAACAATAGATTCTTTATTCTGAAGGTTCGTTAACCGAAAATTGAATAAAGAAAAATGTCCGTAAATTTCAAAACGAAATCAGTGCGTCATTTCGAACGTTTTGCCAGTGAAATTTGGAATAAAACTGCCCCCAAAACAGTTGCACTTTTCTTACTCTTAGGGTTCGTTACTCCGACAGATTAATGAAAAAATAATGCTATATTCCTTATTCTGAAGGTTCGTTGATCCAAAAATGATTTTAAAAAAATATCCGTTCATTTCACAACGAAATCAGTTTTGTTATTTCGAACGTTTCCGTCAGTGAAATTTCAGAATAAAACGACGGCCCCAAAACGGTTACAGTTTTCTTTTACTCTGAAGGTTCGTTACTGCGAAAGAATAACGATATAATACTTTAGATTCTTAATTCTGAACGATCGTTAATCGGAAAACGATAAAGAAGAAATGAAAACGGTTACAGTTTTCTTACCCTCAGGGTTCGTTACTCCGAAAGAATAATGGCGAAATAATACTCTACATTCTTAATTCTGAATGATCGTTAATAGAAAAATTATAAAGGAGAAAATATTCGTTTATATCCAAACGAAATCAGTTTTGTTATTTCGAATGTTCTGCCAGTATAATTTCGGAATACAACAACGGCCCCAAAAGGGTGTTTTCGTATTCAGAAGGTTTGTTATTCTGAAGCAGGTATGATAGATGATAGATTCCTTTCTGAAGGTTCGTTGATCGGAAAATGATAAAGAAAAAATGCTTGTTAATCTTCGAACGAAATCAGTTTTATTTTGAACATTCATCTGTAGTACCGACCTTTGGTGTTGTTGTTGTTTTCGATTACAAACCTTCGAAGTACTCAGTAATGAATCGTTTCATTTTATGATTAAACAAACCTTCGGAATAATGACCATCATTACATTTTTGTATGATATCTCTTTGATGTCACGGCCAAACTACCGCAGTATACCCAGAAAGGAAAGTGCAACGATGTCCCGAAAGTTCTCGATCGCTTCTCGCGCATCTGCATGCAATAGGCCTACCACGTGGTCGAGCAGACGGCGAGAAAGCAACACGGCGCGCGTTGTTGCGCGATGCAGAGGCGGCTAATTATTGCAACAGTGAAACAGGAAAGGCCTGAAAGAAATCGGAACCTCCACCATCGGCACCTACTTCTCTTTCATTTATTATTTAGGAACTGCCGCTAACAAAAGGTATGGAGTTTCTGCATTGTTTCTGTGAGAATATGCCCCTCACAACGTTCATTACATCTCCGTGAAAATGTCGCATTTAGTGGCATTTTAGCGGCGATTTATCTGTGTTGTATTGAGCATTAGCGAAGGCTTCCGCGCTTCGCGCGGGAGGGGGAACCCCCCTCCCGTACCCACCCCCAGAACAGCGCGCATAAATGCCGACAAGCGTGAAGAAATTCCTGGCGAGAACCCTGTGATTGATGTGAAGTGTTGTTAAATACACAAAATGTGAACAATAGTTATAATAAAAATGTTTCCAGACTAAACCGTATACAGTTACGGTTTACTGAGAAAAACCCTGATATCTCCTTATATTTTAGGTTTTATTGCAAATATTTCATATGGTAGGATGTTTTATGATACAACAGACCTACACATATGCATCAAATGTGATATCTTGAACATTTTTGAAATCACTGCTCCCAAAGGTAAACTGGACCTTTAAATTTCACTTCAGACTTCTGTCATCGTTCTTCCCCTGTTCCTGTTTTCCTCTTCCTCTTTCTCTTTTATAAGCAGTTAGTCCTAAATTGGTGAAGTATATTTAACCTCTGTGCTAACACATGCTTCTCACACTTTTTTTTTTTAATACAAGACAAGCAAATTTCTTGTTACCATTATGATGATTTGTGCAGATTGAACCTTATTTTAGCATTTGCATCAGTTTCTCACTTACTGTAAACCAGAAACGTTTGTGGGGTAAAACTTTCGCGAAAACTGTCAGGTTTGGCCAAGGAGTACCTTTTTGCAAATACAGGCAGATTCAGTGAATGTCCCATTAAGGATTCTACCACCAAAAATTTGAGAATTTAATTTGATGTGCCAGTTGACCCTTGCTCTCCTGATGGCATTTAAGATTTTCATGACAAGATAATCAAACGATCTAAAAATATCGGTGGCAGCTTGGGGAAAAAAAAAGGTGATACGTTCAAATTGGCAATGGCAAGGCAGATGAGTCATATGAGGTCCATATTAGGTATGAATATTCATGAAGGACTCCCGCTCTAGGTGGAATTTGCTAACAAGTAATGTGCCCAAAAAAAAATTATGCTAATTTTCCTTTGTCTTGAAAGTTGCTCGGTACCAGCCTATAAGGGGCCCACAAGCACTGGATGCTAATTAGTTTTACGAATTGCATGTGGTGGTGTCGCGATGCTAATCAATGTGGATCCGCGAGTCTGGGGGCTGGGGCATCCATTAACAGATCGTTAACCTCTCCACAGGGTGGGTCTACTAGTGTGTTTATCTATTAAACTAGGCCAGCTCTAGGCTGTGCGCGGTAGTAGTAATATGGTGCATCAATGTCAGAGATGGGTCCTCTGCACCATGCCATACACACACATACAGCATGCTCACCTCTCTTTGCATATGAGAAGAAAATAATAGTGCAAAGAGCTTGGCCCATTGTTGATGTTAATGATACTGTAGCTGTTATGATATTGTTGTTGATGTCAAATACACCCATTAAAACAAAATATCTGAGGTGACAATACTAATATCAACTTCATCCACACTACAGCTGGATGAAGTTGGGTTTGGAAGCAAGCCTAACTGTGCCATTGCTGCTAGCAACAATACCACATCCTAGCCATAAATATCACAAAAATTAAGGTCTTGGTAGGATTAATAAATGTTGTCACAAACATAAAATTTCTTGACAAGAGGTGAAATCTACGAGAAAACAAATACCCCCCCCCCAATACTACAGTGAATGTCAATGAGCATTTTTTTTGGGGGGGGGGGGCGGAGGGGGGTCTAATCTGCCATTAGCAAGAGATCCAGCCCTCATGTGAAGTTGTAAGCAGCTGTCCTTACATTTACATCCGATTTGAATAGAAAAGGAGAGTGAGTCCTTACTTGATCACGATAAGCCAATTGCCAAATCAATTTCTTTTTTTTTCTTTTTCTTTTTTGAGGGGAGGGGGGAGAAAAAACTGCATAAATAACATTCTAATACATTGGGTCTTTGCAGAAAAAAATAAATAAATAAAGAATTCCTGGAACTGACGAGGAAATATCAGTGTAGTAGAAAAAAATAAAGATCAGGATGTAAAAAACATTTAAAAAAGGAAAAAAAAATTTGGGAGCACATATAATACAAAATGGCAAAATCATCATACAGGATACAACACAAACACTGAATACCACATAGAAATAAAGAATTTGAAAATTAGAGCAAGACAAAAAAAAAAATACAAACTACACCTATATATTATAAAGAGCATCTAAATTCACTGGGTCTTTGAGAAAAATTCCCAGAACAGATGAGAAGGTATCTGTGTAGAAAAACATAAAGATCAGAATGTAGAACAAAGACACATTGGGAGTAGGCCTACATTATATGGAATGCACTACAAGGAAAAATCACTAAACCGGATACAACACAATCACTGAATACCAGACAAAAGTAAAGAAGTAAAATAACAAATAATGTAGGGTGTGTTCGAGCACTCTAGAAGCGAACCAAAGCGTAACGTACCGAACTGTGCCAGATTTGAAGTGTTCGAGCTCTCTGTCGAGAAAGCATACCTCACAAGTTATTTTTAGAAAAGGTCACACATTTTTTACGGAAGAATGTCATCCACCTGGTGCTTGAACTACTTACAGCTGTCCCGAACAAAGAGAATGATGTTTTTGCATTGTGACGTAAGCGCATGATACGCGCATGCTTTACAGCGAACTTTTGGTACGCTTTTGGTATGCTTTTGGAGCACATCAGGAAGTGGTCAACTTTTGGCTCGGTACACTTTAGGAGCGGTCGAGCGCTCCTCTGGCGCGGGTACGGTACAGTACAGTTCGCTTTAGGAGAGCGCTCGAACGCACCCTTAGTGACAATAAACTATGTGCCTTCACTTAAGCTACACAATTGCAAGTTTCATGAGATATCAGGAACTTTTCATCTTTTTCTTTTCTTTTTTTTCGGAAAAAAGGTTAAGATGACTCAAACACTTAAAAGTTGGGCATCTTCTACATTGGCACCTTTAGCTAATGGGGTTTGCAGAACCCAAGCTCACCCACATTTCCCCATGATGGTTTTATCCAATTCCTTACACGATGAGGACTTGGCATGAAAATCCTCCCACATTCGCGATTAGGGGGCAAAGGAGGATGTGTTAGGAGGTATCGTAATCAGAGCTAACAGAGCACAGACAGTCGACTCAGAGTTGAGCACTTGCTCTGCTACTCACATTTGACAACGGTCTCGAGGGTTAGACTATATCTCTAACTTCATGACATTAAATATAAAAAAAAAAGAATGTGCTTTCGAGAGATCAGACAAGGATCTAGTGACCGAGAGTGACAGAAAAATAAAGTAGAAGATGAGCAGAGCAGAGGAAAGTGACAGATTGTACAAGAGAGAAAAGGAATAGACTGAGAGAAGGAGAGAGCCGGGGGGGGGGGGGGGGGGGGAAGAAGAGAACATGACAGAGAAAAGGTGAGAGTAAAAATATATGAAAAAGTGAGAGAGAACAGCAAAGACTTGTTTTATAGCACTGAGGATCAAATGTTGGGAGAATATCCGCGAAACCAGAAATTTTTGCATGCATTTTAAATTTCACAAATTTTGTGAGCAAAGATTTGTGAAATTAAAATGCACAAGAAAGTTCTTGTTTTCAGTACAGTACTGAATGCCAGTGGCAATTCACAAAAATTTGATGCCCCTGTTGGCTCTAATTCCTGAAATATTTCTTGCTTTGCAGTAATGCCTTTGAGGATGCATATAGTAATTCCCCTGATTTGAAGTGGAGGGGCTAACAAAACAGATACACGCGGAACACTTCTGGCCTATCTCCACAGAACACGGTGTATGTGAAAGGTGTAAACACACAGGAACCGCTGAATGTTGTTTTCAAACTGTCGATTTATGACCCGTGCAAATGGACTTTGCCCAACGGTTAACCATTGAACTCCACTTGATTCCATAGGGCAGATTTCTACTCGTTATCTGTGACAGCCATATGTCTCAACAATGTTTCTTGCACGTACAAAAATAGAAGTAAAAAAAAGAAACATGTTGTTTACTTGGTCCTTTCATATGTGTACACAGCCTGGTTTACATTTTTTTACATTTGATATTTACCTTTTGTGTGGGTGCCTCAATAGGTTTCCTCCAAACATCATCTATTTATATAATAATCAATTTCTGTATATGTATACATTCATATAGGGCTATGCATGTATATAGGCTCTATATCTATCAAAGTTACACATGTACATGTATATCGTCGCTGGGGTGACAAGACCTCGTATCTCAAAAATGCCAAAAAAATTTTTTTTTAGCTTAATGGTCAAATAATGGGTCAAGTGATGTCTTGGCCAAATCCCAATTATCTTACTTCAAAAATGAAGCCACCATGACATGTCAAAGGAAAGGCTTTGCCATTCACTATAATGCTTTGGCCGCCATGTTTTTTTGCTCTCCTGAACATTTGACATTTTTTAGATACGAGGTCTTGTCACCCCAGCGACGATATGTTCTGTTGATCCACACAACACCAAGGTAACACATTCTCTTTAAAATGAAGAGGCAAAATCAATTGGGACACTGCTGTATACAGTGTGATTAGGAAAGACATGATCAGCTTCAGCTTCATAATATACAAACTCTGAGATGCATCTCTGAATTTCATATTGTGACAAGCACTTTAAAACAAACCTGCTTTGAGCAATATCATTTTATAGGACACTAGTGTGTACCCTGGCACTGGTCCACTGTTGCTATGTCAAGCAAAGCAAAACATGATGGGGGAGGAGGAACCATTAGCAACCTGTGCCATTGTCACAAAATTAGTTTTGTGACTCAGAATTGTACATTAATATGTGACTACTTATTTTAGATATTTGGTCTATCACGACATTATTCAAGGAACTTATACAGGATGCTATTACACTGCGTGTCAGCAAAGTTACGCATTCTATTTCCAAACTCTCTGACTGAGCTAGCACTGGATAATAATGCTCACATATTCTTCCATAGTTGCAGTAAAAGCAGAAGGCAGCTGCACACATTTTTTTTTTTTTTCAGCTCTCTGCAGTCAAAGTATCCTAAAAGGAGCTGGCCAGTCAAAGCACAGCATTTGAAATAATCACATTTGAGTTTCATGAATCCATTAAATAAAACTTGATCATACTGTGGAACTGCACTCAAAAGCTCTCACTGTAGCTACTGTCTGTCAAATGAAAACTATTGATGATTTCAACCTTACAAAAGGCCTTGTTGGCAAACATGCTCAGACATAATGCCATGCTAACTGAGTTATAGATATTTAAAAGTCTCAAAGGAAACATGAATGGATCAATTTCTCACAAGCATCTTGGTGTAACCTGGCTGTCTGTAGGTATAAATGATAACACAAGCTCTGTTCGTTTATTTTCAGTAGAGGGTGTACTGTAAAAGGAGGAATGTTTGCGTGCATTTTAATTTCACGAGCGCCAAGATTCGCGAAATTAAAATGCACGCGAAAGTTCTTGTCTACACTATATACATTGAATGCCAGTGGTAAAAATTTCATGCCGCAAAAAAGGCCGTCGGCTCCAATTCGCGAAAAATTCATGCCGCGAATATATCATGTTTTACAGTATTTGGTAGAAACCCTGGCAGCTCAGAACATTCACCTTACTAATGCTATATGGAAATGAATTTCCCAAAGCCTTTTGTAGTGTTTGAACAGATGTGCTATGCTTGTGTGTAACAAAATGTCTCCCTCTCCCCTCATCCCCCCCTCCCCCCCCCCCCCCCCCAAAAAAAAAAAGATGGCAGCAGCATCAGAGTAAAACTTTAATATGTTTAGGACAATGGAACTTTAGCATGTTTAGGACAATGTAACAACCAAGCTTCTTAGTCAGGAAGAGTTTCTTTGTTTACCAAAGAAGAGTTTCTTTGGTAAACATTCATGAAGTTACTATTCAGAGTAGCTCCATGGTAACACAGTGCCATATAAATACAGGCACAGATACTGGAGTGCAGAGGCTAGAGTCATAAAGATTGAAGTGCTTATGAAACACAGTCTGACATTCTCAAAGGCAAACCAACCATGTTCACCCTGTGAACTCTTTTTTTTCTTTTTTTACGAGAAGGGGGAGGGGGGAGGAGCCATTACTCTCTAGGCATAGGGGTGTCACACTCAACCCTCTTTGAAAGACAGTGTACACAGCTCTCATGCCGGCAATTAAATTTGCTCGTTCAATTTCTTTCTTTGACCTCTTCACATGTTTCTTACAATCTCCCCTCCACACTTTTTTTTTTTCTCCTCCATTCTCGTTCATTTATTTTTGTCATTCTTACTTTTGGACCATCATTCTCCATTTGCAGCAATTCTTTTTTTTCTGCTTTCCTGGGGGGGGGGGGGGGGGGAGGGATGCCTTTTTTTTTTTTTTTTTTTTTTTTACTGCATTTCTACCTGGATACAACTTGCTTGAGTGAACAGGCACAATGTCTGCCGGCAGAGACATCCCATGATATCGTCACACAGAACGCTTGCTAGACAATGCAGCTGAACTTTTGAACCACATCAATAACTATGTGTCGGACTGAATTTATTTACGCCGCATTCGCTTGTTGACACTGTTGTGTACAAGCTCACCTGTACTTTTTCCCCTTCTACTATTCTTCAAGAGAGCTAAGGGTCACAAAAAAAAAGCATTCCATAAAGTCAAACAGGGACAGAGAGAGCGAGGGGGATATTAAGAGATGAAGGGGAAGAGAAAGGTAGCATTTTTATGATAAACTCTACTTTGCACATCCTCTCTGCAGCTGAAATAACTTAAAGGGACTGTACAGTTCTGGGTGAGGTGAGGATTTAGCTTCTAACGTTTTGCGAGATATTCAGAAACCACTCTATGAGATGTCAAAGAGCATGCAATTCTAAGGGGGTATCACAAGTTTATTTGATGAAAATCGGTTTTGAAATGGCTGAGATATCCAAAAACAAGTTGAAACAAAGAGATCCTAGCATTAATATTATCACTTTTTTGATATTTCAGCTATTTGAAAACCAATTTTCATCAAATAAGCACTGAATCCTTCTTAAAATTACATGCTCTTTAATATTTCAGAAGAGGTTTCTCATTATCTCATTTAGGAATGTTTTAAACCTGAATCCCCACCTCAACCAGTACTGTACAGTCCCCTTAAAATGCAGGTAGCACAGAACTCGATGACACAAATCACATGAAAATCCACATAGTTAAAGAAAAAAAAAAAATGGATTTCATTCGCGGTTGCACCCAGCAAATCCTAAAAGGCATTTGCTTCTGTCATTCTCAATTTTGTTTATTCAACCTCTGAGCAATCAAAATAAATCCTTTCTATATAAAACAACACTCTGTTTAAGTTGTAAGTGTGTCACTGCATTGCCCCAAGTACTAATCCACTACCAACTTATGCTCATTTTGATAAGCAGTATTATTACAATTTGGATTCATATCATTATCACTGCAATTTGTACAATATACAATAGTAGTACTTAGTAGCAGTAGCATGACAATCACACTATCCCCATTATTACAATTGTTATTACTCTCATGTTGTCTCAGGCAGCAGACTCACATATCACATGCGTATCAACGTGAAGTAATGTTTGGATTATTTTTCAAGATAAACATTGGTATGATCTCATCGCATGGAAGAATTCTTCAATGAGCTGATGCTGCACATGTTCAAGTCATGAGTAATATCCAATATGAGAGCATCATTCACAGACACCATGAAAACGAGAACTACACGCACGACAGTTGCAGATGACCTTTGAATACTAAGGTGTAATATCAACACAACAAGCTCTCACAACTGATGTAGGCTGAGAATCTGACAGGGTCGTGGAAATATACTTATTCATAAACTACATTTGTAATACTGGAAAAATTGATAAAGTTATAGTGTGAAGCTATTCTGCATATCACGTTTCGTTTCTTATCTTGCTCTTCACGCTGAACATCTACAAGATGCAACGTTTTGTTTTTTTATATTTGATATCATCTGATATAAACTTTCTCTTATAAATATAACTAGCATCAAATTCTGTGATTGCTCATACCATCAATACTTTAGCCACTACCAACACTTCAACATGAACTCCACTTGTTTTGAAATTCATCGGTTGAGGATGATAAGGGCGTTAAGTTGTCACTACACCCATAGTGTTCAAGACAACTTAATGCCCTTCTCATTCTCAACAGACGAATTATAAATCCTTCTTTATCATTTCCTTTACCAAATCACAAGTCCATATTAAAACAGGCAAAGAAAATGACGCAGTATGCATGTATTGACAGTTTGACAACACGTCACAGGAGACGTTTACACAATGTTTGGTAAAGGAAGAACGTCATTCTACACTGATCATGCAAACCTAGCCGGCCCCATTGCTGCCTGTATCAAGCCAGTGAGCAACAACAAAGACTACTGGTGAACCCAAAAACAAAAACAAAACGAGGAAAAAAAAAAATGCTGCCTGAGAAAAGAAGAACAAAAATAAAAACAAAAAACACGGAACCTCCAAATTCTTTTGTTATGGTCTACAACTGATGACAACAACAACAAAAAAAACCCAACAAAATCTGATCAAGGACAGGGTTTCGGAGTCTGTTATGTAATGACACGCCAAACGGAACGGCATCTACCATACCGGTCACGCTGTGTGAGGACTAGAGGAGTAGGGGCCCCAGGGCTTGGGAATGTGCACAGGGGTGCAAGCCCCCACGAGCTGCTTGACGACAGAACGACTCACTTGATGCATCAAAATCTCATATATAATACCATGACATTTGTAATTAACCCCGATGATAACCCTTCCAACAGTCTAACCCCTTCATTAAGAAGTTTGCCCAACATAGCAACAAACGATGTAAGCAAGTGTGAATTTACACGGCAGATGTAAACATGACAACTTTCAACAGCAAGTAACAGCTGAGAAAATGGCTGTTGGCTACAGGTATATCAACAGGTTGAATTATGCATACAGTTTACATGTGATTTCATCATGAAACCTTGCACATCAGAGGGAAAATGGGAGAGGGGTAGGGATTGCTCACAGGCTCTTAATATCAACACAACAAAATCAGCAAGGCTTCACTCGGCAATCTGGATGGTATGTGCATTTAATACATGTATCTCATCCTAAAAGGTAAAATCTTTCCCAGTAATTCCAAATCAAGGAGAATATTACATTCTTCTACCTGGAAGATGAAGAGTCAGTGTTGTTGTTGTTGTCTTTGTGCTTTTTGTTTTGCTTCGCTTTGCTTTTTGCTAGGGAGCCTCAAGCAGAATGAGGGACTCTCGGCAGCTTTGCACTCATCCTACAGCATCTTTCCTTGTTACATTGCAAATCCAACAGACACCCCGACTGTGAAAAGTGGATTCCACATTTCATACAACCAGAAGCTCAACATTCTGGTACTGAAGAATGGGGTGGGGGGGGGGGGGGGTTGAGAGTAGAAAGAGAGAAAGAATGTGCCCCAATCCTGACAGTGGCACAACTTTCAATTTCAAGGACAACAGTGATTTCTTTTTTTTTTTTGCAGCAAATGTCTCCTTGCACTTTGCCAGAAGGGAAGCATGTTGTGTACCCTTTGTGTCCATAGAGATTTCATCGCAGCTCGCGCGAGACACAAACATCCTACTTGAGACGAGTCTATATGGACACACAGAATACAGCCGAGTATTTTCAATTCATGCAGAAAAGACAGTTTGGTCGGGGTTGGGAGGCGTGTGGGGATAAATAGGCTGGAATGTTTTATTCCGGGATCAAAATCAGAAAAGGAAAACATTCAAAGCTTGAAAGGCCTTGTCAAGTGCCACCGTTTTGATGCCAGTGAAAAGCAGTTCTCTCTAGTCTTCCACACCCCTGCGTGCTAGGTAGAGGAAATTTCACTCACACATTCCTTTTTATGGACACTGCAGGCCTCCCATACCCCCAAGACCCAGCCGAGAATACGGAAAGGGATTTATGCAATGTTTTGAAGTTCTTTTATTGTCATCGAGGCGAGGCACAATAGTTGGGAAGAGAATGAACGGGGCTTTATCCCCCTTCTTCCTATTGTCAGGCCTCCCCGAGGCCTCGACCACCTTTCTCACTCTCTCTCTCTCTCTCTCTCTCTCCCCTTCTTTCTTTTCCACTATGATTTTCTTTCCCCCTTTCGAGAGAATACATTGAAGTGCTTGTAAACTCCGGGAGTGTTGGAAAAAAGGCCCAAAGTAGAGCATTCCTGGGCATAATCTGCTCCCCTTGCTTATCTCCCGGTTGACGTCAGAACCACCCTGAATTGGTGGCCGTACTGAAGCCACAAGTCAAAAAACGTGGAAGAGGCAAAACCCCATCCAGAGACAGCCACATACAGATTACAGACGATGATCAAAGCGCATCTACACCACATACATGGTATATCTTGTATAGAGATCTCTGTAATGGTTTCAGTCCCTAAATCGCTGATGTGACCAATAATCACATTATGTTTTGATTCTTTTCTTAAACAGAGTTAAGTCATTACATGGGATAGTTGTTTCAGGTGTGTTTACCTGTTACACAGAGAACATGCTTCTTCACTTGACTCACATTCGATATAATGATTTCAGAAAGGGTAAATAATTCTTGGCATATTTTCCCAGATTATTCATACCTTGCTGATACAAAAACAACCCAAACGAAACAATGCACAAGGAATGTTACAAATGCTTTGATGATTGTGTTTCCTTGAACTTGTACTAGAGGCACAGTGTACATTGATCTCTTTTACTCTTTGTTTCTCTCTCTCTCTTTTCCTCTCCCTAACCCCCCCCCCCCTCTGACTCACTAACACACACACACACACACACACACACATACACACACACACACACACACACACACACACACACACACATCCCTACAAGTTTCAGTGGGTATCTTATCTGTTAGTTATTATTTGCTACTTGTTTCTTTTGTTAACAGATGTGAACTTACTACATTCTTGGTGGAAAAAGGTTGCAATGTCCCTTCGCATAAAGTTTGAGCTGTGGCTTCAGGCAGCTAGCCTAGACCTTGTCTTCCTGCTCAAAGCCCCCTTCCCCCCTCATCCCTCCCCCCTCATCTCCCCTACCCATCAGAGACTTGACCAAGCATGAGGCATGAAAAGTCTGAGTGTAGATGGAGTCACCATGCAGGAAAAAAATATGACAAAAGTCCTAAACATCAAAACATAGGGTCTGCGGTGTGATGTAGTTTTTAAAAAGTTTAGTGATATTGTGGGGGGGGGGGGGCTATTGGTTTGGCATTTGCTTCGGTCATCTCCCTTTCTCCCCTCCCCCCCCCCCCCCCCTTCATTGTGATTGTTATGGGGGGGGGGGTCTACATTACAAAACTAGACATCTCATATGTACACCCATCTTTTTATCGGGGTTAGATAATGACATCAAACATATTTGATCCAAAATGGCGATTTTGGAGAAAAACACAGTCAGATTCTTCACTGAGAACTTTTGCTGGAGTTACCATGTTTGGTTTCCAGACTAATTCTCATTGGTAAGAAGAAAGAGAGATTAACAGAAAAAGCTTTTGAATTTCATAGGGAAGCAGATGAAGGACGTACCATGTCAAAAACGGAAGGGACGACAACACAAATATTGGACATGATGAGCACCACTGAGGGGGAATATTGTAACTAAAAGCAGAAAGTTTTGTGCGAGTGATCGATCGCACTCGACCCAGTAAGGATGATTTTCACATGTTTTCAATTTTAAGGAATAAGAAACGTAAAATGATACATCCATACAAGAAGCGAAAAATTCTTGAGCTGTTCAATGTTTCAGGAGATTTACAGACTTTAAATCATCTCTTACGAATTCAAAATGTCGACAACTACATATACTTCCTTCTCCTCCTCTTCCTCCTCCTTTTCTCCTGTTATGATACATTGAGATATGGATATGATACCATACACTGGAATAAAGTCGTTGCTCACAAACACAGAAATTTGTAAGCAGATTGAGATAGCCAAGGCTGAAATGATTACTCCCTATACATAGTAGATTACAATGGACCATCAATAAATCACCGATTCTCTGGCAATGTTTAGACATCGAAATCCTGTGGAAGACGATGGAAGTTCATGCTATGACAATAACACAATCATTGCTGCTAATACGTCCTTATCTGTGTTCAATACTTCCGAGATACTAGTGAATTTGGTGTTTTATTACGTTCCCTTGCTTGGAGAACCTTCCATATTTCCATGAAATTTCCTCTGCTCAAGGTACTGCTAATCACATTGCTCCCAGCTCATTGACACCAAAGTGTAATCAGTGTTTGGATTGCACAGGACAGAACAATTTTCTGCACTGCCATTGAAACATAGCCAAAAAAAAAAAAAAAAAAAAAAAAAAAAAATAATAATAATAATAATGATAATCATACTGATTTGGCTGCATGCAAAGTATCTGAAGTCTCCAAACTGCACAAGCTTAAACAATGACCAGAGTGTGACCTCAGGTACCCCTGTGGAATTCAAGAATTTAAGGTGTTTGTTGTTGTTGTTGTTGTTGTTTTTGTGGCATTCACACATACACCGACATACAACTGTCCATGTACTCTGCACAAAGCAAATTATCATGGGGATTAAACATAAATATCAAGATGGATTGACTTCTGCATGGCACAAGAATTATCAGTTTTTGCATTGAGCTGCAAACACTGACTTTTTAAAACCATTAATTTGGAGGGAATGTAAGCAGTCCTTCAATCTGAAGCCCCATAGCAGTTTGCCATGATATGGTTAATATTATGATATGCTCTTCTCAGGGAAGAACAAACCTTTGAATTGGAAAGAAGAAGGCAGGCACTTCACAACATTAGACCCTTTGAGCAATGATAGATAGATTTTTTTTTTTTTTTTTTTTAGCTTGTTTTAAGTGTTGTGTGCTGACAGCACGCAATTCGGAAAGTCAAGTGCAAAGGAGGGCTACGGGCTACTATCTGGAAAAAGCACTGTGTCAACTTCTGTTCCATCTGTCAATCCTCTTGCCCCCTCCCCTCCCCCTTTCACCTGGGGCCAGTGCTGAGGAATGGGGCTACCTCCCCACTCCTGGATCCTCCCTCTCCCCTTCTTCATCACTATGCACCAAACTCCTAAACCATCATCGACAGTGGAAGTTCAATGTGACATGCCAAGCCAGGCTTCTAGGAAGCTCCCCTCCCCAAGGAAGCTCCTACCCACAGTCTCCTTGACAGCAGCCCGAACAAAACCTATCACAATTTATGGTTTGTCACATAAATCATAGCGACAGACCCAATATCAGGAAGTCCCCGGCCATACTCTTGATATGAAAAATATTGCGGCTCATTTCGCTGGCCGACCTACCATGGAGGATGTTTGTTTAGACAGGAGAGTTTTACCTCTGGCGTATAGGACTAGGGTAGACTAGAAGATTCTCTCCTGACGTATCTTGTAACGACCAAATGAAGTTTCCAGGGCACACCTTCAAATTTGTTTTGGTTCTACCATGGCTTCATAATCATGTAAAAGACTATCACATTGTAAACCAACACTCTGTGAAGAGAAGCCTTGTACTTTAGGAAAATATTCAGTACAAATACCATAGAAATTTGTTGCATATTTTATCAAGGAAAAAAAAACAACACAATTATACACAATATAAATGTTGAATCTCACCCTTCTAATATGGCATCTGAAGACATGTAAGGGGCTAATTTTTGCATAATCATCATCATAATTTCTTTCTTGTCTGATAGATGTGTTAAAATACAGTAGTATCATATAGGTAGTCTTAAAGGACAAGTTCACCTTCATAGATATGTGGATTGAGTGAATGCAGCAATATTAACCCTATAAAGCCCAAGCTATTTTGACCCCTTCCAGGCCCAAGGGGGGGGGGGGGGGGGGGGGGGGCACATTGTGCCCCCCTATATAACTTCTTTATTATATGATGTATGACCATCATATTTGGCACATGGGTAGAGCCACTCCTACTCTACAAGACCCAACTTTTGAAATTTCTCAAGGTCATCCACTGAGGGCGCTATTTACCAAAATATAAAGAAATACATAGGAAATATGCTAAAATCATGTTTTTTCTTTCTATTTCTTTATCCCCAGTATATGTTTTTATTTTATATCAATCATTTTCATATTTACCACAAAGGAAAAACAAGTCAACCTTGACTATTAGTTATGGTTGAAATTTCTCAAGGTCAACATGTGGGGGCGCTATTCATTACAATATAAAGAAATATATTGAAACCTATGATGTATTGCTTGGAATGGGTATACATATTGGTATCACATTTCATATTTTCAAAATATTGAATTTTGAGTTTGCAGATTGATCATATGATGAACAAATGATATTATAGGCAAAGCTTGTGTGAAGATAACGCAAAATAGAAGGTTAGTCTTTGAAAAATGCTGTATTTTCGATTATTTCTATTATATCTATTGTGTAATGCCTATGTCATATAAAAATAAAGGAAATAATAAGAAGACCATTTCAGGATAATTCACAACCATAACTACTTCACATTTTGGTCCTTCAGCGAATTACAGCCAAGAAAACCCCCATTTCATCCATTATTATATTGTTAAGTGAAATCGAAACAGAAAATCATGCAAAATCTGACCAGCATGGTTGTCAGTTTACGGTTGCCATGGCAACCAGCAATATCAGACATAGCTAAATTATATATCAAAATGTTCGCAATAACATTTTAGGAAAAGTCACCAAATTTGGTTGAAATCGGGTTAAGGGTGTAGGAGTGGCAAATGAAAGTATGGTAGGGGGGCACAATGTGCCCCCCCCCCCCCCTTGGGCTTTATAGGGTTAATAGAACACAGATCAGCAAGGGTTTGAGGAAATTTAGACAACCCGCTTAAAAGTTATGAATTTTTGAAGATTCTGCTTAGTCACTGCTGGATGAGAAGACTACTACAGCTTGTGATGTCACATGTGTACAACTATATAAAGAAAGTAAAAGGAAAATTCAGGATATTTTCATTTTTTTCTCGCATAATAAAAGAACATGTGACTTCCCTCTTTCAGAAGGCAAGAGGAATAATATTACCCTGAACATACGTCAGTGACAAGTCGAGGAAATGTGAACTTTTTTCAAAAAGTAAAATTTTGTGAAATTCCCTTTATATTTTCTTTATAACTTTGTATGCATCTGACATCATACACTCTAGTAGTCTTCTCATCCAGCAGTGACTGTGCAGATACTTTCAAAATTCATAACTTCTGAACAGATTGTCTGATTTTCCCCAAACTTTCACTGATGTGTTCTATAAATATTGCTGCATTCACTCAATCCACATGTATATGAAGGTGGACTTGTCCTTTAATTAGGCCTATATTCTTGATCATTAGATCTACAAAGCATGAGAGACACAAATTGTACCTAGTGTATGAACTCCTTGCTAGTGTGGATGGCACAAAAACTGTAGGCCTACATGCAGAACTTCTATTTTTTTTTTCATGTTTCCTCGAACATACGAGGTAGTACAACATGAATTAGGGTGCCATTCTTTATATGGGTTTCTAATTTTCTCCCAAGGCATTTATGATAATCTAAAATTTACCCCTGAATACGTTGATATCACGCCTATCAACAATTCAATGTATAGAACTTCACCAGTAACCGTAAGACGGGGGGGGGGGGAATATATTTGGCAATGCTCTTTGACTATGACTCCCTTTACCCAGTTTTTTTTTTCTTTTACTATTTCCATACTTGTGCACTCTCAGGTCGGATAACTCAAATCATCAGCAAATGGGGGGGGGGGGGGGGAGCTGTGAATAGCTACTATTGAGGCATGGGGTCACATGTGATATCTGATCTTCGACTATCAATGACCTAAATCAGCGGAGGGAAAAACCAACCTCAAATCGACTCCGCTGACCACTTGCATCTAGTATTACTGCGGGGTTCATGTACACATTGCTTGCTTTTTATACATTTTCCCTTTTTGGACAGTAAGCTGATATGTTTGCTCCATTACAGTATGCCGTACAGTCTTGAGGTGCGCAAAGAGGTCAACATTAATCGCAGAATGATTTCTGAAATCTACCCGCCAACCTGACAATTCAAAGTGGGGGAAACAAAATTCAGAAGATTACAATATTTCCTCTTTTGCACTTTCAGAATGATGTCTTTCATCGGCATTGGAACCCCGCCTGAGGGGTTATTGGAAGCAAGGAGCCTCTGAAAACGCCCAGAACACTAAACCCAATAACGGAGGGGCAGGCAATTATGCCCCCTCCCCCTCAACGCAGCCTTTGAAAGGGGTATGGGAGAATATGCAGTGACATGATGTAGAAATTCAAACCTGACATACGAAAGTTCTTTAAATGAGGGAGATGATGAATAATTTTGGTGGGACACTAATTTTCTCACATACTTGGATTTGAAGCAATCAGACAGAGTTTTTGTTGTTGTTTTTTTAAGAGCATTTCCATAAAGAAAGGGGGACAGAACGAGAACACAATGACATAAGGGAGAAAGAAACGATGTGCGAAAATTTCCTTTCAAAATATAACTTAAATATTTGGTCAAGACTCAGGATTTCACTGACTGAAGTTACTCAAGCCATTGACAGTGTCAGGATTGGGTCAACACAGATATATGAAAGGACTGAGGCAATAGCTTGTCCATGCCAAAATGGAATGGTGGGGACAAAATTTATTTTCCCCCAAGTCGCTTGTCTTCCCCCCACACAGCAACATCAACTCTGCTTATTTCTGGCTTCTCATCATCGTAAACACGGGTGACCGTTTCTAAAAATATTCCCGCCATTATAAACAGAACGTAGCCTTTTCTGTCTTCCCCCCAGCAGCCAGGAGACAGCGTTCGTAGGATATACACTACGAAAGGAATTACAGGGCTGCACTGCTCCTGCCCAAACCTATTTCGAGTTGCATAAATCTCAATTGCAGCGAAGCCACACAATAAGCAGCAAATGAGGGGAGTGCGTCATTGGCTGAAATGAAAACAGATTGAAATTGGGAGAACATTGCACGATAAGCTGTCCTCGCTCATAACAGGCGGAGTAACAAACCATTTTTTTTTTTGTAAACTCAACTCAGAAAACAAAGTATTTCAAAGCAGTAGAAAGAATCACAGGAGCACCAAACGAAAGATGATCAACCAGGAAATTCTACATTTCTTTATCGAACAATGTACCGCAGTGCACATACACTACGCATTTGCGAGCTCAAATTATGAATCGATGTTCACGCACTATGGTGCGTCCGAATTCTGATCAGTCTGTTGCCTGCATCTTAATTTTCTTTAAAAACCCAGTAGTGTAGGGGATACCATTGAGTGAAAAGGCTGGCCCAACTGGCTGGCACGACTCGGGATATATATTTGAGAATCCCGACAACGAATTGTGTAAAGACCTATCACTGATCTCTGTGTGAGCACAACACAGAGCTGAAGAACCTTGAATGGCGTCGACTGTTACCGATAGGCATATATGCGTAGATGCATATTTTCGTTGACGGGTGCTACTCGTGGTTTTCGAGTATACCATGGTGGGCAGCGAATGAATCGGGCCACCCATGAGTCCTCATGCAGCTGGGTATTCAAAGGAAGATTCTGGGCAGTTGAAAGCTAATCTAAAGAGAAGGAGCACAATTTTAGAAGCACGACAGTTAAAAATAATGATTGAAATCAAACAAAAATTAAGGAAGCTATACAATTTTGAAATTGCACCAATTTTCACGAAACAGTTTTTGAACAATATATGCAAATGAGTGAGTTGATGATGTCATTGCCTAACAACTTGCTACATACTTTGTACACAAAATCTTGAAATGTCCAGCTTTTTGTTTGAATGCATTTATGCCCAAGTCTCAAATCTAAATATATACATATGACTGATCATTTTTTTTCTAAGTAGCCAGCCAGGAATAATGTTATATTTCACACCTTAAGAGCAGAAGAGCTCATGCAGTCCACAGATTTCATACAAGTTTTCTTTAGGTGTCTTGTGCATACACAGATATCAGAGATTCCCTTCTCTCATTCTCAGATTACAAGGAAAAAAAAAAAGGAGAAATAAATAGAAAATAACAGGCAATATCTATCTATTGCTTATGATATGAAAATTTAGCCCCAGCAAAGTCTATAGAGTATAAACTCCATCCACCCAGTCTACGTAAGCAAAATAACACTAAACATTTGTCAAGGCCATTCATTTAGCTGCTCCCATAGCTTGTCAAATGTGATTGTCGTTGGGTATAATGCCGACACAAGGATGCAACGATGTATACGGGATAGGCTTTGGTGTCAAATGTATGTCAAGCCCATCTTTTGCGTGCTCCGCCTATGGAGCGCAGCCACGGCCACACCTGACTGAAAATAAATAAACAAAAGGTGGGACAAAATCAACCAGGCATTCGTCACGCAGGATGAGTAAATATTATGTTTCTGAAATCTTGCAAGTGACACCACAAAATGCCTGACAGCTAAAGAATAGGCGAGAATTAGCTCGTTAGCGAGAAAAAGGAAGTGGAGGAACAAAAGGCATTTATGGTAAACTTTTCTTTCTGACAAGTCAAGTTTACCACAGTGACACGCGAGAACATGAACCGTGGTGGTTTAGACAGAACCTTGGCATACTTGGGTTTGAAACAGTGTTTGCTTTTGCAGAGCTATTAAACATCGAACAAATACTTCCCGAATGTAACAAACTTGAAGTACATGCATTTGTTTCCCTCACAATTCAAAAGGATGTTGACTTTGCCCACATTCATTGATGCTCAAAGCACTTCCGAACATGCATGCGCCATATTCCTTCTTTCTTCCAGTGCAGGGTTTCAAATTTAGAAAATAAATGAAATTAAAGGACTTATCAAGGACTATGCTTGGTTTCGCTTTTTTCATCTTTTTCCTTTTACTGTAATCTACACATACACAAATTCTCTTTATAAAAAGATGGGAGAGAGAGACAGATATATGATGCGAAAAAGTTAAGAATGTTCTTCCTGTCCAGTAAAAAGAAATTATAAAAAATCTTGCCTTCCATCATAAATCCAACAAATATGGCCTATACTCCTCCGTATAACCACAGTGCCTCACACACCATACACTTGGTGATCAACACATTTCACTATTACTCTGATCTCGACTCTGCTGGTAACTGATATAATATAGGGCCTACATGTACTGTAAAACCAGAAACATTTGCAGCAATTACATTTTCGCAAATTGGAGCTGAGAGCCTTGTTCGCACCATGAAATTTTCCCAAATTACCACTGGCAGTCAATACATAAAGTGTAGACAAGAACTTTTGCGAGCATTTTAATTTTGTGAATCTTGGCTACTCGCGAAATTTGCAAAATTTCAGGTTCTACAGTATGTACACGGTATATATGAATATAGTATGTGTACTCCTAGTGTGCTTCGTGATCAGCTTATATACAATGTAGTTGACCTTTTAGTAGTGAAAACCCAGAGTTCAGGAAAAACAAAACCAAGGAAATCACAAATGAGAGCCACTTAGGACACCTTTACCATGGACTGAAATAGGCTTAACCATTAGTGAAGAATTCTCCCCATTCAACCAGCAAACTATTGATTTTTTTTCTCTCTTTCCATCATCGTTCTCCTGATTCCTTCACAGTCGCATCACAAATACAAAAGAATCGCCAGCGGATCAGCAGGATTTTACGGATGCGCCGTCCAGATTCTGTGAAACCTCTCGTTTTGCCTCATGCCCTGTTATTTCGGAAACCTCGGCCTTCTGCCAGCGATTCTGTACGGAGCTGATTTTGCTCGATTTAGTTTTGTTTTGCTGCCGTTTGTTGCTTCTAACTGGCAGTGAGGTGCACGAATGACAGCCCTGAAGTGCAGTAAAATGGTGAAGTAAACAATACCTAACTCATATTGGCCACAATTTGGGGGTTGGTGGGCAACTGCGCATCCTATATGAAGACCCAATGACTCAGCTTTTCTTGAGTATGTGTACAAGTCTGTTTGTTTGTTTGTCTGTGTCAAAAAGTGCAACATGCATTTCCACTCACATTTCAAAGACTGCTAGCATTTGTTCTGTAAAATCAGGGAGGTTGCACAGTGGAATTGGGGCCGGGAGATACCTGCATGCTACAATACTAACATTCATCTTGATAGTGGAGTATTGATTGGCAAATTAAGGACATAAATTATACATTATTGGTAGCCAGGATGTGGAAGAAATGAATCATCTTACGAAGCACCTCCTACTCAATTAGTAAGACTTGGCCGGGATGTATCTAACACAACCACCATTAGAGCCAATTACCAATTATTCACAACCAGTTGATCCCTTTCAATGGCATTTGGGTGCCCCTGAAACATTCCACTTAAAGTTGAACCAGCTATTCCTACATAACATACAGATTGCACTTGGCTGCAATGATTTGTTTCATTCTAGAAGAAGCTGAATTTTTATCAGCTGCACAATTACAAACCCCACAGTGATTTCGAAGAGGAATACTCATGCTTTGTGCTATGGGGGTACGGCTTGATCTTCATATATGGATCAATGCGCTGATTGTCAAATGCCAGACTCGCCCATTATCGCACAACATCTCACAAATTTTTAGGTCACATTAAAAAGGGGCTATGGTATCCCTGGGAGATACTTAATTGAGAGAGTATTCTGGTGACCTTTGTAGTATCTGCCTGATGATCAATTCTGCTCTCAAACTAATTTTTCCCAGTTATTCTTGTTCACCCACTGCAATGAGCAATGTTGTGGTGGAGGAGAGCAATAACATGTATACAGGAGAGAAAAAGACGAAGTCATTACAGAAACTGACAAGCTGGGATTTAGCCTGACACTGAGAAATAAAAATGTAGGAATTGCGATGAATCAGATAAAGATCTGCTACAAAGCTGCAGCCTTTGATGCATTTACCACTTTTAGTGATGTGAGGACTCAATGAATTGTGGCACATAATCATACAATTTTCCGCGACAAATGTCCAATTAAAGCATAATGACAGTTGTGGTTTCATCCTCACATTGTCGAATTCTTCCATATTTCAGTGACTATTCTACGGGAAAAGAGCAATTTCCAGCAGTACAATGCCATTTTGTTGCAGGATATATTTTCATATATATATCTCTCTCCCATTTGACAAAATTATGTGGTCAGATCTTCAGAGCATTTTGCATGTATCTTCATGGTTACCTTCCCCAACATCAGAACAATAAAAACATGCAATATATTGTACGTTTTACTGTAAATGTCACTGGAGTCTGTAGAGGATGTCATGGAGCATCCTCAAAACAGGCTGGCTCTTTAAAATCACCTTGTAGTAATGTGATAGAGTTTGATATATCTGACTTAGCAATTGGCCCTTATATTTCCTAACATGTTGGATTTTTTGAAAAGTGTGTATCAAATATCAATACAATGATAACACTAACAGATCATTCCTTTGCGCATGTACATACGTTCCACAACAGTTTTAAATATTTCATGTTGCAATAATATATAGGGCCATGTTCCAAGTCAAGCTGTGCTTATGAACATGGTCCTCGGCATTCAAATTATTGACTATTAACTTTACTCTGAAATGTTGCCTTCTTCAATAGTGAATATTCAACATGACATATTGCTTGGTACATTATATCTTCATTTCCCATATTTTTCTTGCATACATGTATGTACAACATACTAATTTTGTATACAATGATGTCAATAGATGTAAAAGCTTTGTATCACAACAGAATCTCTCTTTTTTAGTTTCTCAGCTTTTCAGAAAGAAAAAACAAACAAACAATAGAAAATGGTACTTTCCTGATGAACATTATTGCAAAACACTGCAATTTTGTTCTTGTGTCTACTGTCAATTAGTACCTGGCGGATGGTGAGATAATCTGCCTTGCCTTGTCCTTGTCAAACAAGGAGAGGAGAAAAAAAAACACGCAAACAAGCCTGTGGCCCCAGTGTGAGAATCTCCACTGCAGGCCACAAACAGGTCTTG
This sequence comes from Diadema setosum, assembly GCA_033980235.1. Taxonomy (NCBI): domain Eukaryota; kingdom Metazoa; phylum Echinodermata; class Echinoidea; order Diadematoida; family Diadematidae; genus Diadema; species Diadema setosum. The sequence continues at coordinate 6,534,865 of CM067064.1, forward strand.
CTATGGCTGGGTTATCTCCCAAAATGGCCATTATAATCACCAATTTGGTCAGTGGGGCTATCTTCTAATTGCCTCCATAGTGACCTAATGACCTCCCCATCCAATTAAAGCATGCAATTTATTTGCTCCTCATTTGTCTGTGTGTGAGAGCACAGTATTTCAGACGTAACCTCTCAGTAACTTCAACAATTGTTCTAAATTTCTGTTTATCCCGTGCCGGAACAATCATATTCCATCATCAAGCCAGTCGGGAGATGGGAATTAAATCAACAACACTTCGCCTACTACTGCAAGGCTATGAACACTACAACTACCAACACTAATGTCAATTTGCAGGAAATGGTTCTAGTAATTTTTTGATGCAATCATTTGGTCCATATAGCATTTGTTTGAATGACGATAAATATTTGATTTCATTTGTTTATATCCACACTATCATCTCACTGAGATTGCACATAGCTGCAAACTTCTGTAATATTCAGTGGGCAAAATTTCCTAATCTCTGAACAATGGCCTTTAAGAGTAGTATCACATGTTTGTAAACAGAGACGAGGAGGAAATGGGGACAGAATCAATATTGGATGGCGGGCTGGGAGTTCCTAGCCCATCCACCATTTCATGCACGTCTTTGTCAAGTGACCTTTGACCCAATGTAACACCACAAAAATAGCAAGTGCATAGTATGCCATCAGTAACTATACACAGTGAAGTTATTCTAAGATTGAGACCAAGAATTTGCCATAAACTCTGGCACTGTCAAAACTGAACCAACTTTTAATAGCCAAATTACCTCAATGACATGGAAAGAGTTCATGACCTATAAAGAAACAAGTATGTAGGACCTACAGATTCTGATGAATTTAGTTTGATATTGCCCACCCTTTGCAATAAAGAAACAAGTACAAGTGTATGTAGAGATTTTGATCAATTCAGTTTGATATCGCCCACCCCTTGCAATTACATATCTCAACAAAATATGAATTATTTTATCAATGAGTAATCAAATTCATATTCATGTCAAGAAGGAGGCTTTATGTTTATTGAAGAACTTATCCACTATTTTCTAATCACACTTTAATATTATTCTCATCTTTATTTCATTGCGTTTTCGATAGAAAATCAAATGCACTATCTTTGGAACAAGGCTGATGGGGTATCCATGATGCATGTGACAGCGGATCCGTGATATAATATAGCCTTAAATGTCAGTGACTAAATCTCCTTGTGGAGTTGATTGCTTGATCATAAATTGGCCTTTAGCCAGCGACAAGAGATTAGGGTCTCAAGTAAACAGGAGGTCGATGGGTGTTACCACTTACCAAACGCCATTTTAGTAAAACATGGAGGGTTCTATAATCTTACACTAGAGCTCATTTATCATACAATATTTCCAGACTGCATAAATTTCTTGGAATTGTATAGAGTTACAGAAAGGAGCATTCAGACATTGAATTTAGTAGCTTCCCACTAGCTGTCGATTGAAAACAAAATTTTTAAACCAGAAGCGCTCAGAGAACAAATGCTCCAGAATTGCATCCCACTTCACTGTTGTACCATGCAAAAATCCTGGACGCAGAACAATAATTGTTAAAAAAAATATTTGGATCCAAATCACCACCTAACCATTTTGAGCAACATTGCTAATAGACAGAAAACAAACAAACCGAGCAAAACATATTTGGCAAAGGTATACATGTAACAATGTTTGTGTCACAAATATAATACAGTATGTGTTTTTATTCCATAAAGGCAAAGTGTTTCGATATCTTGTCATTTTAAGACTACCCAAGCCAAACCTGGGATAAGGCAAAGCAAGCATTCAGTAGCCTGAGCTGACCTGTCCTAATCCATATTATGTCTCAGGGCAGGTCAACTTCTGGGATTTACCAAAATTCCCCATGTATCGATAGCCTGTGTCTCATGATCCACTCAGAAATTTGACATTGTGTAAGTAAAGATGTGATACATACACCAATTGCAGCTAATATTTCACGTACCACCCTTAATGTGCAATAATGCTATGGGTGGGGGTTTTGATATCAATCTGATTTTTTTTTAACACATATATATGCACTTACGAGAGCATTAGTGCAATAACACTGAGAACATAATTCTGTAGAAATTACTAAAACTTCAAAAAAAACTTTTAAAAAAAGACAACAACTTAAGAGACCTCAATAATCAATGCCTCACACGATCTTGTGGACAAAACAGAGTAGACCATGTGTTCAGAAGTTGGCGCTGAGTTTACAAAATCAATTCAGCATGAAATATGATATGATATGATATGAAAAATGCAAACTTTTTTTTTTTTTTTGGGGGGGGGGGGATAGACCTGAGACATAGTTGAGCTTTGCAATGATGAGAAATACATAAAAAGATTGTAACAACGTTTCCTAACCATGATCATTTTCCCACCGACTCACTGCTAATATTCTTTTTTAATGTGAAAATATGTGCACCTCTTTTTTCTTGAACATACCTTCAAATTGTTAAAACTTCATGTAGTGCAGTGCATTTCAGTAATTCCAATCCCTCACTTAATTCATTTTCCCCTCTGACTCACAACATTACTCATACCAATGATATATCTTTCCTACACGCTGATCCTGAAAAGATGTTTTTCATATGTGCAGCAAATGCCACATGGCTCATTTTTTAAAGAGCGAAGGGGGCGGGGATAAAGCACGACTTTCACAAACTTCATATTGCACCAGATGGGATAATCGGCCTACATCATTGCAGTGCGTCATCGCAGAACGTAGCGACATTAATCCAGCTGGGATTGAAATGTACGCAGGTGATTATGCACATGTGGATGAACACTTAACTCCTCACCATGAATCAATGGTGATTATAATGTCTGTGATATCTACACACGTTCAGGCTCAGGAGAAACATCTTTCTTTCTCCCTGCTTGTTTGGATGCGTAGGAGTTCCCCTCCCCATCCTCTCCCCAACCCACCCTCATTCTCTTATCTGTTCAGGAACAGCAAGTATCACAAGTCATAGTCATGAAATACAAGATGTGCACTCGGCATTGGATGATTTTCACTGGATATTGGGGATTAAACCCCACATAGTTTGCAGACTTCACTAAATAACTACGGGCAATGCTCTGAAAATGGTATGATAAGCTGATCTTTTGAATCAGCATCAAACATTTGAGGTATGAATTAGTCTGATTAGCCGCCATAAAAAGCAGACACGATTAAAGTCACAATGTTCTTTTCAAAGCATCAGATGTTGCCCTTTATATAGTCCCCATTACATCAGTCATACAGGACATTATACCACAGAAACCATTAATCCTGCTTAATCTGTAAAAAAAAAAAAAAAAAAAAAAGAATTATATTGTCCTTTATCTTTTCTCTTTTTTTTTTGGGGGGGGGGAGGTTCTTTTCCATAGCAAGTAACAAAACACACACACGCACACAAACAATCACAAAAAGAAACAAATCTGTCATTGATACCGTCACTGCTCTTCATTTTCTACAATAAGCACCCCTGATTACATAATCTTACTGGAGAATGGCACCCAAAGCTTGTTTGCTCCTAAAAGTGTTTGATACATTGTGCTTGTTGGATTCATATTGAACATGAAGAACAATGCAAAAAAAAAAAAGATACATATATGACTATGAATTGAGAAATATTGTTCTATATCAGTGCAACTCACCCGATTTCTTGACATGGGGTTATCAAAGTCGATGCCTGGTGCCACAAACAGGTAGCCATACTGGATCGCCTTCTTGGGTTTCTGTGAGATCAAGACATAAGATTGGAAACTGAGAGCTTAATCTGAGGGTCTCAACACCGCAAGCAGTTATGTGGCTGGTATCCAATATCTATTACAATTAAACATAAGGAAATGATTATGAAATATTAGAATGTGACCTTCATGACGATGGCACATAACCATTGCTAACCTGAGCTGAATGATCACAATAGACAAATCTCGTAAGATATTGCTGAACAAGAAAAGAACAGAATAGAGAGAGATATTTCTAATACAAATTGATACATTTTGTTTGATTAAAATGGCCATTTATAGAAATGCAATACATTCTGACATCGCAAGGGCAACTACATTACCATTCCCACTCCTGTCCCACATATATTCTGAAAGGTCTTTCAAGGTTATTGGGTTTCAAACCACCACTGACTCCACAGTGGTTCATTGTGGTTCACCGTGCCGATCGTGATCAAATCAAAATATTGATGTCGGCCTGATTTCCACAATGTTCCTGTGGTCCTCTCCATGCAAATGTTTAGTTCCGCACGTAAAACACGTGGAAAAATATAACCCAAGTCACAAGGAGTCAACACAGGCTCAGCTGATCTCTTAAATATTTCAACAACTGGCAGGGGACGGAAAACGAAAGAAGAGATGAGTTTCTAAGAAATACCACCCGCAAACTTGTACTTGAATTATTGGATCAATATTGACTGATCTCAGATATGGCCAAAAAAAAAAAAAGAAATGCAGACTGCCGATCACAGCTTTGCTGGGGTAAATGTACTTCTGTCTTCCAGTTTAAAAGGGAGGTTCCCTCTCATGCAATATTTGTACACATGGCACAGATCTTCCTTCAGAGGATTCAGATCACTTGATGTGATACATAATATATGAAAAGAGTTTAAAAAAAGAGAGAGTGTGTCTGCACACTGGGCATATAAGGACTTTTTTTCAGTAAACAAAAGGCGCAGTGTGTCCTTGAGATAATCTAGTTACAATTCATCTCCTCCTTTTCATTTTCTTTTTTAAATTCCTGACAAGAAAAGAAAAGAATAAAGGTATCTCTACCCCCCCCCCTCCAAACAAAATAAAAAAAATCACTACTACTGAAAGGCCTGTAGATACATCATACACATTCCATGACTGCTGTAAGATAGTACATTAACCTAGCTAGGAACTCTGGGAAGACCAAACATACTGTATGCCCTACGAGTACTTTCTCGCTCCCATGGTCAAAATAAAAAAAGAGAAAAGAGAAAAAGGTGCAATTCTTCAGTCTCTGTTTACAGGAGAGAGGTGTGCGTAATGTAGGCATGGCTGTGGCCATTTTACGCTTTTGGTCGTTGTTGTTTTTTCCTTCCCTTCTCTGCCTTCCGCCCCGGACTACATGCTCCTATAGCCGAACACTAAAAGGTCTCGGAGGGGGAGAGCGCCCGTGTAGTGGCGCAAATGACACAATATCACGGCAAGCCCGCTCAGCGATTTGACAGGTTTGCCGAGGCTTCAGCAGTTTTGTGTGAGCGCGGATCGTGTTACCCCCAAAATGGCTTTCCCGCGTCATCAAGAGCCCAACATACTGGGTTTGGGGGGTGGGATGAGGCTGGAGGGCGGTATGAGAAGAAGCATGCATGCATCACATTATGTTCTACTGCTACCAACTTCGCTACCACACACAATTCCAGCACACAAGACAGACACTGTATGGTTCATTTGTAAACTGGGAGTATATTTTCGCAAGTCAAATCATATTGAGCGTTTAGGATGTTCACATCTCATTTTACAGAATAAAAATAAAGTTGAAGTTAAATCTTCCTTGCAAGAAGTCATTAGAATATGTCTACGAAGAATTGAACACTTTCTCCTGAGAAAAAAATAGTAAACAGGAATAAACAGCCTCAAGATTCAATCGTAGTGCACATGATTTATCCCGCAAGCGTTTATCACTATCTCCATAGACAGGACTCACCCATTTCTTCACTATCCAGACATCCTCATCTGTTTTTTTTATTTGATGGGGGGGGGGGGGGGGGGAGGAAAAAAATACTACTGTCAGATGCCTGCGTAAGTTGACAGCTTAACATGAGGTAAATTAATAACTGCAGTCGCGCACTAATGCAGCAAGCAGTCATGGAGCGCATGATATTTGCTGGTGTGAATGGGCAACCTTTCCATCTCTCCACAACCTGCTAAACCCATTTGCCTTTCTGAGAAAGAGTCTACAGCAGACTGCAAGTATGAAGAAACTACACCTACCTACTGGTGAACTTGATTAAATTTCTCTCACGTTAAAGGGAAATTCAGTGGTAGTTTGTGGTCTTCTACAGCATTTGAATTACTAGGTAGCTGAATTTCATTCAGAATGACTGTTTTGTCTGAACCAATGTATTTTTTTTTTCAAAATTTCATGGAACTGTTCAGATGCACTTAATACCTTAACTTCCTGCTTCAAATGCTTGTCAGCAGATTTCATCTGAGAACATATACCGTAACTTGACTTGTACAAGTGTACAATGTATATGTGTATGTGTGCTTTATATGTTTATAGGAAGTAATTCATTAAGTCCCACTTAAGAATTACAGCTATTATTTCATTTTGGATTTCTGTGGGTAAGATGACTCATCATAGCCATAACCAATATGATTCTTGCTGGCCATACCAGTTAGGTGCCTACCATATACATTAATGGCGCATTGCCTTTCACAGGGAAGGTGTGGGATTTACTGAGTGGTGAGGAGTGATGTCTTCATTCTCTTTGGACACACCCCTTCCTCCAGGAGTACACACAGGCGAGCTAAAAAGCAACTCTGTCTCTACAGTTATGCCCTCACATACCTAGAAATCACAGCAGATCACTCTGAACAAGTTTAAAGAAACGGCATAGCCTTTACCTCATGATAAAGAGCAGTGTGGCATGACTTAGGTATAGCTGTTGTCATGGCAACATTAAACCAGATGCCACTGAATTTGAAGGTTGATGCTCTCAAGATAGAGACCCCTAGCGGCACTTCAGCATATACAACACCAGCATATCTCATGACTCATGTGGATGATTTTTGGCTCTTATGATGAGTACAGAAATAGGCTGTGGCAGCACAAAGAAACAAAGAAACAAAACAAAAATATTTACTCCAGTCTAGAGACACAACTAGGAGCTAATCCTTTACCTCTGATGCTCATTTCAAGGCACTAGAGTTTTGATACAGATATGTTTCTTCCTCTCTCACTAATGATGATAAAATTCCGCACAAAGACACAAGAGAAGCACACATGAAAAGTGACCTAAGATTTTAAAAGTTTCAGGATTTTTTTTTTCATAGACAAAGCCTTGAAATCTTAGTAGAAAACAAGACAGAATCAACTGATATCCCTTTTCATTTTAGTTTAAGCACACATAGCATCTTCCAAATCACTGCAAAATAAAGAAATCATGATTATTAGTAATCATCATGAATCCATTTTGAGACTTAACACTATAAACTACCATTTTGAGCTAATTTGTGGTCATTTTTGCACAAGAAAACTTGAATTTCTACGCAAAGAACCCTACTTCTTTGCGCCTTTAAGGCCGCTCAGATCAGACCAGTGCGCCCCATTAGCTAGCAAAGCAAAGAGGGGAAAAGTGAGATGATACTCCTAACAGGATGACGATTGGGGAAATCTACCGGCTAAGCCGTCCAATCATGGGCTGTATCTTGGGGAATCACGCATTCATGTCCTTCGCTGCATCACCCCTGCTCCATCCCCGAGATGACAGCCCCCTCCCCTCCACCCCCTTTTTTTTTAACAATTCAATTTGCAGCCTAGCATTTACAGAAAATGAAAAACAACACAGTAGAGAGGGCAAAAAAAAAAAATGATCCACTTGTCAAGTCATGCATGACACTGGCTAGGTTTGCCTTTAAATGAGATTTAAATGTGTCATGATTGGTGCCATTACCCATCCGTTCCACATCCTTTACGGGATCACCCCTTACTGAGCAGGACATGGAGGATGGGGGGTGGGGGGGGGAGGAGGAGGAGGAAGGGTTCGCAGTGTGTTGTACCTCCCTGCTCTTTCTGCAGGAAGAATTAAGGAGGATCCACAGGATAACAGTACATTAGATGAAGAAGCGGAGGTAAGTCGTCCCTGGTTTTTAATCCGTTCTTCCTTCATCCAAGTCACAGCATTGCTGCCTTCATAACCTGGCTTCATCTTCAGGATACGAACGACATCGAAGAAGTCTGTCGAGTTGCCGTTTACGATACATATGTCCGTTCTGTGGAATATCGTCATTTTCATGCTTTCAATACGTTGCCATAGCTTCCTCTTCGAATCTCTCTATCACTTTCATTGATTTCCTTGTGCCCGTTCATACTAAAATCCCTGACAAGATCAAGTCAAAGGAGGACAACAGTTATTTTGAAGGGATCACAACTCATTTTATACAAATTTATTAAAACAAGATACTCACTCAAATTAAAAACAATATTGAAAGACAGAGATTTGATCAAGAAGAACAAAATGTTGAAGTCATATATAAAATGCTTTTTTTTTTTTTTGAGGGGGAGGGATTTCCGAGATCCAGTTGCTATTGACAGGGATCAGTCAATCTTCAAGAACAAATCCTTTCATTTCTCCTTTGTCCTTTTGTTTAACAATGCATTCATTAAATCACTTTGTTTGAATGTAGTCTTTAAATAAAAAGTGATTTGCACATATCAAATTGACTACTGTTAGAGGAAAAACAAAAACCTTTGACTGATGTTTAGCAGCTCAATACTTTGACTACACCCAAAGCTGTCTCGACTTCCACGAAAATTTAGCAATGAGTGATGCCTATACAAGGCCCGTTCACACACAAGGGAAAAAGTGCGATTTAAAAATCGATTTTCTTATCGCGATCAAAATTTCGAAATTTTTTCCAGTGTGGACAGAAAAATCTCACTAATTACCGCGATCCTTATCGCGATCCAACTCGCACTATTAGTGCGATTTTTCAGAATAATCGCGATTATTTTGCCAAGCGTCGTGTGTGTGAGCGCGATCGAGATTCGAAAATCGGTATTTTTAATCCCATCGTTCGTAGCGCGTGCGAAACTCCCAATTGGGACTGCGGGGTCAGTCTTCGGTCATGCAAGATTCGCGCATGCGCAGTTTGGCCACTGATCGTTCTTTCCTTGCTGCGAAGTGCGATTTTTCCCTGTGTATGAACGGTCGAAAAAAAAATCGAAATTTGGATCGCGATTGAAATTTCGATTTTCGTTGTTTGTGAACGGGCCTACAGTCAAAATAGACCTTAATGTCCTTTTCATTTAGACATGGCAGGAAACCATATGTTGATGACATTTCGGCAACAGAGGCAGCAAATGAGGGATCTGCGAATTCAATTAAACTTCCAAATCAAGCATTGCTTCCATAGTGAGTCACTGGCGTGGCATGAAGTTGATTTTCTATTCTGCCTCAATACAGAGCGGGGAAGGTCTCTAACTGCTTTCAAAATATGAATGAAGGCAGTGACTTGTGGCATTTCTGGATGTTATTCATCATTAGTACGAACCATACAATATTGCGCAGTGAATCTGGGACGAACTCAATTTTGTCTTTTTATGGCATTCAATTCATCACATGACTGTCCATTACGCTTTGACCACAATGTAACTTTTTATCCCGAGGCTTGTTCACACACACACACATGTATACACAGATGGCTTTTTCAAAATCAATTTTTGCTAACTGATAATCTTTAAATGTGGACACAAAATCATGAACTTTGTGATACCCGCCGCAGTGCAAAATTAATCCATCTTGATTTTTTTTTAAAACCCTTACGATAAATTGTCTTGAGCAGTGTGTTTTGGCAAAGGCATACGGGGGGGGGGGGGGGGGATGATAATCTCATGACATAAGGCTTAAGGTAAAGACGTTCAGGTGATGCTCCTACCATTATTTAGACATGTACAGTTCAGAGATAGAACACGTTTCTCTTGCAGCCAAGTGAGTTGTTTGGCTGTGTGTAATTAACAGCAAATTAAATTGACTGATGTATGCCGATCAGAAACCAATAACTCCTGTGTGTGTGTGAATGGGCCTTCAATGGTCTTGTCCCTAGGCAAGAATTATCAGGTCTTTTATCATACTGCACCTCATATATACCAGTGAGAACACTTGGCCCATTAAGTTTTAAAGGGACATTCTGACTTTGGACAGAATGTTCTGACAATGTCTATTTTTTAAATTTCTTGGTGGATATAACACTTGCCCCTGTTTATCTTGTCTGTGCCTCTATATTAAAGAGTTTCATTTTTTTTTAGTTATTATCACATCACTAGTACTGTGATTTTGACACCACACAGTTCAATAATGATACACAAAATTATTATACTACCGACATGATATTGATAATAACAATAATATATAAGAACAATTAAAGAGTTTCATTTTTTTTTTAGTTATTATCACATCACTAGTACTGTGATTTTGACACCACACAGTTCAATAATGATACACAAAATTATTATACTACTGACATGATATTGATAATAACAATAATATATAAGAACATTTATCATTTCTGCTGTTATAATCATTTTCATCATCATCATCATCATCATCAGGTATTATGAACTTATTACTATTATCATGAACAATGCTAAACTTCTTTAGACAGTCCAGGGGTTTGAGTATACCTATATTTACATTTTACATATACATTCACAGATTTTGCTCTGTGGTTTTTTTCCTAGATGACATCTACTAATCACAAATGTAAATTTCCCAAAACATTGATTCATTCCTGACCTGAATGATTCATTGTAAAACAGGAAACGACCATCTTGAACTTTCTCTTTCAGAGCATTCACCCAAATGGCACTCCCTAGATACACCAAGAAATAAACATTAATCATGTACATCTTTGAAATTGTTAGTCAGCTAAACTCATGCTGAGAAAGCTCTCTCTTCCACTGAACTCTATCAAATATGTGCCTAATGTAATAACAGATTATACCAAAACAGCAATGAGCAAACATGGTCTATTTCACGGAAGAGTCTCTCGTTGAGGTCAGGCGTATCACACTCCGATACCTTGGCAACTATTTATTCAGAGATCATCATACATGGATGGTTTGTTCTTGTAAACCACTATGCTGGAGCAACTGACCTCAAAGACATCACACACCTCTTTCCCTCCGACTCGACTATAACACTTACAAACACGGTACTTAGCTCTTCGTGAAGTCTGGCTTGCCCACGTCAAGTCATACAGGCCAAACAATTTTTGTTATTGTTCGCGTGTTATTAGCGACGGAAATGACCCCACTGAAGTGAAAAGAAACACTTTAGACCCAAGATTTACCCATACTTGGCCTTTGTCTGTGTAGCCATAAGCAATTATTTGGGAAATATCACTGCCCTAACTTAAAAAAAAAAAAAAAAAAAGGGAGGGAGAAAGCAAATACTGTCGGGGAAAATTTGACCTGGTTTGTGGAATGTGGAAGATGCAGAACAACAAGATACGGAAAGCACAAATAAGATTTCCCCATGTTGAGAGGACATGAAGAATTATAGAAAAATCTTTGATTTTTTTAGATATCTCAAACATCTCCACTTGTGATAAGAAACATTCTTCAAAGTCGACTGAAGATAACATAGCCAAGACCACTAGGGTTTGTCATTATCTGAGTATCTCATTCACTGCTCCAGAAAATTGCCCAACTTAGCAGAGTTCACCAAGATGAAAGTAAGGACAGTGTCAGTGAGATGCACTAAGAAATCAATCATGGAGGCAAATCTACTCATTCACGCATGAATTTTGTCATTCCATTTTGAAAGAAACAAAAAATAATGTCACTTGTAAATGTTTTGAGGTTGGGGCTCCTTGCAACTTATCGTTGACAGGAACTCAAAAGGCAAAAAAAAAAATGTAAATTACAGAAAAATATGATTCTAACAGGAAGAAAGAAAAGTGCCATTTAAATTTTCTGCAATTTAAGATTCATGAGATTAATATTATCAATAAAGTCTGAATACAGTGCGTATGCGCATGAAGAGAGGCCAAAAGAGCCAAGCGTCTTCTGGCCTCTCTCCTCCAATCACCGCAGCTCGCGGTCACAATGTTTGTGTATGATGCGTACACACACACAGTCCCACACATTTATGGATAGCACTGCAGTCTGGCATTGCGCAATTGCATGCACAAATTTCGTTCGGAGGAGGAGTTACGCAATAACGTACCATTAGGGGTGACAATCGTCCGACTTCAAAGAAATGGAAGATGACAAAATGTCTCGTGATGGTAAACAGTGGATTGCGTTCCACATGATGATGTTGACTCCAGCAGTTTTACAGCTACTTCCTACTGAGAATCAACAGGTCATATTGTTCTTGCAGAATGAAAGTTTTTTGGTGTTTTTTTTTTTCGGGAAAATTGCTGCATCACAAATAGGGAGATGGTGAAAGTGGTACAGTACTTCCTTTTGCTACCAATAATAGCTTGAACAGTTTTCAAAATATTGATACGTGATCATGGTGTTTGTCTTCGTGCCACAATAGTGTGGCCACAGGATGAGCGTAGCAAAAAAAAAAAACTTATTGCTTCTGTTATTTAAAGCAAGTCATTCATAAAGAAGAGAAACTATTGGAAGGCTATTTTTACAATTTTTGGCATCATTGATAGGGCAAGCACATGACCAGTCTAATATAAGCAAGTGATATGTACATAATCACATGAACACAGTGCTACAATGAATGCACTGAATATAGAATGATTTATGAATTCAGTGATGGTCCCCTGTACGTTGTCTACCTCACGAAGGTGGGGTTTGGAAGAAAATAAGGAGGATTCAAGCCTTACAACCATTTGGTCTTTCTCCTTCACCAATTCCCCCCCCCCCTTTTTTTTTTTCTTCTTGTCAGTCATCACATGACCAGCAGATAGCCAATTACTTCTTTGAAAAATGTTAAGGTATTAAGTATATCAAATGACAATGGATCGATAGGCCTACATCTCGTCAACTCCAAACTGACTGGCATGGAAAAGTGGCAAATTGAACAGAATCATCATCGATTATAAAATATTTGACAGTCAGAAAACAACCGTCAGACACCATGATTTGACAAAAACGCGTAAAGAAATTTTAAGAGAATTGCTACACTGGTCATATGTCTGAGATATTGTTACTGTTATTGTTGGGGGTTTATTTTTCAGGGTCTATTGAAAAGATGACTGATGCGTCTGCAATTTCATTAGGAGGAGGAAGGGGATGAGGGCAGCCCTTACACCCCCAGGCCATTGTTGACGAGGGAAGAGGGAGGGGTTATAGACTTGACACCCTGAGTCACTCACAGGTGTTGGTTGACTGGTGTCAGCAGTAGGCTGGGAGGCCTGGCAAATTTCTAGGGTACAGGAGAGTGCTAGCCTTCAAGAACCCCAAAACCTTGGGCCATGAGGACAAGGGGTGAGGGGTGCATCTACATTGGCACAAGTGGCCATGACAGCACAGTAGGTTCAATGATGAGTGCAACATTAGCATTAAAATGACATATTCACACACCTGTAAATTCACACTATCACAGTGTTCGAATAGCCTACTTTGTTTCCATAGAATACTTAAAGTCGGACGATCGTCACCCCTAATGGTACGTTATTGCGTAACCCTTCCAAATGAACGAAATTTGTGCACGCAATTGCGCAATGCCAGACTGCAGTGCTATCCATAAACGTGTGGGACAGTGCTGCCACTGAGACACGTGTGTGTGTGTGTGTGTGTGTGTGTGTACGTATCATCCACAAACTTTGTGACCGCGAGCTGCGGTCATTGGAGGAAAGAGGCCAGAAGATGCATGGCTCTTTTGGCCTCTCTTCATGCGCATGCGCACTGTGAGTGTGCGTCCATTCGGCACTGATCGGAAGCTCTCGTGGCTCGGACAGCCATTTTGGGTCAGGTGATTTTTTTATCCCAGCGTGTGTTCGCTGACCCATTGAGCCAGCGCTATTCTCATTCTGTGTCACGACATTTGATACAAAATGGAGGGAGGCCAGTATGGACATTTCTCTTTCAATATGATAGTAATCTATTAGAAAAACAGGGAATTGCCTATAATGTAGGACCTTCAGTACAGTGTATCTTTGTTAAGAATGACGGCACATATTGACATGAATACATGTACAGGGTTCAGGATCAGCGTTCAAGATTCGGTTTCAGGTTTCTGATTTCATCCACACCAACAGGTGTGAAGAGCAGGGAGATTTCCCAGGAGAACTATAGGATAAAAGATAATGATAGACCACATGAGGTACACAATCTCTATAAGACTGAGAAATAAAACAAGCAATTTCTTTTCATCTCTTTGTGGACAGGGTTACTACATATTGAAATTCTTTGTCAGCACCATCAAACGTCAATTCATGGCATATCCAGTGACATGATGGAGAAGGCATGACGTACTCAACATTCCTACCAGCTGCTGACAATGCGATACAGCTGTGACATACAGCCCCTCCTCCAACCCTCCCCCCCCCCCCCTCCCCACTCCATACATGATGCAGTCTGCATGAACCCATCCCCATCCCATCCCTTATGAGATGGGCTACATAGTAAGGCAAGGGCATATGAATGCTTCAGCACAGCCTTATATAAAAATTGTATTACACTGCGCATTCCCCTCCCCCTCCCCTGCCTCTCCCCTCCCTCGTAAAACTGTTTACCCAGTGTTATGATCCATGCTACACTTCATGTCTACTGACAGGGAACTGCACAATAAAGCCACAGTGCCCTTCTCTACCAACCAAGGTACCCCCCCCCCCATTTTTTGATAAGTAGGAGGGTAGAAAACTATAGTTCACAAACTAGACCCTAGTGTACACTTGGGTGCAAAGTCTACTTCTACTCTTCTGTTTCTACTATAAACATCTAGAATAACAAAGTCAGATTTTTGTTTGAGTGTCATATGGCTTTCAAAAATGGGCCACTATACTTTCCTTGTACTACAGGTTCATCGATAGGGCCTATATCACCGCTTCTACTGCAAAAGGTCATATTTGTTTGAGGTTATCCAGGTCAAGCCCTGCCATGTTACATGTTACCTTTGAACCATGGAATATGAACTGACCAATAGTATGATTGTATGGATTTATGACTTTATGATACCTACTTTATTTACCATGGAAGAAGAGGCAAGCTTGTTCACTCTATGACTATGAGAAATGGCTGGACACAAATGATGGCCAACCACTTGATGACAATGAAGAGGAAGACTAGCCCGCTCCTTAGTCCCATACATATACAATCGCAAATCTGTTGTGATTCAGCCCATGTTCTTTCTCCCTCTCTCCCTCACCTGTCAACAGCCAGCAATATGGTGATGACTTGTTTTCGTTTCTCCGCAATCTACTCCGTATTTTGATTTCATCTCCTGGACGTTCCCAAGGATATAGATCACTACCTTTCCCATTTCTACTTCTGCAGGTGATCTGTGCAGACCAACATAGCCAGGTCAAAACAAGCACTCCCAAAATAGCTTTTCCACTTTGAGACTGAAGGGGGGGGGGGGGGAGGGCAAATATTGAAATTTTTCAGAGTATGTCTGCCATTCATCCTACTTGCAACCACTGAAACCACTCTAACAAAAACCAAAAAAAAAAAAAAAAAACCAAAAAAAAAAGAAGATATTATTGTGAATTACATGGTATGCATCACAACAAAAATCATCTTTTTTCTTTAATCCTCACATCATCTCTCTCCTTCGGTCTCTCTATTCTCAATACAATATTTGTATCACCATAATGAGAATAAAGAGCCAAGTACATGTATACCGTTGTATGGCAAAAGACTTCATACCCATAATGTATTAAAGAGGGTGTAACTACATGATAATGTATACTGTATGTGCATGTTGAAATGAATGCAAGATACTGATAGTTATGTAATTTGCCATTCATTTTGGAGGCAGCAGTTACCACCTCATCCAGCATCAAATATATCCATTTAACTTAATTTAACCTGTTGAGGACTGGCTGATTTTGTTACAACGCGTATTTCCCATAGACACTTTCCCCGAGTATGAATTCGGGACTCGTCCTCAACGAGCTAATAAAGTTTGTGAGCTCACAAAACTTTGTAGAAACAACAGTCTCTACACTGATGGATGATCAGAACACATAAAAAAGAGGGGGTGGGGCTAATAATAGAGTCATCATATTGAATTGTGCCAAGGGAACTAGCTATGACGCACAATGAGTGAACTGAAATGGGTGCAAACTGTGGTGGACATTGCAAAACATAATTATTCTGTAACTACTCACTGAGCACCTACAAATTGACAATTACACAAATCACACTTACAAAATATCCCAGTAGGACACACAAACACACATACATAAAAAAACACACTCACATGGTCCTTTGTACCGTTTCTGTTACCCAACTCAGCATTTGTTTTGTTCGTGTGCGAAAAACCGTGTACAATGAAATGGCACGACAGTGAGCGAGTGAGAGGAAATATGGAACAATAAGGGAGGGGCTTTGATTGTGCCCATTATTTGTCGATATTTGTCTACAGTTTCAAAATCTGTCATTCGGCTCTTGGAGGTGTCCCTGTATTGACATTTTTCAGTGTGTGTGCATTGCGGAAGTAACTGATCTAGTGAACACAATCGATGGGCAGTCGGCCGTAATGAAAAGACCTACAGACAAAGGTCAGGGTTGAGGGGATTAGAAACCCCTTTTGTCAACTCAAAACAAGAATGATTTGCTGTTTCACACGCCTTCCCAGATATCACATCGAGCGAGATCCTTACGATTACATTAAACATGCAAGTACATTACACATGCTCCTGCATCTGCAAAGAATCCATACACTAGCAGTGTATGTACCTTTGTTGATTCAGGCAGGTGACCCTGCATGCATTAAAAACATTTCCTTTTTCCTTTTATTTTCTTTTTTCTGGCAACGGCAGACCAAAATTTAACATCTGATTTGAAGTTGTTGCACTTTTGGTGACATTCTCAATATATACATTGTTAACTGTCCACAGGGGTAAAAAAACAACAACAACAACAACTTTAATAGTATATAGGTCTACTGCATGTGTGTGTTCATAATGGTATATCAATCCACTAACTGCTTGTGTATCAAAATGAAAATGGGGTTCAATCTCTTTCAGCAGGGGACTTTCATTAATCCAACAATTTAAGTTTACTTGGAAACATCACATTCGTTCTTTCTTTCTTTCTTTCTTTTTCATTTAAACATGGTAGACGTAACTAAACTGTTGAATTGTCGAGCTATTACGGCTCTAGGATTTTCAGTCAATTCTTACCTGTGTTGACAATTTATTCTGGAAGAGCAAGTGCAACACCACTAGTCAAATAGTAGCATGGGATTAAATTGTCTTCTAGGTGCTCTGTACAATAAACATGTCTACAGTGGTTTTACTTATTACTGCTAATTTCACAAGGCAACTGATGCTTGCAAACTTAGTATTACCTGATCAAAAACATTGCTGCCCATGATACAAACACAACATGATAACTGTCTCTATGGTGAGAAATAACTTCTGATTGAAAAGGGTTGCTATCTAATTTTCTCACTATTCCTGTAATGCTCAATTACAAATCTATTGTAAACCACATGTATAAAACCTGTCCTGTAAAGCCTGATTCCCAAAATATATGACACACCTGCAATGTAGCAAAAGCAAAAGTGCATTCTTCCCCCACCACAAATAACAACACAAGGGTAACCTTTTCCCCATTCTGTCCTCATTTCTTTCTTTCTTTTTTCTTTTTTCTTTTTTTTTTTTTAAAGAATATCTTCTTTCTTTCTTTTTATCTGCAGTACTAAACATGAGTAAGAAACAAACACTTTTCCTTTTGTTTGTCTGCCCCAGTTCTCTCTGTCCTTGGTACAAATGTACTTTCTCTACACATAGGGCCTACTGAACAATGCATCACACTCGGTCACACCCACAACAGCCATTGGGGCAACCCAGCTGGCTGGTAAATTGTAAGTTTTCACTTTCACTTGCCTTCACACAAGACTTTTTCATTTTTTTTTTCTTTTCTTTTGGATATGTTTGTTGTAATAATATTGGGGGAATCCATAACAAACAATTTCCTAAGAGCACAGTTATATCATTCCTCCATTCGAACAATGAGTTCAGTTCTTTGAAATGATGATCAAGAGCCCGACATTTAGACCTATGTTGTGGAAAATCAATAAAAAAAAAATAAAAAAAATGAAGTAGCAATAGCCTACACTGTGGTATTTGTACCTATCCATGATACATCATCAGTAATATACTCCTTAGGGATGGGCAACAGTATTTTTAATTTTGGAATGACTATACCAGTTTATTGGCATTTAAGAAGTATAGGCCTACATATCTTTTAATCCTAAAAGTTTTACATCAATCGCCAGACTTGACCGCATGATATATCCCACCATAATACAATGTCACTCACACGAAAATTACAAAACAAGTCCATTATGTTTGATAATATGATAGTGCCCAAGGACAAGACAGGGTCCGTCATATGGTGGTATGCACTGGCCTACAGAGCTTGAAGGCAATAGAGTTTGGTAGTACAGCAGGCTGTATTGCCATGGTATTGAACAGTAAAACAATACGCCACATTGCTCTGTGGGTAGGAAGCTACATTACTTAATGTGCATGCATGCTGTGAGTGCGACGGCACTTTTTGTATTCACAATGTGCACCCTCTCATTTCTCACAGCGTACATGCAGGCCACACAAAGGGCGCTATGTACAATGTATGTATTCTGAACACAGTGCATTATTCATTTGCGCGGAATGCCGCCAGCTTTGATGTCGATGATGAATGCACTTTCTGCTTTTACCTGCTTCTGACATATGATCGATTCAAAATTTATGACAAAACGTACATTTGTTGCTTTCTGAATCATTCCTGATTCAGCCAAACAAGAATCTATTATGATGCAAACGTTGCAATATTGTGCAACACCAGGCAGATTATCTACCTCTTCACTAAAATTCAACTTTTTATGGCAATCATGGCATCATTGCTACACCAAATAATTTTCTTTTCTACAAGCAACCAAACCTCCATATTTCACTACAAACGCAGGATAAAGGATCTGGGTTTACTATTGTAGGAATGATCAATCAGCTGTATTGTCATTGGTAACAGTAGAACACTGCCACTTTTAGCAAACTGCTGGCAAAATACACTCATAGAGTAAGTCATATTCCTCCCTATTACATGGCATAATGTACACTTTACCTGTCATAAAAAAAAATATGATCTGTCAACATGATATCTGACTCTAAGGGTCATAAACGTTGTACTTGCCATTAAAAAGAAAAAGATGTGGCATGACAACTTTGTTTTTGCCGTATCTTTAGGGTGAAAGATCGGTTCAAAGAGTGACAACTGAAACTGTATGTGTGAACACTGAGATGTCAATCGAGGCATCTCACTGCCTGTTTCCAGGAGTGATGGTAGTGTGCATACCAGCCAGCGCTGATTAACATTTCTGTGACCAATGCCTGAATCATCATGCAGAGACGACTCATCCTATTCTTGGGGATCTGTTACAGGAAACAATAAATGACACACGCTAAGACTGTGATGAGCAGTGTAATCGCTATATATGACAGTGATCTTTGGGGCTGAGCTTTGGCTCTCCACAAAAATGACGTGTACAATCTTGCATGCTGCCGCCATGTACGCGGAAACCCTACTCCGCCTGCCCAGTGAACTTCAGAGAGAGTCGTATTCCAGGGTCGCCTACCCCGAGCGATGCCTTAATGCGAACAAAATGGGCTCAGCATGACAACAATATTGCAAAAACAACATAGGCTTAGCCTCTTTCAAGGCATCCTCCTAAAAGCAATAACCTGCAATGCACAGTTGACAGATCAGATCTGACAATGTCGGCAATCTGAAAGCCAAAAATGAGAAAAAAAAAAAAAACTCTAAAGACAAAACTTTAATCAATATACCAAAGTTATTATTTTCTTGTTAAAGTTACATTACAAACTATCTGCAGTGTATGGCATTGTAAAAGCTTGGATCAAATATTAGGTCTATCTCCTTGGACTAAGACTACATGTATACACACATTAAAAACAGTAGGACCTATGCCCTGGTATGGGATATATACGGGAGACCATTATGATATGAACCAGAGCTGACATGGACTGATTTTTAATCACTGTGTGGAGACAAACAAACAAAACAAAATATTAAGATCGCCTTCATTTTGCCACGGACAGTGATGGAGCTTTGAGAGGAGGAGTTACATTGTACAGTAAAGGTGCTGCTAGTATCACTGTACGAGCATCTAAATTCCCTTTGGTCTCTATCATTTATCATTTGCAAAATCTCCATCCAATTATTCAGATTGAAGAAAAATAATAATAATTGATAATATCTATAAAGCCATAAGTATGATTTCTCTTGTTGAAATTATTTTAACTTTGTATCATCCAGACACTCTACATGGTTTATACTTGTACGATATGCACTTCTGGTGTAGAATTAAGATTATGGGGCTAGAAATGTGTTTCTGAAGTGCTGCAAAAAGTGCCATCGCACTCACACTTGAGTGAGAAATGTGCTTCTCTGGAAATGATAAACACAAAGTCGTTTCGAAATGCGTTCATAGCACGGACCTGCCCACGCCAACCACTGCCAACTACACATCTTCACTCACTGGATCAAACTGCACAATGACAAGGCCTCCTAACTGACTCACACAACAGAGATGATAAACGTAACAACTTGAGAAACGCGACCTGAAAGGCGTTTGCAAACACATTTTTGATAGCTGGTATTGAAACATGTTTCAAACATGGAAAAGGCAATAAATGCAGCCTCCATTTTACACAAATAGATTTCAATTACTTCCATTGCACACAATTATGTTGCCGTTTTCTTTCGTCCTTATTCAATCTCTTTTACTCAAGGACAATTATCCAATGCCTTTCGGGGAAATTTGAAGTATATTTAGAGACATCACAGTATTTGTTTATTATCTTGAAAAAAATTTCTTGCTAAAAGATTTGTCAAGTATCATACATTGTATGTACTTCAATGGAACTTTTCTTTTTAAATCCATGTTTTTGTGATAACATACATTTATCAAACTCACCCTACAGCATCAGCTGCTCATCACAACAACAAAAGTGCAAACATATATCTTTAAAAATTTGTACTTTTTTAAAGTTCAAGTGCTACTTTTACAGTTTGGTGGTCTAACTAAATTTTTAGCAATGGGGAAACAGGTGATACAGTGCTGTTCATTATACTTCTCTCTTCCCCCCCCCCCCTCTCTCTCTCTCTCTCGTTGCTCTCTTACCACTTTCACTTAGAGTTACCCACTCTCAATACACAATGGAATCTTGTCCAAACCTGCAGTCAATTCCCTCCAATTATCAAAAGTACACATTTCCTCAGCCAAAGTCAGTCCATTGCAATTCCTGTTACTTGTCAAAAAAGAAACTACATAGGAAAAGCTAAAATTGGGGGGGGGGGGGTTGAAGAAAAAGAAAGTTCCCTGACAGATCCATGTTTGTCTAAAGCAATCTCCAGCATGCCAGAGAGGTTCCTGGGGTTATCACCCTGCTTAAAAAAACGCTTTGCTCCAGGTTCAGCTTAGGTCATTCGGCAATAACTTACCAATTTCCTACGTGGACTCGGGGAATTCGAAAGGAATTGTCGGTGATAGTATATCCACTTCAAAAGCCACGGGCCCATAGTGTGTGTGTTGGTTGTGATTGTGTGTTTGCAGCTAGACTTTGTAAATGATACAAATGTACATTCATGCATGAAAACTTCTCACCTATTTGATCGTGTAATTAACTCTCCAGTGATGGGCACAAAGTGAGTCTGTTCATGACTAAACTTTGAGAGTAACACATTCTCATGCATGAATATTCTCATATACTTTGGACACGCCACGCGTCACTCTGATCCTGTTTGGTTAACTATATTGTAGGCCTATGCTGCAAAAAAGTAGGCTGGAGTTCTGATGCTCCTCATTCGATAAGCAGCAAACATTGGCAGAGGAACAGTTTGTCCTCCGCTCTGGCTAAAAGATGCATCAAAATCTGCCTGAATGAAAGATTAGTCTGTCAGCCTTATTCCGTACCACTCCCAAGCTACCACCAAAGCTATCTATCTTCATTTTTTTTCCTCAATCAATTCTACTATTAACAAGCCATCAAGACAAATGAAGTGGTAGGCCTGGAATAATATTTGTTTTTAGTATGAGAGAATGTTCCCTTATCCCCTCACCCAATGGTGCATTACACGAGTAGTGTCTGATAACGCAGAGACAAATGAAGGCATGGGTTACTTTTAATAAAGTAGTCTTTAAATTTGACACCTGTTTATCTGTCTCAACTCCATATTTTTTTTTTTTTAATCTCTCTCAACTTCATATTGTAACATCTGGTGGCTGAAACACATGAATGGTCCCACCACATTATGATGTTAGTATTCCAATTCCACTTCCCAAGAACCTCATGTATCTTTGCATTCTGAGCCATGATGCTGGTCAGAATTCCTCAGTAAGTGTCTAGTCATACACTGAGACAGAGAAAAGCAAAGTGGATGAAAAAGCTCACTGCAAGACATTCAAATACATACATGTATAGGGTGGGGAGTTGGGACATACATAACCAGCCATTACCTGTGAACGCAGCTACAAACCATCAGTCCACTACAGAGATCTCTGCATCTGCCCGGTCACTATCTACGTGACATCATGTATTGGATTTGAGAGTTAGTTTATTCTATCGGGAAATCTAACTGACTGTAAATTTTAAATCTATTACTACCCATCATCTCCTTTTCCTTTCACTTGCACATCCCTTATTTGGTAAAAGAAAACCCAAACTGCATCTACTTGGTGCTAACAGCTTTAATACCAGAGGTGTCACAAAAGGAAGAAAAAACAATCAATCTTTCCACCCAAATAATGCACCTGAGGATCATTTATGCAAGTGGATAGATAGGGTGAGATTGAGAGATAGAGAAATAAGAAGAAGAATCAGCAGGAGGTGGATGCAGCAAAAGATGAGAGGACAGCTTGTGGTGATGGAGTGAAGAAAAAATGATGATGATAAGAAGAAAGGGAGAAATAACAGTTGAACATCATAACAAATCATGAGCTATGAATACAGCAGATCATCTACCGTAATGGACAGTTGGCTGAAAGCTTCAGGCTAGTAAACTTTCCGAACTAAAAAAGTGACAGGTGACCCTAGTCTGCAGAGTAAGGAAGTTAATAGGCCTACTGAAGAGGACGAGAAACACCATACACAACAGAGGAGTGACTTGTCTTTTTCAATAAGGATCTGAAATTGTGACTATAGCAGCTTTCATGATGAGGAGACCTTTCACACACAAGACTTGAGGACACAGGTGTTTCCACCCTGAACTCTGAAGCAGTCAACTGCCTCACCCAGGCACAAGAGGCTCACTCTGTCTCGTTGAGATGTCTGTAATACATTCAAGTACTTTGTGGACCACCAAGGAATCACGTTTCACAAAAACTCTGTCCCTCGGTCTCATCTTACTGATGTGAAAGGGGGTGCCATCCTGACGAACAATGCAAGTGCAAGTATCTGTCACCATCAGAAAAGGCCACTTCCGTGAGACACAGTAACATGGAAGACAGACCCCATCACTTGACAGCGTGGGCCGATGCCAGGAGAACAGAAAACAAGAGGGTAAACCCCAGCGCAGTGATGTAATGACCTCAGAGGCCCAAGAGGAAATTGCTCCAGAGCAGAGGCAGATGTGCTCGCATGTTCCTGCCAAAGAACATCAGAACTAAACACATGCATGTCGCTACACAAGGCAAAGCCCTGCTCTCTACAGGCCCAGATCTTTCCATGTAAAGCAGAAAAAAAAAAGTATCAGCCACAACTCCTACTGTACATCTTGCTGGGTGGTTCGTTGATATCAAAGTCATAAATGGGATTTTGTGTTTCTACTGTACCATCAACACAACTCTACTGACACCACAATGCCAGGAATCATTCATACCACAGTATTACTGACTGTGCCCTGCCACAAGTGCATCATGTCAATACCAACTATATTGGATGCACACACTGGTTACAGGGCTTACTGCCATCCGCAATGCATTCTGGAGATCCAGGCCAGTGGCAGTACACTGTTACAAAAGTTGTCATGATAATGCTTGGGAATCTGTCCTTGAACTTCTGACCCAGCCTGACCTGTGCCTGTGCGCCCCCCCCCCCCCCCTACAGTAATTGTGTCATCAACTCCCAGTGGAGTTTAGCGGTTTGACAGAAATAGGCTACAGGGTGGGGACAGGCAAAGATCACGCCAAACCCATAAGTTTGACAGAACCAACAGCCAAAAATAGTCCTGCATCATTTGCTGACAGACAAATCAAAGAAGTCTAAACCACTGCTTCTTCTCCTTCGTTCCTCTTCAATTTTTGTTTTCTCTAATCTACTCTTCTCCTTCTTTTTTAGGGAAGGGGGGCATAAGTGATTGGCAAATAATGCTGGGGAAAGCCAACTTGAACAAACTTGCACTGTGCAGTCTTTACATTTCTCTTTAACTTCTGAAGTGTACGCTGCCATTTCCATATTGTATCATCAGTCATCCTCTTTCCCCCCTCTTCAAAACCCAAAAGACCTAGTTTTTTTTAAAGGATAGATACTGCCCCCACACACCCTAAGCCCAGCCCTTGCCCTGTCTGTGTCTATTGACCGACTGTTTTTGAATACACACACATACACACAAGACAATGGAAGGAGGATAACAAAATCAAGAAGAACCTCTTCTGGTCATGGACTCTGTACAGGTTGCTTTTAAAAAATCCATGTAACTGTCCTTCCAAACAAGGTGTGTTGGCCCTGATGCCCCTGTAAAAAACCCTACAAAATGCCCGAACCAAAATCAAACAATGGCAACAAACATAGAATACTGTGTATGGGACAGTCTATTCTATCTAACGGCAAATCCAACTTCCTCACACTGCACAACTGTCATTAAGAGAAGTGTGTCAAATCAGGGCTACAAAGTACATGTAAAAACAATGATAACCTGACTGTTCTCAGATATCACAGTGTACTTGTACAAATGTAGCTCATCATACCTATCTGTCAAGTTCTCCATGTGTTTGAAAACTACTGTGATTGTACACATTTAGCCTACAGTTTTTAATTTAAATGTGATATCCAGTAGATTAAAGCCATGAAATACAAAAATAATCATGACAAAAAGAGCTTCCGAAATCAGATGCACAAAGTCACGCACCCCGGACTGCACCAGAGCTAAGAAGAACCGAGGTAAACCACCGCCCGCTCGCCATACTCGTTCCTACGAACATTCCTGGGACATTATCTGACTTCTCATCTTCAAACTGTTTACCATCTGCTGAGTGATCCTATCCTCATTCGCTCGCACTTCATTAGGCCACTTCCCCCCTGTTGAGGTATCCAGAGGAGCTTGACGTATACCAAAATGGAAAATGAAATATGAATACTTTTTTTTTTCCCCCATGCCAACAATGCTACAAGTTTCCTTTCACTGTAACTGCAGACTGGTCTCACAGAACATACCATACTGGGCATCTAAACAAATGACTGTGGGACTTAATATCGTAATTTTATATCAGTAATGAAAAGTGAAGTATACCATCAACTTAATTACGTAAATATAAAAGAGAACTTTATACTCTAAATTGTATGTATGAAGTCAAAAGTATGCATTGTCAGAGGCAGTTTATGCAGATTTGATTCAACTCTTCTTTTTTTCATCCTTTTTTTTTTTTTTTGAGGGTAGTGCTACATGTATTCTACTCATTCCCAACTGTACTGGGTTTTGCATTTGCCATGGGTCTACTTCTAAATGATATCTCTTAACATACATTTGCACCAATGAGCATCAGCAGAAAGGCTCGAACAAGACAGTATAAAGCACTACAGCACAGGTATGGATAAATCCTATCAGAGAGTAAATTGAGATGTTCACTCAGCTGTCACTATGCATTTAATATACAGATTGCACCATGTGGCATTCTAAAATATTTTCATAATACCAGCACCTGCATCTAGTGCAGAAGTCTCATCAGCATGGAGCCCTTTCACATCACTAAATAACTTGTTAGTTAAACCTGTCTAGAAACATGTTTCACACTAGTCTGAAAACATACAAGAGTGTATAGTACAGTACTTGTGTTACATTTATTCCCCTAAAGGATTTTTCTCAGCTCTATTACATTTTACCAAATTTAGTCCAGAGGTGTTTCAATCAAGTTTTTCTGAATTCTAGAAGCACCCTTGCAGTGTGAACAGTTTGACCTCTAGAGAAAGACAGAAAAGAAAACAAGTTTTTGATTGAACTGTTATATGGAATCTCATCTGCACTCCGCAGTCCAGGAGGAGAGCCATTTCTATGTCTGAACAGAAGTTCATTACAAACAGCTTTTTCCAGCAGTGTGAAACCTCTCCTAAACTTCAGCAGACTGAGAAAACCAGACACTCCCAGGCATTACCTTTCGTTCATATTCCATTTATGGTGCATTAAACATACAAGCGCCTGGCTGTATTCTGTCTGTGCAGACCAGCTGCTCCGTGCCACACTATGAAGCATGATACACATTAGCATCAAACCAAGCAGAAAATGCCTACAACAAGCATTTACTTTTGAATTCAAAATAAGAGGGAAAAACAGAAAATAAGGACCCCAATAACAAATACAACAACGTGCAGTTTACACAGGCAACAGTTCATGCTACATTTCATCATGAGCTCAGAAGTGATTATGATAGACCAAAGACTAGAATACATACACCACTCCCACAATTGCATCCATATGAGGCATTATATTTTAAGAATATATGACATTACATAGCCCAGTTTGAAAGTCTCGAAAGGAGTGAAGGAAAGGAGACAGCTCGCCTGAAATTGTAAACAAGGAGCAACTTCTCTTCCTTTTCATCTCTTACAGCCATCTACTCCCTTGGTTCGCTCTGGTGGGACAGAATTGTGAGCATGGATCACACAACCTTCCCTTTGGGATGATATCCCCAAGGAACTACTTCACACTGCCACCAGACATTCACACCACTGACAGCCCCAGTGTTTGACTGGTACGAGGTAAAGTACACAGGACAGGAAGCTAATTTGCATTCAGCATGAGCAAATAGGCCCTGACACCGACATCACTTCTACACGGTGACGACGTACATACGGCAGGTGTGGCAGAGACCAGCCGTCCTGGCTGTAGCCCATCTCGTCAGAGATATGAAGGGCTGACATAAAAGCCTTATCGTTCTTCCCATGTTTGCAAAATAGGGTAGAAATGAAAAACACGAGGATCCATGCATGGCCAGGTCTGCAGCTGACATCTCTCGTACCGATCATTGTATTTGGGCAGGGAAATCGCTGCCCTCAGAAGGCACAGACTCATTGAGAATCCCCCATTCAGATCTTTGAGGCTTTAGTTTATCTCATCTCAAGATGACCCTTCACCATCGGTCAGTTCACTGAAGCCACCCAATTCAGGGCTGTGAATAAAGAGTCAATGGCGTGATATCTAGACAGGGAAATAACTGCCCAGCGGCCTCACAGAGTCACTGACCTTCTAATCTCATTACCAAGAACAGTAATCCTTATTTCTTTGTGTTATCGCCATCCCTTTGGATGTCCATTATCATTATGAGTATGACTGAATGCCTCCAAGGTCAGATGCAGGTCAACTATACAAAGTATACCAACATATACAAGACACAAACAAGACAATCAATGAGGAAACAATCATATAATACACACAAACATCACACACATAGGCCTAGATTGTACATACACGCAAACATACATGTAGTAAAAATCGATAGGATTACGGCTTTGTCCACTGAACATTAATTAGTAAGAATGCTGTGGACCCAAATGATAGACGTCTGCCTTCGAGCTCATGCACCAATACTAGCACTTACGACATGACCTTATACACCATTATGATTGCAGCAGATTATACCTTTTTTTGTGTTTATCACTACGTCTCTAAACTTCATTATGAAGGGTGTAGGACTGCCATATGTCATCACAGGATTGGGGGGGGGGGGTAGGGGTCATCATTCATTTTAAAAATGAACTTTTGAACCTGCTGCCACCAGTGTGCGGACCCATCACTATTTGGTTGCTCTTCTTGAATAAACTCTCTTTGTTGTCTATCTGTACCACACATGGCCCCGAACCAAGAACACAGCCCTGCCTTATTATTGCCACAAAGTGTTATGCTTTTACTCATAAGGTCAGCTGAGGCTAATAGAGTATTTGACAGGTAGTAGCATATTTCATGGTTCAGTGTCCAGCAAAGGCATCTTGACCACATCACACAGACTACTGTGTACTCTGATGGTCACCTGTTTTGTTTTTATTTTGCCAAAATTCTCTTCCCCTCCCCACCTTCCCCCCACACCCCTCCCCTCCCCTTAAACAGCATCTGCTGACATGGTCTGTCGGTCTGTCGGTGCGTAGCCGTGGAAATTCAATTATTGTACCCAGCGAACAAGTGTCTTCAGAACTGGCAAGGTTGGGCTGCGATTTTTCTTTCTTGGCCTGACCCAACAACAAACTGCATCCCTGGAGGCAGTGAATACTCTAGTGCTAGACACCACTGAAGAAGGGGGGGGGGGAATTAAAAAAAAAAAAAAAAACTGGTTAGTTTAGACTGAAGAGGTAAGTCAGGGGCTCACAACCCATACTTCAGATGCCTAAAATTAAATGAAGTGTCCAATTGATCTTTCATTCATAATATGATAGCTGCTTGCAACACACTTGCACTTGCTTTTAGATGTGTACAATCTACTATTAATAAGAAAGAAGAAAAATGAAATACATTGTACTGCAGTATCTTGCATTACACCAAGCATGTGTATGCATAGACATTACAGGCCCTACATCCTTACTTTATATTTGGGGACCTGCACCGTAACTGTATTTCACAAATAGGGACTTGTAAGGCAATTACCCTGGTAATGCTGCAAGTGGCAGAATCTGCGATTGTGAACCAATTTCACGAGACACAATATCACTACTCATTTTAAGAGAAAATTTAGCAATTGTGCACCATGGAAACAATAAACATGAAATACATAAATTTGTGTTCTGGGTTGCAATACTTCCGCAAATTGGTTCTTTCACAAATATATATGTCTGCCTGTGAAAAACCACAAACACTGCATATACAGTATTACAGTGTGAATGACATTCTGAAAGTTCAAATAATGTATTGGAATCGCAGCATCTTCCATAAAATAGCATAAGTATCAGCAGATATTGTACTATTTGATCATCAAAATAACAAGTGATGCTTACATTTGCAGTATGTTATTGTTACACATTGTGAAAAGCAGAAGGTATGTGTAGACATGCTATATCTATGTGATAATAAGATGTACATTTCACTGGCAAAATAACAAGTGACGTTTCTACTGCATTCTCTCACATAGTGAAAATGTGATATGAAATACAGGCATGATTTATATTCATCATACTGCAGTTGGAATGAAGCCATGTATACAGTTGATCTCTAATCAATCGAAGACATACAGAATATTTTCTGTTTGTCTAGTACTTCTTTGGGCAATTAAACTGGGTAATGATCTCTCACTGTTGCTTTTATTACCCCTCTCTCTCTTTCTTCTGCCCCCCCCCCCTCCTTTGTTGTTTTTTATTGTAAAACATTTATCTCTGTCATCCCAGTGTTTGTTTGGCCTTGTCAGCACATGCACAGGAAAGAGACCCTGGGCCTCTCTGGCTTTCCTTGTTTGAATTGCAAAACAAATACAATTGCAACTCCTTTGTCTTTGCACAAACCATCATTGCTAATGTTCCCGAAGCCCATGTACAATAGTATGTCGCTCGCCTTTTGGGGGGACATTCATTTAATGTACAACAAAGGATTTGATGATTTTTTGGCAATGATGTGTGATGCAGAGAAACTAACAAGGCTGGAATTCAGGCAGTTTCATTATTAGCATTTCACTCGAAGGATATGTTGAATGCTTTGTGTGACATGTACGTTTTCATTGCAGGAAGAAATTGCCAAGTCTGACTAGAAGTTGAAATATTTTGGGATGGGTAGATTGTTTTGAAAGAGAGATCTACAATAGGCCTAAATCATTAGCAGTTTCTGCACAGAATGCCTTAAATTCCACATACTTCCAAACAGAAGAAAATAAAATGTTATGATTCTGTACAAGACATGCTATGGTCATTGCACTTTGGAACGTTTTGAAGGAAAACAATGATTTTCATCAATTAGTTTGTAAGTCATTTTTTTTCAATATCATATCTTTCTTTCCCACATAGGTTGACTTACTAGGCAAAACAAAAATTCCATGAAGTCCTTTTGACCTAGTTACAACAGAGTTCAACAGTTTATCATAAGAAGAATAAGCAAAAGAACAACCTTTTGTCACATTAGTTTGTTGTCTTTATCCTTGGCATGAACATCTGCACGTAGCTGGATAACATGGTAATAACTTTGAGAGCTTACGCTAACGCGTGATTCTCTGATTCTCGCATATCTGCGAAAGCTAATCCACCCCGCAGCCGGTCACGTATGCCCGACATGACCCTCACACAACTTGTTACCCCCATCCCCCCTTTCTCTTTAAAAATGTTCACACATGAGAGGTGTCGCGGTAATAATGCCAAATCAAGGCAAATTACCTCCAGACACACAGGTGTACGCACGTCATTTCTTGCACCTCTGCGGGTAGTCTTGAAAACTAGGTCTGGTGCTTGGAATTTATCTCAGGCAGAGGTTCTATAACTTATGTTGCTATTCTTCATTGTGGCATTTCAGATAATTCATGCAAGCAGCAAGATGAAATTATAAATACAGTTCAAGAATTACTTCAACAGTCAAGCAAAAGATCAATCTTGCTTCCCCCCCCCCCCCCCCAACATTAAATACATGAAAGAAGGTTTGTGCTGCCATGTTGTTACTCTACAGTCAAGAGTAACAACATGGGAGCACAAACCTACTTTCATGAAATAAATGTTGGGGGGAGGGAAACAATTATTTGGGAGGCTTAAGATGAGAAATATTCACAGTTTGGACAGTCAGTTTATTAAATGTGACTGCAGAATTTGTTTATCAAAACCAAACTGTCTCTGTCACCCCATCTGCAAAACTCATCAAGTCCAACAAACCACACTGCTGAGGTTTTGTGCTGTTACCTTTTTCATTATGATTTGTACTGTTCTTTGTTAATTTTCTATGAAGTACATACATGTTTTTGAATAAACAACAACAACAAAAATGAATATTTAATTTGAGTCCTTTATCGTTCAAGCTGCAAAATGATAACACATTTCACAAGGCTATAAAAGTGACTGTTACAATTTTTTTCTCCCTCAAAGTAGCAATTCTTCAGAATTTCTTTTCCATTTCATGTACGCATTTTATACGAATCTAACCCCTTTCTGCATAATTTTTTCACAATATATAGGATACATGCAGTGAAATTCAGAGGTGCCAATTCAATGATGAAAAGATAGTAATTTCCACAGCAAAATTCTCCTGGGACACACAGGGGTTTAGATATCCTCATAGAGATAAAGTGTTCTCAAGTCACTTTGCATCACCTTCACAGTATACACACAGTTACTTCCTTGAAGTAGAAGCAATCTCTCTCCCCAAAATTCATGGATCACCAGAGCTCTGAGGGCAGCACACACGGATTTTGCCCACATCTCGGGGCTCGGCTCAGAAATGAGTAAATCCAGTTACACAGCGTCACAGGCTCGAGTCACTGACTTGTGCGGAATGCTCTCTTGAGTACACTTGCAGAGACGAGTGAGAGCTCTAAACCAAAATCCCACCAGACTCCAACATGAAAATTCGATACGAAAAAAAAAAAGAGGTTACTTGTTGTTAACATGGCAGATGACATTCCACTTCCCTTTCATTACATTGTCACCAATTTCCTGTCTCACGTACGAGATTATCAAAACACAACTGCTAAAGAGGTAAAGCACTCTACTAGCTCACACTGTAGCACCTATCATATAAATGAACACAGGCATGAGAAGTCAATGTTATATTTCTGTGAATCTCTAAAGCACAACACACTGCCTAAAGTCAAGACTATGATAGTATAAGGCACAAGTGCACAACATTTGCTACAAGGTGCAGGAATACCTGGCTTTCAGTTCAACAAAATCAACAAATGTATGAAGCTGGAAACGTAATCAGCAAATCATTTATACTGCCTTAGAAAACCAACATCTACAAGTATAAAGGAGAACGACAACAATATATTTATGCAGTACCGGTAGTATTTTCAACAACAAAACGAACATTAAGTTAAGTAGTCAGTTTCAGGAGTGCTGCAAAAATGGAAAGCACAGACTTGACATACATGTATTTAAATGTGGAAGGAGAAACCGTGTGAAAAGTGATTTCTGGGCAGAACAACATGCTGGCTAGCAATTTGTGAGGACTTCCATCTCATCACAGGAAATATAACACATGGATGGCGGAAATTGTGTCTGACCACCGGAACGTCTCCGAGAGGACAGTGGCATCATCTCCGAGGAGGACGAACATCTGCGTCGCCGTCGTTGTGTTCTGCTGTTCAACAACCTCGGCGGCCGAGGGGAGGGATCTATAATACACATGCACTTTTCGCCGAGACAGCATCGCGCCGACAAGGGTTGAATGAATCAAAACAACTTTTTAGCACTATTGATTTGTTGATTAAGAGGGAGACCCACTAACACCGGACTGTCTCCCGTGCAAATATTGATCTTGACTGCCGTCGCAGCTCAGACGATGGCAGAGGGGACCTTTGCCTCCCCTGCAAACCGACTCTGCATGCATTCACCCGACGCAGATTTCATATTGACCCATGATCTTCAATTGTATTAAATGTATAAATTGGTGCTGTAAAGCTTGCTCTCACAATGCTCTGGCAATTTTATTGCACATTGCAAACCTACACATGTCATAAATACATGTTACATTATCTTATTGCATGAGGAAAGGTGGGGATGACAAGGCTTGTTAGTCTACTAGCAATGGAGAAATACAATATATTGATTGATTGATGTAAGACATGCTTTATTATCATACCAATTGTACCGGTAATGACGACATGAATGCGTAGTGTCATATTGTCTATTTTTGTTTGTGCATGCCTGTTTTTGTGTGTGAAAGATTGCAATAACTGAGGGCAAGATATGCCCAAATTATACCTTTGGCTACTATCAGACCTTCCACAAACAAGACGTTTCCACAAGATACCAGTGAAAGCCACATCGTCAATGATTGTTTCTGAAATTTGTTTTCTCGTGCCTCACAAGGGGTTTGTAAAGTGAAACTACGGAATTCAAAAAAGTTCTACAGTTCCATGACTTCAGAGTATGAACATCTACTGAGACAGGAAAGGGATAAAAGACTCACACACTTCTAAAGGGCAGGCAAATGGCAGCTTTGTAGCAGTATCAAATTCTACAACCAAGCATTTGATATGTTCAGACCCCATCTCCTTCAAAATCACCCACGCTAGATGTATCAGCGGCAGCTGAATCGCACGCCGCCTTCATTTGAAAGAAAAGAAAAACAGAATCCCTTTCACTGCCCATTATTCCTTCACTTCCCAGAAACAGCACTTCCCCGCCCAGGCCGCAGTCTGCATTCGATCCAGATCGGCCCCATCAAGTTTCTCTGGCAGTCCTTGAAATGTCTCTCGAAATTGCCCCACGAGCTGAAGTCGGACGCTGAAATTGATGACAGCGGTGGAATCGTGAGAGCTGCCCTAGCGGTTGCGGTTCTCGCCCACCTTTTAAAGGACCATCTCATCACAGTTGTGGCAGAAAACCACAAGAAAATGAAAAAAGAATAATACAGAATGTTGCAATGCAAGTTTGTTCCTCTTTCTGGATTAAAAAAAAAAGAAGCAATATCACATGATAGGCCTATGTGTGTTGTGTAAGTAATTTAAAGCAAGAATATTGTCTGAGAACTAGTGCAATGAATAAATACTGAATAACTGCATCAACTGATTCATGGATACATTTTTAACAGGACATACATTTTGTATGGATAAACAGCTTTACTTGTAATCCCTTATCGATACATTCATTATTATGTGCTGCCTTGTGGAGACACATCATTAGCTTAAGTTTAAACAATAATGTCGTTTGATCTGCTTTATAATACTGCTTGATTTGATCTTTCCTGGGGCAAATTATTTTCAATAGGACCCATCTATTTTTATTTTCCTCCATAACAACAACACTACCAACAACAAAAAGCCTCGAGATATCATTTGTAAAATGTTTCCATGAAATTTTCATTAAACCATATCTCAGTAAATGTGCTAGCATGGGGTCTATTTCCTTCCAAAACTTACAACAACATTTTCTACATTCGTGTGATTGCATATGTTCTAATTTTGGATTTTCTTGTTTATGGCATTTTGTGTTCTGTGTTTGTTTGCATGACAATTCTGATCTAATTTTCCATTCCAAATACACCAACAAACACAGATTCCTGCCACTGGGGTGAAGGGCTATCATGTGTACTTGCACTCACAGATGAAAACTGCTGTCTCAATATCCAATCGCCATTGCACCCAATCCATACAGTAAGGCAGCATCATCATTATCATACCTAGTGGGTAACAGCATCACACACAGTAGGAAGAGTCCCCACTTGGCAGAAAAACAAAGTCCAGATTCCCACCATCCAGCCCAATTTACGCCCACTTGGATGGGAGGCGGGGTCAGGGAGAGTAGGCGATCTTTGCCCTCATCCCAGATGACATCATGAAGTCAGTCACAGCCTTGGAATTCACCTCAGACTCCCATCCCACCCCCAAAAATACTCTTCCAAACTACTAGCCTTGCATCCAGCATGCTCAATGCGTAATTGTCTGACTGGACAATGTTGACCCAAGCTATTAAAAGCATATTTTCACCAGGTGCCTACCATAAAACCTCTCCCCCCCCCCCCCTCTCCCAAAGACTACAATGTTTATAAACTTATAGGCCATGCAGAAGCACATTTAAATACAGAGCATCTCTCCCATGATGTATTTATGATATGATGCGAGACGCACATGATTACCTGAAGACAGGATACAGATGACCAATAACAGCCCGCTGCCTGGAAATAGAGCAAATCTTTCCTTTCATTTTCCTCTGCTACCCCTCTCCCCACCCCTACCAGCCCATAGGCAGTATATATGATGTCCATGATGGGTTACAGCTGTCTTTTCACTCTGAACAGATTTCTCGGAACACTCTACCATTTTCCAAAATTCCCCTCCTCCTTTCTAGCTGTCATCAAAACAAAACCAAGCAAAATATCATAAGGAAGAGGGATTCATGATACTAAAGGCATCCTGGTCAAAATTGATGCAGCATGTCCCATTGCAGCGCAGCTCAGCATGTCTCTCAAACATGAGCAACGATGTTGATGCATGCTCCCACCGCCCAGCAAGGGATGAGGCTGGGTCAAAATGTTGCCTATTGGAGTCACCAATAATACTCAGAATTGATTGATAATCTGTAAATAAGTTGCCTTCTCCCCCTATCTGATGGCAAATATGCCAATCGGAATGCATTTTCCCTTACAAATTTGCTTTCAATTTTCTCATTACCAGGCCACATCTAAGTCAGTTAAGAATTCATCATACCGTACCAACTTTTCTTCAGCTGTCTAAATATATCCACTGTCCCAACATTCGCTTCTGTTGACTAGCCACACACTGTCTCTAATCTTCTTTTAGCTCCATAGAATGGACCCTGACACAACAATCTAATCCGCAACTTGCAGTTTTACACAAAATGTACGAGTCCCTATGATTCTACAGCCATAAGCCCCCTATTCCAGCAAAGTAAGCTAATTAAAACCATCTTCTTTTACCCACTTTTTTCTTTGATTGACGTCACCAACTCTGCAAAGGGTTTGCCTAGCCTGGACCATAATTGATCCCAGGGATTTTCATGAGCCCTCCTCTTGAGCACTGGCCCAATCTCTGGGCCCCCTCCCATGACACTGATGTAGATAAACTTTCTTTAAGCAGTAATCCAATCGTTTTCCTCCCCCCTTTCATCCTCTTCCTGTCCCAAATAACACGAGCGAGTTGTGGGTTGAGCCTCGGAGGCGGTTCGAGTGGGAGATTCTGGGGCTGGGTCATTTTCTAGCTCATGTATTTAATTTTGGAAGAGCATTCAAAGTTGGCTGGCAGTCTAGCATTCTGCCATTACCAATGCAGACCCCTCCGCTATACATCAGCTTGAATCAGTCTTTAGCCAGGCCTCACCAGACTGTCACACTCTGCAGAAACTCCCAATAAAATCTTGTCTTTTCTTCTTCTTCTTTTTCTTTTTAAAATCCAGGTTTCTGGTTCCCTGACATGAATCGCACATTCAAGAGAACAAATACCACAAAATGTCAGCTTCATAACAGCTACAGCCCCTATACATTTAGTTCTGTGTATGATACATGCAGATTTTCTGGTTTTCCCTTTCCATACCAACACATGAAAATCGGATGATTTGTCACAAGTTAGGACTACATAAAAAAAAAAAAAAAAAATGATGAGGTGTGCACTTGTGTGTATGTGTGTACGGAGGGGTATGCTTGTAGTTTATTACTTCTATTGTGGTACCGCATGCACTCTGTATGTGTTGTCCTTATGTGTGTATGTATGTATGTATGTGTGTGTGTGTGTGTGTAAGTTGGAATCCATGCACACACACACAAAAAAGAATAAAACAGCACAGGATTTTTTTTTTTTTCAATGCAACTGTATCATACTGCAGAAATCCTGAGTAAACACCAAAATTCTAGTATTAGAAAGGACTAGTAGGCCATAGACTAGTTCTTTGACCATGAATCTAGCCATTGACCTCTGACCCCATGGTTTCTTATTAGTCTCCAGCGACAGAGATTTCTGCCAAGAGTTTGTGTCCTCAGGTCTTCACTGTCCCACATGCTGCTTAGTACCCACATAGACTACATCATCACTTCAGCATCTGTGTGTCTGGAGGTACTACTTGTACCTTGGTGTACAGTCTGGAAAACGGAGGGGTGGGGGAAGAAATACACGTCTGGAAGAGAGAGTAGATTGCTCTAATTGTGACTGTAGGGGAAAAAAAAGGTGAAGGAAAAAAAAAAGAAGAACAAGAGAGGCTGAGGAATTCCAACTCTGTGAGTCAACAATGTGTTGCCAGGGGCAACCGCCTCTTGTTACAGCTGGAGACTTCTTGAGCACATAATATGATTCATGTGGGGCCTCCTGAAATCGACTAGTATTGCTTCACATAATATATGCTAATTCTGCACAATAATAATGACTGTCTTGTTTCCTTTCAAAGGGAGATAAACATATAACAAAAAAATTTGAAAAAAAAAGAGACGGTGAATATTCATTCAGTGGAGTGGTGAGAATTCATAGTTCTTAGGTTCTTGACTCTTGTCATGTACATAGGACAACAGTTGGTGAGAACACCGATGATGCACAGGAGCATTCCAACATATTTCCAACGATTTCTGATGTCGAACGCAGACTCTCTCTGAAGGCAACCTTTCAAACCTCACAACCAAAGCAAACCAAAATAGGAATGGCATTATGCATCATGATAATAAAATGAATATTGTTTATCTAACATTGGTACCAAATGAATTACTTGAACTGTGCAGAACCTACTCTAAGACTCCCACCCAAATATAAAACAAAAGACATCGTCCCACATTTTTAGAGCGAAGATTCCTGCTAATAAGAAACAGGAAATTGACAGTTTGTGTACATTGTCATAAATTCAATGATATGATTGAGAACAGCCCACTGGATGTTTTTCCAAACATGTACAGTTTCCTACACCTACAAATACTCACACAACGTAATGCACAGGCTATGCCCACTGCACTTGTTTCACGGATGATTAATGATTTTTACCCAGGTGGCTGAGATTTTTGCAACCCTATTCATCAGTGCGAAAAAAATGCCTGTTCACCTCTCCACACAAACAAGCACCTTGACATTTTTTTTGTCGTTGTTGTTGTTTGCCTTTGTCACTGTTGTTGTTGTTGTCATACTGAGTGCTACAGCATAATTTTTCTTGATATTTAAAAAAAAAAAAAAAAATGTGTACTTGCCCTGCCATACCTGAGGCATTTTCCTCAATTACACATATGGGTCTTCCTTCTTTCAATGGTTCAACTTCAGGTCAGGGTGATATGTAATGTGAAATAAACTTGTGTGTGTGTGGGGGGGGGGGGGGGGGGAGACAGAGAGGAGAAAAAAGATAACGGGGGGGGGGGGGGGATGTTGCAAATTGACATGACCCTAGCAAGTGAACTACAGGTGAAAAGCACAACCTATTCACTGGCCCTGTCTATTCTAGAGCATAGAAAACTGACTCGACTCTACACCTGACATTTCAGATGCATTTCATGTGTGTTTTTAGTGGACACGGACATCCACTGACCCAAGAAAGCTCAAAAAGCATGTATATAGGCATGTTATATGTCTATACCATAGGAAGGCAACAAAATTTTTAAGTCTGGTGACTAAAAAAGAAAGAGTAACACTGTACTGGGAGAACCCTACAGTCAAATATCTTTCTCATACAGTATTTTGTGCTGCTGTAGTATTAATGAACCGCACTTTGACAATGGCAGTGATTATCAACAAATGAATTTATAGACTACTGTAAGCCTACCTGTTATCTCCCTAAATGGGCTCCTTCCCTTCATATATTCATGGTTAATAAGTGATGTACTATGGAAATAAATATATCATCACATGATTACAATGTATGTTTATCACATAATTACAGTGTAACTTGTCAAATATACATTGTACCCAAACATCTAAAGACAATCTGATTATTACTACAACTGAACCACTCTACAGCCTCATCAATATTCACTTCTTAAATTTCCATAAGCAGATAAGGAGTTGGTATAGTGTATAACAAGGTAATAGAACAGTATCAAAAGGAATGTATAATCAATCTCCCTATTTTCCTCTCTTTTTCCCCTCTCTCCATACATGAACCTCTCTCATCATCAATTCATCTCTCTTTTATTCATTTAAATCTCTTTCTATCTCTATTTCTATCTTTAATAGTCTATCTACATCTAGATAAAGAATCTATATCTCTGTTCATCTACCCTATGTAGGCCCTACCTATAAAACTTACCAAACTATCTATCTACACATCATTTCTATTTGCTCTATCTATATATTCATCTACCCATTGGTGATAAATAGAGAGCTGCTATTCCAACCACATGCTATATTTGTCACACACCTGTCCCTGTACCTGTTCAATACATTTGAACACCTCTATACACTCATCTGAGAGTGGTGCAATCCATATTTATCTCTCACACGGGCAGAGTATAAATTTCTCCTTTCCGAGCCGCTTGATGCTAATTTGGGGGAATTTTCACACCATAAATAGGCACTGCAATAGACTGTGACGAACTATAACTGCTCTGGGTCCAGAAATATCGTATCCTGGATGTCACTTTCCCCCGTGCACAGCTCTGTGTCTGGTGACATTTCCAAATTGGAAGGTGGTCATCCTTTTTGGTTTGTATGCCAGGAATATACATGTAGGGCCTATGGAGGATGTGGGCCCTTCATGGCATTGGCAAACCCACACAATTTCTGCATAGCAAGTGGCATCATAAAGAGTAGGCCTATACGAAATGTTGCAAACCCACCATTGCATTCCAGTTTGGCTGCATAACATTGAAGGCATTATTTACCATTGACACATGAAATAAAAACCCAGCTTTAAAGCTTCAAAATAGTTCTAAAATGTGAGTAAGAGATAGAAACAACCAATGTAAAAATTTTAATCAGTATAATCAATGTTAGGTATTGTTAACATGTGAACAATAGTTATAATAAAATTGTTTGTTGACTACGCGTTGTAAAGCATTATACAGTTATGGTATATTGAGAAAGATAGTGATATCTCCTTATATTTTAGGCTTTATTGCAAAATCTTCAATATGGAAGGATGGTTTGTGATACATCTGATGTACACACATGCATCAAATATATAACTCAAACAATTTTAACATCAGTGCTTCCAATGGTAAACAATACCTTTAAATAATTCCTGACCAGTATGAAAGCACAGTATACTGAGCAGGACTATATTATACACATACAGTGTACACATGAACATACACACTGTAAAGCATCATAAATGCTAAAGTATGATTCTCTTCTAATATTAGGAAGTTGAGAGGGGACAAAAAACATAAACAAAACAAAAAACAAAAACAAAAAATAAACATTGGAGAAGAATTTAATATGCTGCAGTACAGCTTTTTCCAATACCAAAATACAAGATCAACACCATAGATTTGGATGCAGATACATGTGTAGTTAAGTCACACAGCATCAAACACATCATTTCACCCTTATTGTCTAGTACCCATATGCCCCTTACACTTGTAGGCTACCAACTTCTGAAACCAATATCTGACATCGATGAATTCCTGGTAAAGTTCATAAGATGCATCTCCCTTATTGATCTTTTCTCTTGTTCTTGTATTTTGTCTTGCACTTGCTTGCTTGCAAGCTTGCTTGCTCCCTCAATACAGTCACTGCCTTCACGTCTCGTTTTGAGCTGTGACTCACTCGCTCGCTGGCCGCAATTAAATCCCTGGTGAACTGGGAATGAGGAATTCTCGAGCAGTGCACTGTGGGTAATATCTGATGGGGATTTCTGTGATGGTATTATCACTACTACCACCGATATCACACAGCAATATCATAAACAGTCACCCCTGCGCTGCAGCTCGCACAGATTGGGGAGACAAAAGACAATGTGCTGGAGAAAGGAATAATCGCAAACATCAGACCCCTTCTTATTCTCTTTTGGACTGATACAGAGAAATGTGACAGAGAAATTACAACAATGATAACTGTGAAAAAATACTAGAAGTAGGGCCTACGCTTTTTGTCAACCAAACATTGATAGCGAAAACTTCATCCAAGCATAAGACATGCCCAACATACAGTACTGCACCAGAATCATCAAAATCTTATCATGTTCAGTGAAGACAATCTCCAGAAAACTTCAGGAATTTATCATTCAATTGTTGGACTGCAACAAACTGACAAGACAGAAAGGTTTCAATGCCCAATGGACGTCTGTTAAAATTACAGCACCACAGCAAGACTCATGTTTATTCCATTATCCCATTAAATTCCAGAATTGAAACAATTGCATAAGATGCTTTCTGAATTGTCTACCTGACGGAATCTTTTACGAGAGACCAATCATAACTTTCCACATGACACATTGGCTGATGGCTTTGGAGTGACAGAAATCTTGTTCAAAGTTAACCTCTCAGTTTCAAAATCTGGGCTGTCCAGTTGTCGCTGGAGAAAAAAAAAAAAAATATGGGGCAATCGGGATGACCTACATATCTATTCATCTCATCATGAAATCCATCACTGGTAATGGAATGTGTGATACTCTGTCAAAAACGTGCTCATCGGTAGATATTCCCGACTTGTCCACTGAAAGCCACTACTGTTGGTTTTCTCTTGATTTCACGGTCGCCGTCCGCTGGCAATCTTTTCATGTTTTGTGTAGCAAGAGAGATACATCAGCATCAGCCGTCAAAAGCCGTCATAATTACTGACAGGCCTTTTGAGTTAGGGATATACAAGAAATTTTTCCACTTCTTTAGCACTACCGAGTAGTTCTGTTCGTTTTTGCGTGGGCAGAGCATAAACACCACGCTTTGCAATAATGCCAGTAAAGAGCTTTGACAAAAAAGGCTGAGTTCATGACTTTACCAACAAACATAGACGAAGCAATTTTCATACAAGTAATTCTTACTGTTTCTGTTTAAACTCCAATTTAACTCCAATTTCTAACAATCTTCCAATCTCCTCCCCCCCCCCCCCCCCACAATGTACAGGAATAATTGACCAATTAAATAATACATGTACTCATTACAAAGTAACTGCCATTCTTAGATTTACCCCATATGTAACTTCTCGAATGATATTCATGGTAAACATTGGAATATTCAAGGGTTTCAAACTTTTCGTGCATTTCACATGTGATGTTATATCAACACAAAAGTAAACACATGCCACTTGAGTATGACTTCTTTTTCTTTTTCTTGTGAATTTAGACCACTATTACTATACAGCTGTAACTTCAACATAAAGAAAAGAAAAATAATCAAATCTAATTTCACTGGACCAAGAATGAGTAATCATGGAGAAAATTTGTAAACTTCTACAGCACAGTGAACATGACATATTGAAACATTTAGTACACATATCTTTCTTACACATCATATTTCAATAATCTTTGCAGGCGTGTAATACTATTGTACATATAAATCTCCAACTAGATATTACATAAAGCAAATACATGATATACAGATGACGAATACAGTAAGACACATTGTAGACCATTAGATAATCCCAAACATATATGATGTCAATCCTTTTTAAATGCTGATTGTGATGGTCGACATTAACAAGATGCACAGATCAAAATCCATTGATTACAGGTACACACACACAAATGCAGAAAGAAAAAATAACTGGAGACTACTCCTCAACATTTTTGTGGTTTCAAGGAATAACGTTCTTTGTACCACCCAGCTATTTCCTACTCTACGTGGGCTATTCTGCGAAGAACCGCACAGACTGCGTCAAAGAAGCCAGCGGATGCAATCGTACCAAGAGAATTGCTGTTGATCGCCGGTAGGGGATCCGCTCTGATAAGAAACAACAATGGCCTGGCAAAGACGCCTTTATTAACCATGATGGCTGCATTGTGTTCCATTCAACAGTGACAATAACTCCAGCTACAATCTGTGCGATCAACACCAGGAATGTGTAAGATTTCTGAATCACTTTCCAACGCAATGATTTTTTGGGCATATTCCCCTTGCACAAGTACAGGGACTTGATCAGCGCAATCCTTGGTTGA
The DNA here is from genome assembly GCA_033980235.1 of Diadema setosum. Classification (NCBI taxonomy): domain Eukaryota; kingdom Metazoa; phylum Echinodermata; class Echinoidea; order Diadematoida; family Diadematidae; genus Diadema; species Diadema setosum. The sequence continues at coordinate 6,577,580 of CM067064.1, forward strand.
TATGTAGGCCTACATGATACAGTTATCAGCTACAAGCATCGGCCATGAACTTGCATCTGTACACAAATCAATGTGCCCACATGAAATGAGCGCTTAATTCATAAAAAGATGAAACATCACTACTTTAGTAATTGACTTTGAGTATTAAAAAAATATCAACAATACTGTATACACCATATGAATTAGCGAGTCTAATTTTTCACAGATCGGGACTTCCCAATGCTTTCACAAGTGGTTAAATTCTCGATCATGGAGTACAGTACTGCATAGAGAAATGTATGCATGCACTTCTTGTACATTCATGTCAGGATCAGAGTCAATATTTTCGTGTGTCTTTAAATTCGGGTATAACACCTGACTCACAAAATTCACGAAAATTAAAACCTCACAAAATAGGCCTATTTGCAAATTAAAAATACAAAGGAGTAAAAGGGAGAACACAGCTTCAGATTTTGAATTAAATTTATGGTGTATCAAAGATCACTGCCATGTGATTAATAGGAAACACATGTAGGTGCCCATATACGATTTTACATGTGATTAACAGAAAACACATTTATGTGCAATGCACATGTTTGTGCAATGCTGTGATAGTCATTGAATACAAGCAACACTTGGCACTTGTTATAATCACTATTAATCTCAAACTACAATATGTTTGGCTGGCAACCAATGTCATATCCAAAAATGACAACATTGAAAAAAAAAATGGTACAATATGTCATGTCCTATTTGGCATTTGAGTAACTGTTGTTCTTGTGCATATTAAGAATTTGGGATTTTTTTAGTCTAGGACACCCAACATATGTACATTCTGAAGAGACTATGAAATTTTCCACGCACAGAAATTACAAAATGTCCTGCATCCATGTTTCTGCTACAATGTATTTCGTGGCCGTCCAATTTTGCGGATCGATGGAACCTGCAAACGGGGTCCTTGCACTGAAATGGGGCCAAAAATGTCAATTTGTGTGATCATTCCCTGCCACAATGGGATTTTGCTAAAGTTAAACACGGATGCCATGCTATGACTCACCACAGTAGCACAGCACATTGGGGCCCGATATCACATGCTGTGCTATCAATAAACGTCCCATGCTAACCAAAACATTCATAAGGCAGTCACACAACACATAAGAAAAACTTGCTGGCACGGTTAAAAATATTTACAAATATAAAAAAGGGGCGGAATCAAAGTGTCATGGGATCAATATCAAACAAGCCAACAACACTCTGGCCCACCCTGAATATCATTACTATATTGCAGAATAAGCAAAATTGGCAAAAACTCTGCAATTTTGTGAGTGTCCTACATGTACACAACACATGTACTTTCAAACACTCCATGTACCTGCAATGACAGCCTACTATAGAGGTACACTAGATATACAACAAATTTCTCTGTACACAAACCAGTATGAGTGACATGGTCTCTAATATTTGGCATTTCACTTCAGACTAGTCAAATGATATTTGGGGTACTACCTTCCACTTTCATGAGATACAAAATAAGGACAGGTGAGAATAATCCCCTGGGAAACAAAGACATAAACTTTGATTTCCAGCACATAACATTTGAATTATGCATCACTTTACGTCCAAGTTCCTGTTTTGGGCTGAATACCTGCAGCTTTGTTTTATAGCATTATTTGCCTTGAAATTGTTGGCTGTATGAGCAATTGAATCCCACAATTTTTTTCATTTTTTTTTTAATGGTGCTGTGATACAACTGAAACAGATTTGACAGGCAAAGGTCAACCACTGTGTAATGGAAAGATATCAAGTTTTGAGCATCAAAGATTAGGTCTGTCATCCTTCTGAGCCCAGCAATTGGGCAATGAGGCATTAACAAGTCAATTTCTATCAATCATTATTCCACATTAGAATTGACACAGTGGGTATGTAGTTTGTGTAATGTACATACCCCTATGCATACAGTGTCATGTACTGCGATCTCCCACCCCTCTCTCCCTCTTTTTTTCTCTCATTTTCTTTCACTCTCTCTTTACTTCAAAATTAAAAAAAAAAACAAAAAAACACTTTAATCATTTGGCAGCCCATATACACAAGGTGAAATTTCAACTATAGGCCTACTTTTTGTCACTAGAAGCTTTGATACATGGAGACATATGGACAAGCACTATACTTCATCTAAACACTATCATTATCTCACTCACAGTCTTGTGAAGACTATGAAACATCCCATGAAGTGTACAAGGTATGTTGCACTGTAGTAAAATTTTCTGAACCCAGCTTTGTCTGTACTGAGAAGTCAGTAGGGTAGATTAATGCCTATTAGCTCTATGGTTGCATGACAAAATATTATCACCTTGCATACTACACCACCCCCCCCCCCCCCACATAACAAAATTGATTCTACAAACTATGTGCTATGTAGGCCTATAAGTACAATGTATACATGCTATACTATAGCATCACGTCAGATCTGCGTAATCTCTGTCTTCACACAGATGAGATTGTCTTGGCTTTGAGTGTCTGACACCATCCACCAGTGCCCACTCCCCCCCCCCCCCTCTTTTTTTTTTATCATCTATCCCCCCCCCCTTTTTTTTTTCATCTATCCCTCTTCTAAATACCCACTCTCCTCCTTCTTCCACTCCAACCCCCCAAAAAATATACACAACAGCCAGCAACAATAGACCAGGATCTTTGCACAGACCCTGGCTCTGTTTACGATACTCCTGAGCCTGAGGGAGGCTACAATGGCAGGGAGGGTACATAACAACCGGGGAAGCATTCCAAGGAAGCTTAGCGCCTGATTAGCCCTGCCCCTCATTTGCATAAATACACACAGTTGTGTTTTTTCATCAGCCTTTCTTTCTTGCATTCTTTATTTCTTTTCTCTGATTTCTTTTCCTTCTCTCCTCATTCTCCCTTTTCATCTGTTCCCTTTTCTGAGACGAAACCTATGTATAGCATCCATACAATCACAGGTGCAATGTACTAAGCCATTGTGTATTTACAATGTCATCACAGAACTTCTAGACAGTTAACTTTCTCTTCATTTCTGTTCAATTAGAATGCAAGCTGGGATTTACCATGTAGAATCTCTTTGCTGACTAAACTTAAAGTTTATGACCAAAACAATAAAAAAAATCACTTAAATAATAATAATAAACATTCTTCTCCTTTTGGAGAATGGATACCTACAAAAGAAAATGTGGAAATACATGAAATCAAATATTCAACAAACAAAGATTTTTAAGGAGAAAGGAGAATTTCAGAGAAACAATTCTTCTTCTACCCACTCCACTGCTGGTTTGATCAAGTCATTCTTCCTGGCTGTCCAGCCTGGCCTGGTTGGACAATTATTGCACATGCACATGTGCTTGTGACAAAACAAAGCATGCCTTTTAATACTCCGTGGTCATAATCTGTGGTCAATTTATAATGAACCACTGTACCACTCCACTCTCCAGCAAGTGTTAAAGGCAATGAAAGGGAGATATACAGTAGGAGAACGATATGTCCAGTGTGGGACACATCTCTTCCTCTGGTTGATCAGAATCTCATAACCACTAGCATGAGAGCCCAGACAGATGGATCAATTAAAGCAGGGAAAGAGATTAAACTCTAATCTGTGGCGCTGTGACAAAGCCGTCATTATATCTAATCCCCCTAACACCCTATCAAGGTGCACTACCTGCGCAAGCAAGGTTCCACAGGTAACCCCCCATTAGACAAAGGTTGTGTTCAGTATGTTAAGAGAAATGTTTTGTGACTGTAGTATGTAAGGGCAACTGGAGGCTCTGGTTGAAACCGCTGTCCAACTCTTGGCACAAACCAGGATTCTGTTCTAATACGTAATGTCTCCTCTAGGCTTAGGCCAGCATCTGGTACCCCTATTGTGCAAACTTTTATACTCCAGCGCTGAAATCATGCATGAAGGATTTTGTGTCTTCTTTCCAACTCATGGGATAACTGCAAGACCTGTGGAATCATGTGACGAACCGTCACAAAGTAGGGACTGTATCAGAAACATCAGGTCAGATACTGCATTACACACAAGCACAAGCACAAACACGCACACACAAACACACACTCACACACACACACACACAACAAACAGTTGTTGACTGGTGTTTTACAGGGAATTACTCAATGAACATTTCACATATCAAATGTGCTGTACATACACAGTTGTAATAAACATATCTGTATAGACAACACTGCTCATATATCAATCCACTAGATTTTAAAGTCTCCTCTAACAATCAGAGCTGGGAGTTGATTTCTTTTTCTTTGTCTCGAGTACACAAACTGCCCTATTGTTATCCCTGAATTTTACAATAAATTAACAAATCTTCATACAATGTATTATATTCATTTTAATATTTTACCAGTTTTTACATCAGAGCCATACACATATACCTGACATGCTTGCATACAAACCATCACAGATATATCAACCCAGTCAAATCAAGACAACCAAGCCATTGCTACAACCACATATTCCTCACCACATTTGTTAATAAAATATGTTCATACAAATGTATGTAAACTGTATTTTGCATGTGTAGCTAGCTAAGAGGGCTAATCTGTTGAAATAAAAACAGAATGAATAAAAGACAAAACTATTTGGCAGAAACCCGATCATCTTCAAATATCCATGTTAGAAAAGATGCCCTTTTGATGACAAATGCCACTAATTAGCACCAGGCAAATATGCAGTCCAAAACATTTTATGTTTAAAAAATGACGGTATGCAAACCCTTTTCCACTGTCTGTGCATAACGTTCCAGTACAATCGTGAACTACATTTGTACGATAACTGTATGTGAAATCACAACCCGCACAAAGACCACTGTACTATATCAATCTTGTCAACATCACCTCTTCAAACATGTAAGGTGATACTCAAAGCTGTGTCTCTCATAGCCGCGATGCCCAGATGAATTACACCATTCCACTTTGACAACTTGATTTGCACCACATTCAGCTCATAGTTGCTGGTAGTATTACTCCATGATAGAAATTCAACCCTACAATTAAATCATATCATCTCCCGTGGGGGCACATGTATCGGCATGTGTGCAAAGACACTTACATTGTACATTATTGAGGGCCTGCATACTGTATGTTGTACTGGCAAATTTTTTAACAGGAAGTCACGGCTGATGCATACAAAAAATTTTGTACGTATTAAGGATGTCTTTTAAGCATCTGCCCCCATGTTTCATTTCATGCAAAATAATGACAGCTCTGTACACTGTAGATCATTCTATGACTGAACTACAATGTACAACGTATAGAATGTGTAAAACCGGCAGACTCAATTTCCACTTGACTGAACTTTTATAATGAGTATTAGATATCAAAGAAAGGTACTGTACATTCCACAAATGTGGGCAATCATAATCATTAGAAAGTGACAGAAGCTCTGACTTTGAAATGTTTTGAACACAAAATAGAAATATTGCTCAAAGCCACATTTTTTTGCCTCACAACTATGGAAACAGCTTTCAAGGGAATGCAAACGGTACATGCACAATCATACAGTAGGCTCTTGATTGATAGGTACATGTACCCTCTCCACAAAATACATTATTTCATGAACAAATACCAGATAACATCAAAGGTTCAGCATGCCACCAATAGGTGAACATTTAAGCAACTACTTCTTTGCACTTTAATATTTAAGCTTACTGCATCTGACGTCATGTTTACAAACAGAAATATTACATTTCAGAGCTATACATGTACATTTGTACTACAATGCAGTGGACAATAGTGATGCTTGTTTGTTGATGGGCTCTAATACAGGCCTACCCCAGCTACATTGTACAATGTAAATGCAGAAGTATACACACTCAACTTTTAATAGTTTCAAGAAAATGACAGCTGGTTTTTAATAGATAAAATGCTGAATAGCAAAATTAGAATGAGAATCACTCGACCTGTAAAAGTTCAGGTAAACATTGTTGTTTGAACTACATTGTATAGCGAACCCTGAGTAAATAGAGACTCCATTTTGATGCTGAATATGGTCACTTCCTAAGTACTAGGGTACAAAAGTCATCTGCACTTTAATTTAAAATTCAGAACAGTTGATCACAGAACTCTCCCACCAAAAGAGACAAACTCAATCAATGGTACATTGTTGTACAAAAGCTGAGTAAATACAATTCGATAAAAATGCACATTGTGATTCATCTCATATTAAATTAAACTCTCTACATTCAGTAATTCTGTTTGTATGAAGTAAAGAGGATGACACATATCATATCATTCACACAGCCCAACATTCAGATCTGTACATTCCTGAAAAAGATTTTGATCATAGGATCACATACACGTACAGTTGTATGAGGGCCTACAATATATTCCAATACACTAAACACAAAGATATCACTATGGCACTACACAAAGCTGTACCCTGTAAGAAGCCTCATATTTTACTGTCACTGGTTGTACACTAGCCTATTATATAATGCCCAAAGCAAAGAGCCCTAGATCCACACTGTACTTTGATGGAGAGAAACAAAGGGGTGCAAAAAGGGAATTTATGTATTTGAAATAACTTGCTTGATTTTCCTGTGTTTACTTTATGCTGCCAACAAGAGTACATGTAGTTATATGTCACAGATCACGTTGTAGAGGGCTTTATACACAACTGATGGTGTAGACCATAAATCAACATCTCAACTGCACCAATGAACTTACAGTGTACATTTGTACAGTAGTAAGAACTCCGATGAAGGCTTCTATGTAAGTGTGGGCAAAAAACTCACAATAAAAACAAGAACTTACACACACACAGAAAGAGACTCAAGATCACACTAAAACTATTAAGTATGAAACAAAGGACTTTTGGAGCTTACTTCCATGTACTTGGTGAGAACATTAACACATTGATACTACATGTATCATTCTGCACACCGGCACTACTCAAAATTGAATCTCCTCCCTACTATAGTTCCTCTGCAAAATTCCTTCCTTCCTTCCTTTAACATTGCTTTATGTATGGTAATGTAGAACTTGCAACACAGTAAGCTACCCTTGTGGCTCAAGGTTACAGCACTGTATCATTATCTGCATAATACTACCTGCAAACACTTAGAAGAAAGGGAATGGAAATGGGAGGAAGGTGGATTTCGCCCAGGCCGATACTGCACCTTTAAAGTCGGACGGAGCTCAGAGGCAGCCATAACGCCTGTCCAGGAAGTCGTAGAAAGGCAGGCATTTCCTGGACGATTCCTGCCAAGCTTCAATGCTGGCTATCATAACACTTCCAGAGTTTTGACAACATGCATCCTCCTCACGTTTGGTTTACTTTGCAATGCTGACTACTGAATGATGAGCACACATGGAAAGTGAAATGGCTCCTTTAAGATCAAACAAGGATAAAGGCTACCACAAATATTTTAAAAACAATGCTGCTCATTGTCGTGGCACAACAGAAACTATATGTAAGTAGGAACCTACCCAGGGGCCCATTTGTCTACCTACACTGTAAAAGACAAAACCAACAAGTGGAATTACTATAGTCTGCTATACTTGTGCAACAATAGAAAGCACGTTGTTATTATAAAGTATCTAATCAGAACATAAATACATTTTCTACGGCAAGATTGCAATATGGGCAATGGACTCATTACAGACCTACACACATACAGTACACTAAGTCGCCAAACCAAGTAGAGTGTAAGATCAATTTGATGCAAAATACCAAGTTGTGGTATTAAGAACTAGGCATACATAAACTTGTATTGGCTGTCAAAATTACCATTCCACAAGAAAGATACCATTTCAGAAAATGAGAAAAAGCAATTTGAGAAGATATGGTGCACAATGTACAAGTACACATGTACAGTACATAAAATGTACCCTGCTACAAAAAGATGCAGAAGATTGACTATAGGCAGTAACCATCAGATGAAAACTCCCCCTAGCCCTTCTGTAGAAACAACCTGCAGACATATTATCATATATTGTACAATAGGTAATGATACCATTTTTAAGTGCAAAGAAACTTTAGGATACATGAAACTGATCTTAGTGCACATCACTTTAATACAGCAATGTTTGCAGTGCCACGGTTGTACAAAGCTCACGGGGTCCATGCCAAACACGACAAAAGTGCTAAACAATATATTCGCAGCAAAACATTACTCCGATCAACGCAATATTGGTATACTACATGTGCACATACATACTATGTAAAATGCAGCACATTATTCATAGCGCGAGCAAGCGAACGCTATCTACCATTTCCAGGGTTGCACTTTCGACCTCTACTTCATTGGCATACACCATCCTATGCATGCGTGATGTTAAGAGTTCAACCACTCAAGGAAGGGGGGTCACTTAAATTTTGTAGAGCTGTATGGTGAATCTGTTCCGTAATCAGGGCATACATCTGAATCAATACACTGCCATATGGCTGGGAAAGGGCTTCCATTATGCTCAGCTCCCTGATATACATGTACTGATATTGATCAATTATAACTGAAAAAAAAAAGATAGGCATCTATGAATATTGCTGTAGCACACTCCATACTACCAGCTGTATAACCAGGAATCTGTCAACATCATGTTACATACCGGTAATTGTATACTTCTACATTTGTACCACACTTTCTCAATAACTTTTTTTCAGACAGAGTATTGCAAAAGTCATAAGAACTTGACTAATTACACTGTAGGCCTATAGGCCTATACTTAAATACAGTTTTGTAGTCCTTTAAAACCTGCTTGACACATTGATGGGCCTGTACATTGTAGTCATTTCAACAGCACAAGGATTGTGTCTCTTTTAAGTCATATTGTTCATTAATGTTAACTGAACTGGAGGCAAGGAAAGAGAGAGAGACTTGAATGAACAGCTTTTGAATCGCCAGAATTAAAATTCAATAGGGCTTTATCAGTGAGTACTAGATATGTACAATGTAGGCCTACATTGTAGGATCTGATATCTTAACAAATACATTTCACCAGAAACTAATATATGCAACACTCTTGTTCTTCAAGTTGTTGTCATAGCTTTTGCAACAAGAGGTATAAATTTAAACTGTATGCCATAATGATACAGTGTACGACTGTATGTAATTCCTTTAACAGCTCCCTATATGACTACAGAGGAGTCTATAGGATGTGACATCCAGAAAAGCAAGCCATACAAATGTAGAACACATAATTTTTGTTCAACTGAAAAGAGCCTCTATTATCGAGGCACCGTAGACACAACAGTGTGGCTGAAGGCTGATTCCAACAACATACATGAATGGGGCACCACCCAGAGTCATCAAGGGTAAACAGTATACAGCATGTATCACATTGTCATCAAGGTGGGATTAAATACAACCATTCACGCAGGCTCCAACAATGACTGCACACACACACACACACACACACACACACACACACACACAAACACACACACACACACACACACACACAAACACACACACACACACACACACACAAATTTCATATAATGGAAAAGAAGCTGTTGACAATCACCTACACATTTGTAAAGAACATCATTCTGCCTTGGATGCTAAAATACTGTGCACACACATTTAAAATGTACAGTACAATGTGCACATTTACTCATGTAATACCAGGTATTGCAGTTGTACATATGTATGTACCGCATAGGGCCTTTTGTTCAGGAGGGAAATGTTGACTGGATTTACTGCCCCAGCAGCTGGTTTAATATGCGTTAAGAGCTGATTCTTGGAAAAGCAATTTTATATTCCAAGGTCGCAATGCACATAGTATGTATACTCTCAGGTTGTTCTCTGTGTGCAGACATGGGTTTTGCACTTTGGAACTTCAGATGAGAAAAAATCTGAAAGAAAGTTAAACAGGGTAATCGTATTACAGTCAGAAGTACAAACAAAAATGCTCATTATAAACATCATAAAGTGACCACAAATGCTGTTTAATATCCAGGATGTACAATGTACACTGTGTGTACATGTATGGTAACTGCAGGTTTATTTTATGTCAATTTCATTAGCGTGTAGGCCTACACATAAAAAACGTACAATGTACAACGTCCATAGTGATGTACAAAGTGTACACTTTGTATGTAACATTTGTGTGTCTGCCTCCACTCAAGAGGTCAAATGAAACATTCAAAATTAAAAAAAAAAAAAAAAATGTGCTCAGGTCACAGTGTGTTTCATTGGTGTGGTATGCAGGCTCTTAGAACATGGCTAATCATTTGTGCATACAGGGTACACTTGAGTAAATATAATGTCAGCCTACATGTACATTGTTTACTTGCATTGCACATACATGTACACATGTTCATTGTATTGTACGACTCATGCTAAAATGGCCTCACATACACTGTACAGGTTGTAGTGTAGAACCTACAAACTGTACATTGTGATACTTGTATACTCAGTACCTTATTGGGCAATCTCTTTAATGCGTAGTGTCATCTTTATACTCAGTACTCATGTCATCATATCACTTTAACTATACATACCGGGCAATGTTTTGTTTGTTTACAAAAAGAGTGGGTTGGTAAATCCACACAACCTACGCATTTATAGAAGTACCAAAAGGCATTTGTTGATTATATGATGAGTGTACACACAAAGTTTTATATTCGCATCATGAAAAACCTTGTCTGTAGTACACAGGGCAGGTCCTTTGAACAAGCAGGGGAAAAAGATTAACTGCATGCTACTGTACTTTCAATGAAGTTTCTGTTACAGAGAGAACAATAACTGTGATGAAATCAAAACAGTCAAAGATTTATTCAGTTGGCCCACGCACACATTGTGGATTGTTGTGTACACAGTGACTGGTCTTTACGTAATGTGTTGAAGCATGCGGGGAGTGCTCTGATACATCGCTTGTACACATAAATGTGGGTAGTGCGAGGAGTGCTGTCTTCTAATGACCTCATTCGTGTTTTATTCAGAGCAAGGTCAAGCGACAGTGCTCCGAACGTCCCACAGAAAGGATCAATACCCGGTGACAATAAACAAAACCTATGACATCAAGTGAGAGATCTGGAGGGAAAGGAGAGGTACGAAGTTTGTTGCGGGTCGGAAAGGGAAAAGAGACAGGGAGAAGACTTAAGATGATTCCAGGGTCTCGCGGGGCCCCACGGCAATAAAAAGGTACAGATTAGACACCGCATGTCACACATCTGATGTAAACACTTATCCCAGCTTTCAATGTAGATCAGAATCAAACTCAATTCAGATACTAAACATGGACTATCTTCCAAAAAGTAAAACCTCATGTAAAATGAAGCACTAACAAAGGAGATCAATAAGGAGAATAAACAGCATTCACTTTTTGCCTAAAGCCTGACCATAATCACACACCTGCAATACCAGGACATTTCACATTTTAATGGGCTCATTACATAAAACTGTTGAGGGATATACTGTAGACAGAGGATAGTTTTAAACTATAAATTATGCCGTTGAACTAGTTAGAAATATACGAAGTATGTATTCTGGAAAAAAAATGGTATTTCCTTCTAAATTTAACCATAACACTGCTTAGTATTATTTAGCACCCGATCTAGACATCTGTGTGGCCTGAATTTGTGAATAGTCAGAAGGGGGGGGGGGGGGGGGGGGGGGGGCGTGTACATACCATTTGTAGCTCCTGAGATGCTCGCACGGGCAATTCATTTCGGCAGCTTATGTGTCAGCCGGGCGGGTATAATAGGCTCTTTACGCCTCTTTCAATGTATTATGTGGGTTGCAAATGCATATATGCATACATTTTTTTTTTATTTTATTTTGTATTGAGTTTGTAAGTCATGTGTGGTGTACTTTTTTATTTTTGGATTTACTGTATTACTGTATTGAACATTGTATGTATTGTATTTTTGTATTGTTTTAATGCAGGGCCCCTTTGTAAATCAGTTTTTTAACTGAAAGGGCTACCCTGTGAAAATAAAACGGAATAAATAAATAAAAAAAAAATAGTTGGCCACAAAAATGATGAAAAGAAAAACACTCCATGCACAAATTTAGGTTTTTATTGGGGGCTGCATGTACTGTACCTGTACGTCTATTGGCACTTGGCTCCACATGCACACATCAAGCTACAACATTGTAACCAGGCAAAGGGGACGATCCTACCATAGCCTTTGACAAACAGTCATTCCTGTGCCAAGAGCCCGAGCACTGTTGCTCTATGATACAAACAGTATTCCAAAACCAAAACAGACTCTTTTGCCAAGCATAATGCAGTTTAGAGTGGAGTCACACAAGTACTTTTGTTTAAGAGCCCATTTTTGGCTTTTGATCAGGTGTGAAACATGCAATATGTCATAGCTCATAAAGTTAACAGCATGTAATGTGGCAACATTTCTAATCTCCGTCATCCTGCATGAGGCTTGCCACTTCAGTTCGTACACCTGTCTTTCTTCTTTGATCACTCAATTAGGGATTATTGGTCATTGGTTGTTGAGCCAATACCACAGACTTCTAGTAATTTAATACCCCTTTCATAAACTCATTTAATGCGGATAATATCCGCAACATTTGGTCGTAAAATCGAAGCGGGGAAAGAATAATGCGCTTTATTTCGACCCTTCTATTATCCGCATAATAGCAGCATCGGGACCAGATTTGGAGTTTATGAACGCAAACCCAAATAATGCGGATAATTGCCGGGCTGCGGTCAAACGTCACCTGTCTTTCCCGCAGGAGGGACGTGTGCAGTCACCATGACGATTATCCGCCTTTTTCAGGACGGGCGCTCGTAAAAATAATGCGGATCCATTATTTTCAGAGTTTGTGAACGCATTTTTTATTGAATTGTCCACATTATTCTTATGCGGATAATAGGAGGATGAGTTTATGAAAGGGGTATAAGAAACTCCAAGAAAGGTGCAAAACATTACTGCAAGCAATTGAAAAGCTATCTTTAATGAATACATTTACAGAAGAATTCCACTTGAAGGTTGGGGGTTTCTGTTTGTTTATTTTTGTTTGTTTTTTATTGGGAGGCAAATTAATACTTGAAAGATTGGTATTGCAAATGTGTGACCTTCAAATCATAGTCCAACCAATTACAGTTTGCTGCGATGATTGAAATATGTCCCATCATATATTTACACAATAATGGTTGAACATGTGTTTGGCACTGACAATACATGAAAACATTTTTTTTTTTTTTTTTTATGTCAGCCTGTCAACGTCTGGATAACAAGAATCCAGATAATCGATGGACGAATAATCAAGATCCTACTGTACACCATGTATGCATCTGCATGAGAAGCTACAAAATGTGAGGCTAGGGTAGTATGGAGTGGTACTGCAAAATGAGAGAGGGGAGGGACATCTAGTAGGAAGTGCTTCCTCGATTTCATACTGAATTAATTTTTAGTTCATTCGTTATATTTATCAAGAAATCTGACCGGTCATGGGCCTACATATTGCTTGACTATACTTTCATGGTATACTGATATTATTATTACATGTGTTACAATACAGCAGTTAAACTAAATACTGTATCCTCAACAAAGCAAAACAGAGATTTTCATAGTGAAGTGTCAGTGCACTATAAAACAAAACTTGATCCTCTGTCATAAAGTCTTGAATCCATACAGCTGGAATTCACAAATCCTCCTTTAGGCGGTTTGTTTATTTTCCTATAGAACATAATATCTGCAATAAAGGCTTCACTCACATTCAGAATCACTTTTCTCTCTCTCTCTCTCTCTCTCTCTGTGTGAGCTTATGTAAAAAGTTCAAGGAATCAATGCACAAAATACAGCATTAGCATATGACCAATACATTTTTTTTTCTTTCAAATGGTACCTACTACTGTACAAGCTATGCACTTTTTAATGCACAGACTGTATAATGACACTTTAATAGATCTACACACAATTTAGCAGACCTTGTATCAAATCAACTTTTAAAGGTAGCCTACAACAGCAAGCCAAATAAATATGCAATGATGTAATAATTAATATGATAGCATATTAACGTTGCTGGGGTGACAAGACCTTGTATCTGAATTTTGGTGAAGATGATTTTTTTGGATGAATGGTCAAATAATGGGTTAAGTGATGTCCTGTCCAAATCCAAACTGTCTCACTCCAAAAATAAAGCCACCACGGCATGTCAAAGGAAAGATTTTCCCATTCGCTTTAGTGCTTTGGCCGCCATGATTTTGGCTCTCCTGAACATTTGACATTTTGCAGATATGAGGTCTTGTCGCCCCAGCGATGATAAATATAATTTCTAGATCTCTGTTTAGCATTTAATTAAACTCATGGCCTGTACAGGCAGACAGATACGATTAAACAAGATGTTGGCTTTAAAGGAGCTTGAACCAGGACATACTAAAGTGCTAAAATCAAGAGCATTTAATCAGGATGTGGAGTACCCAATTGCCAAGACATTTATCTACCTGTCAAATTTGATCAGTTTCTATGATCAGCGGTGTCATATTTCCTTTCTATTCTCCGTTTAGTGAGCAGAACGCAAAGCGATGTTGCCCCTAGTAACAGGTTATGAAAGTGTCTAGCTACGTCTCAAAACATTATCACATCGCATCCGATCACCTCATGCTCAATAATCACACATTAGCTTAGCATAATTATGAATTCTCAAATATCAACCAGCTTTTATTTATTTTCTTTTTTCTTTTCTTGATGATTAGCAAACAGTAAAATTTATAATTATAGTACCGAGGTACACAAAATAAGGACATTAGATGCTCTGAAGCCAGCAGGGCAACTGTTGCAAGTAACATGTATTTGTACAACATGTTGACTATTCTAGACCTACATGACATTGTATTTCATTCCTACAGTTTATAGGAGCCTATGACATCCCATGTTTAAACTACGAAATGAAAGATCGATCCCTTGTCCATTAAATTAATAACATTGACTTACGTTACTGCCGTCATCATCACCGAGATCGTGTGCCTCCCGAGTTCGGAAACAGTTTTGGCACTTGGTCTTGGTGAACATGTTGGGCTGGAAGTTCTTGCATCGCGACGTTTGCCGCATCAGGTTTTCCTCTCCTCGATCTGGGAAACCCATGGTGACTATCTGGGACCGTCGGTTACTCATAGACAGGAGGGCCAGGATGACCGGTGAGCCAGTACACAGTTTGTGTACAGGTACCTACACACACCAAAAGTGACAACGGCCGACGCCCCGGCGACTGAAATGCACGCTACCACACTGGCTTCACCACTGGTAGTACAGTCTTGCGGGTGTTCACTTGTGGAGGCCGAGGAGGAGGAGGTTTCAACGCGAGGAATCAACAGCTGAAATCAACACATTCTTTTCGATCTCTGGCGATCCAGTCCCGGCTAAATGAATAAGTTTCCACCCATTAGGACTTTCATGCTCCTTGCGAGTATCCATGTAAAGTTATTCCACGACATTGCTCCTCGTCATGTGCGTGATTTTATGGGCATCAAACTTGACACAGTGAATGAGGCGTATGGACTAACACATTTCACACACACGTAAAATTGACGCGATTGCACTATGCGAGTATTGAGTATTACATGTAGCCAGAGATAGCTATGGCGCACAGCACCACCAATACTTGACGTCCACCACTCGCTAACTCGCTTAGGCACAAAACGCGATCGCATTGTGGGTGCTTGAAGGGTACAACATCGCACCCATTGCGAGCGCCAGCTACGAGATGGATGCTCTTTCAGAGCCTTCATAAGGCCCTGACGCATTGTAGAATAGGTAGGATTCAACCAATAATGGAAAAATTCAGTGAAGGTTCGTAAAACCGCAATAAACGCGTACGCATACCCCAGTGGCCGTCATCTCGATCAAAGAGGGTACAATACAATATTGTTCAATGCACAATTATATCTCCTCACTTTAAAGTAAACCGTATGTTTTTTGTTTGTTCGTTTGTTTGTTTTTTGTTCTTTATCGATACTGAAGTTGAGAATTTCAGCATCACCTTTTCGGGTATATAATGATAATAATAGTGGCTACTTGTATAGCGCACAGGTCCACCTTTCAGTGCTGATGGCGCTTCAAAAATGAAAAGATAGATATATACATGCATCGTACAATGTCATGTCCAATCATGTCAACAAAGAACAAAAATATGATATCTTGAAAGCGACTTAATTTTACAATTCAAATAATTTACTTAATAGTATTTGTACAGCAGATATCAAATTATTAGGGTCATTTCCGCATTACTTTCAGTAATAGGCAATAATTGCTAGCATTAAAAACCGTGAATATCATGCAATCCATTTGTACTGGGAGATTTTTATTCCTCCCGCTTTTCATCACATGCCTTTGTAATCATATGTAAATAATATATATATATATATATAACATATAAAATATAATATAACATATATATATATATATATATATAAAATATAATATAACATATATATATATATATATATATATATATATATATATACATATATACAATGTATTCTTATTTTGGAAACTTGGGTAGGCCTATAATTCGCTAATATACGGATCTTGATATCTTGTCATGATACCACAGCATCAAATATGGATCAACGTAAAAATAAATTTGTATACAGGTGAAAATACAATGATTATCTCCGCAGCCACAATAATGTGCACGCAACACTCACTGTCACATGACCGTGCCTTTCCATGGCTATCCCTTGAGGTCCCCACCCTTGCAGAGAACGTAACATTAGTGTCACTACTTTTGCTCATTTATAATTTCGGTAGATCTCTTGGTGTGAGTCCAACGTTTTCATTAATAACTTTCAGCAGGAGGTACATTCCACTCATATACAAAGAAAACATTTTTTACTGTAAGTCTCTATTTCGTATAATCATGTCAACCGTTGCATATTTCCCCTACATAATATGGCATATTTATAGCTTGTTGTTAATTAGCTGTATCGTAATGTCGATCTTTATCAGAGATAAGGGCTTTCTAATTTTCAACTCGGAGGAATCATCAGAAGTCACCGCCAGGAAGGCGCCTGTTGCCTGCCGGGGACTTCACGAGCCTGTCCGCTGGACGCCGCGCCGCTGTAGCCCCTCGAATATTTTTGCAACTTATGTATATGCATAATATGGCACGGTGGGCTAACACACTTTTAGCTGCGCCAGACGTGAATGTAGACACTCTTCGGATGACAGCCTTACACGTGTGACACGTTCAAGAGTGTCATCACTTTAGCACCCTTGTCCCACCCCTTTCACATCCATATTTCCCTCATCACCATTGATGACCACCCCAAGCCTTCGCTGTCCGTGAGACAGTGATCATTTATATCTTATGTGTGTTGTGATTATGTGAGTCAAACAAAGGTAGTTCAAACCATCATATAAAGTCATTGATTTTGTCTGAGTGTCATCTGTGCTATGAATGTGTATTGTATTTGACATGAATAATCTATTCACTTTAGAGAATGTTATGTATGTATGTACGTATGTATGTATGCATATATTTCTTTTGTCAACCTCGTATTGACTTGCGCTTGTGCAACTACGATCGGCCGGGGGGGGGGGGGGGGGAGGTGTCTTCCGCTTTGTCTATCTCCCTATCAATCAATCCATCCATCTACCTTTCTACACATATTTTACAATATCAATCTGTCTATCTATCTACATATTTCTGCCATTCTACAGCTTTATTCTTATAGCTTAACAGGTTATATCTAATTCGTTCATTATTATACATAAACTTAATGAAACTGCAGAGCTTTATTTTGTTGTTTGTCTGCAGCAACAACAGAAAATTTGAAGGAACAGCTCGCTAAAAAAAATTAAAAAAAAAAGGTTTCTACTGAGAATTACAGCTGCTTTGTTGCATACGTTTAACGACAGTTTAAAGACGAAGTTTTAAAGTCATGGGATTTCAGACCTCTCCTTATGATTGTTTAGAATAAGGGGCCAATCATATAGACCGATCGACATCATTTCCTTTATCTCGACCGTTCTCGATCAAGTTTTAGCAGGAAGGGATTTATTGCCCGATGTCACATTTATTTTCTTTGATTTCAGCAAACAATCCATATGTTTGCTCTTTTTATTGGCTGGAGCTCACGAGTCCCTGTTCCGCTAACGTCTGTTGTGATCAGTTCTGTTTTCTTCTTCTTCTTCTTCTTCTTCTTCTTCTTCTTCTGCTTTTTGCTTTTTGCTTCTTCCTTTTCGGTCGACATCATCAATTGTCACTATCGACAGGCTCGTTCACACCTTGTCACGAACCCGTCCCATAATTCAATTAGGCTACAAGGGATGAGATTATTCATCTTCCGGTTCGAGGGCGCTCGAGAGCGACAGATGATCTTGTCACGAACGATTGTCATTAGGCCTAAATCATCCCATGTAAACTGCCCTCCCAAAGTCTTCTTACATTTTCTTGCATAACGTCTGTCGTCGCACAAATACATGCGCACACGAAGGGAGCTTGAGATTGCGACGCAAACGCTAAGACGACGCTATTAATTTATGCGCGAGATAGCTTTCTCCATCGTCCAATCCGGTGGGTTGCGTTGTCTTAGCGTTCGCGTCGCATATCTAAAACTCACTATTAACACACACAAACACGCTCACACACGACATAACCAGGTTAATTTTTGTCGCAGATCTACAATAAAGACAAAGTCCGTGAACGTGCCAGGAAACACTGATCATATCAAAATAATTATCCCCATTTTTGTTTGAGGGAAGAAAATTACATAACTGAAAGCTCTTGTACGTGACATCAGTAACGCGTGCTACAATAATCCATCAATAAACATTACTAGTAGTTATCTTTTATGTCTTTTTGTTCTTAATTCCAGTGTTGCATTCACTAACCACACAGAAAATAGTGCATAGTCATGTACGAAGCATTTCTGTGCTTAATTGTGCTATTGAACTCGGAATGTTATACATGTCCATCAGAATGCTGATGAAATGATTTTGCCATTCTTATCCCATTACACTACTACATTATGGATATAATGTTGTGTACAATCTGTAAAATCTTGGTATGCATTTACTATTCTTGTTTATATCTCTTTAAGATCTATAATGTTTGTTTTATGTTATAAGTGCTGTCTGGGGCAAATTATTTGTATAGGGCCCCATTTCTCTCTCTCTCTCTCTTCTTTCGATCTTTAAAATAACAACAACAACATAAAATCTGTCAAAGGAAGGGTGCAGAATACGAATTGAGCAACACGATGATCTATGAATATTTTACTACAAAGTGAGCTACGTGCCATTTTTAAACATATTTTCAAAGTAAGTCCATCATCAAATAGAGCAAACTTAAATCTTTCCAGCAATATTACCTTACTTGCGACATAACAAGGAATATTTCAGAAGATTATGATTCAAAATATCCTGTATTTTCCTATGATTTACTTTGTGTTTTAGCAACTTTAATCACAAATATTTCAAATTATGAATGGAGTTAGCTCGTTTTGCCATAAAACTCTTCACAATCCATGTCTAGTATAATTACCATAATCATGATTTATCTCTCAAAGAAATGCTATTTAATCATGTCGACATCAGATCCAGTAGCTACTACACCTCCCTGCATAATCATCGACTTTGTATAGTTTAAGCAATCAGTTTGTAACGTCGGATATGAGGGGACTATCTTGGTTGTTTTATACACACCCAAGTCACTGTGAAGCGTTTTCGTCTCTAGTTGAACCGTCCCTTTATAATGACGTTTGATTTATGGCAGCATGCATAAAGGCATTTATTCTTTAAAAGCAACATTTAGAAAGATTTCAATTGTGAAATAAATGATTAATTTTTAAAACATACACCGTGTGCCATGATTAAATTCCTGGAAATTCTTCATGCAAATTAGAAATGTGCGTGTGTGTTTTTTTTTTTTTAACAACTTGACCAAATTGTTCTTTTCGCAAATCCACAGTAAAAAAGCGCCAGAAAATTATGGACGTAACAATATAGTCATCAAAATGTTTTGCAAATTGACACGAAAGAATGATTTTCACCCCTTTCAATTTTGTTCTATATAAGAAATAAAAGAAGAAATATAAGGAGGAGAGGAAGAGACAAAAAGGAGAGTGGGTATCGTTACCATTCCTTGTCAGTGTACTATATTGAATTAGAAATGGCTCTTGTTTGAGGGTTAAAAAGAGAATACCGTAGTCAACCGTTAACATATACAACTATTAGCTCTGGGTACAGAGATGCGGTCTCGAGTTTTCATCTTGAATATAAAAAAATAACTAATAATAAAATAAAATGAAATAAATAAAAAAAAATCATCGTTGAACTCTTATTTGCCTTTTTATCAATAGAGGGCGCTCCATCACTTCCCGTTCAGAGCATTGGTAATGTCTGCTGTTCTCTTCCTTGCCGCCAGTTGAGGACAAAATCAGTTGCGCCATTTTTCTGGAGGTGCGATAAGAAACTTTTGTAATGCCACTTCGTTCGAATTGTTGCCACATATTAACAAGATAAACATCTATTATTATGTTGATGGAAGAAAGAACACAACGATAATTTTGTATAATGACATGAATTGTAAAGGAACATGGTTGTTTCATTCCTCTTTCCTTATACTATTACGTTTGAGGCAGCTATTATTCGCAATGTATTCTTAACGATGCTATTTTTTAGTGGAAATCATTTCACTATTTTGACATGCAGTTTTACAATACTGAGACTCACTAAAATTTCGGATCCATTACTATACCATGTACAAGATCTCATTTTTTTTTTTCTGTGTCCTTGTGTTTCTTACACCAATAGCAGTGACTGTCCCACACTCTGTTGTATAACTGTGAGGAGCCTGCACGGTTAGTAAATCTACTGATTATAGACAATAAATTGTCATAAGATTAATACTGACATACTATTGACAACCTCTTCGCAGATTTATTGTCAGTATTAACGTGCACGGATCACACCAATAACCGTCATGTACCTTCTCGCACCTTTGCTGTAAAACGCGATATTTTCGCGGCATGAAAATAGAATTTTCGCGAATTGGAGCTGACGGCCTTTTTCGCGGCATTAAATTTTCGCGAGTTTCCTCTAACATTCAATACGTATAATATACCGTATGTCCCCCCCCCCCAAAAAAAATGCGACTCTCCGCAATGATAACTTTAAAGATAGCGAATCAATCCAAATGCAATTTCAGAGTAACTCATTGCCAAAAGCTTACAGAAAGTCCAATTCGATTTGCTTCAGTGGTCAAAGAGAAATGAAGAATTTTGTAGACCATGTCAGAAATCTCTTCCAACATTAATGTTTACATATTAATGTGCAGTTCCAAGAGAATTCAAGTGCTAAACTTGGAAGAATCAGACTCATGACATGCTTTACAATAATCCACATTTCTCTGTGACCGCTTAACCAAATTAAATGGGGTTTTCTGCAAAATAGAGCTAAGATGTTATATTTTAAGACCCTGAAGTAGCATTTGGACAGTTTTATCATATTGGGTGTTATCAACGCGAAAATACGATTATATTTTTTTGGGACATACTGTATACAAGAACTTTCACCTGCATTTTAATTTCGACAATCTTGGTTCTCGCGAAATTCGCGGAAAGCCTCGTTTTACAGAATATCCCACAGAGTACGAGATGTCATGAGAGAATAAAAACAACAACAAAGACGACGGTCACAACAACAACAATAACAACCCCCTCCCCGCCCCCCCCTCCCAAAAAAAAAAAACAAACACTCCAACTGGTATAATGTATAAGGCATTCAAACGGTCGAGTGGAGAAAAAAAATCGAATGTTGATACGAAAAAAAAAAAACACTCTATGCAGATGTATATGTAAAACAATCATTGTATATTGACATTTTAATTTTTACCCTTTTTATTCTTCCCTTTTTAAGCTTTGTATCATTAGTCATTCTATAGAAGACTTAATGCAGGCTGATAAAAAGACACTGTTCTCAATTTTTATGTCGTCTTAACATTCGGTAATCGTTGACAATTATTCATTTCTTGAGATAAAAAGAGATAGAGAATGAGAAGAAGGGCTAGAGACGAGAAGAAAATAAGAATCAGAGAGAGAGAGAGAGAGAGAGAGAGAGATGGGGAGAGAGAAGAGATAAAGGGAGAGAGAAAGTGGGGGAGAGAACTAGGTCAAGAGGAACTGACCATAATGAACTTATTTGAATTTCATCTTTAATTAATACACAGATAATTAAATTGTGACATTTCACGTCTGATTACAAATGTTTTATGGCAGTGAAGTTGATGGGGCCTCTATTCTCAATTCTAAATTAGAATATTTATATGGAATAGAAGGAAATAAAATCGATTATAGTGCTAATGTAAGCCAGTAATTTATGACGAAGCAGGTCAGTGTTAGAGGCTCACGGATGTAACGAAGAGAACGAACTTTTGGAAACCAGGTGGTAGAGAGAATAATTATTTTGACAAGGGTCCCTCGAAATTTAATCATTGTCTTAAAAAAAGGGGGTAAAGTGCTATGATATCATTGACGGATATTCTGACAACTGACAGCTGCTTTCCAGCTGACGCCTCGTATAAACGGCTACACAATATGTTCAACAACAAGAAGAAAAGTCATGATATAGTGCATGATAATGGCAATAGTGATTATGACGATGATAACAGTAGTGTGATGTGATGATAATGACATAAGATTCTCATTATAATTATTATTGATATTGTTATCATATCACTATGACGTGAATATATTATCCTCTTTATTATTGTCATTATTATCATTGTCATCATTATTATTATTCATTGTTTTATTTGTATTATTTTGTTATCATATTTATTCTTACATTGTATTTATATCTATCATTCGTTATATTTATCATTATCCCTCGAATTCAAGAATTATTATTATTATCATTATTATTATTATTATTATTATTATTATTATTATTATTATTATTATTATCATTATTGTTCCAATCATTACAAATATCATGATTATTACCAGCATTTTCGTCGTCATCACAACAATAATCTATTCCGATTTTTTTTTCATTGGTTAAATTATCAGTCTGTGGACGAAGTCATCATATCATTATTATTATTATGCTAACATTTCACCCATAATTTCTTATAAATAAGACTAAATAGGAACGATTGGAACAAAAAGAACTTAGCTTTATCTTAAAAAAAAAAAAATGGCGGTGCGGTCGTCATCGTTGTAAGGAATAAAAAAAAAAATATCAAGCATTGAGTGATCTCGATCCCAGGCCCGTAGCCAGGGGGGGTGCGTCGGGTGCGTACGCACCCTCCCCCCCCCCCCCCCCAAATTCTGAAAGGTCCACTTTTTCATAATAACGGTTTTTAGCAATTCTCAAGATAATAATCCAAATGAATATAAAGACACATTATATGCTACGTAAATGTGGAAGAGTACGTTTAACAATGTTAAAAATAATTGTACGACACCCTTTTGTTGTATGAACCATCGGATCGTCCCCATGCACACAAACACAAATGTTATGTATCAATTTGTGCGAGCTTAAACATATTGAAAACTTTCGGTCATCTGCGAAGCCGCGCTTCCGCGCGAACGCTATACAACACGTAAAACGGGTCAAAAATCGACGCATTTTTCCACAAAATCTGCCATAACTTTTAAACTGTTTAAGAAGCAAACTTGGGGCGCCCGGATTCTGAAAGTGGACACTTTAGGGATTATTTATGTGTATATATCTTTATTGTAACATTTGTAGCAGTGACGCAAATTAGATCAGAAAAGTACCTTATGAGTAGAATTGTCTATGGCGAACAGTCCAAATTTGACGTATTTGAGCATATTTTGCCGTCTTGCAATTCCTCCAGACGGGATATCTCGAGAACGGAAGATCGCACAAACTTGGGGCGCACGGTTTCAGAAAGTACAGGTTCTGCCCATTTTTGTGACATAAGAATCTTGTCCATTGGTTGAGCAGTCCTGACGCAAATTTGCAGTAAAGCTAGACTACCCATTCACAATTGCTGTCATAGGGAACGTGTACAATCCATACAGAACTATCACGTGACGAGACTACCAACGAAAATTTGAGCCGTTGACCTTCACTGTCTGACGTTGTCAGCAGTGTGACAGTTCTATTGGTTCTCATTTTAAAGTGAGCCAAAACCTAAGAACATTCTCACTTATAATTTCCAAAGAGTATTATGCAGGCACGCAAACTCATTTTAGTTGTATTTCATTTAAATGTATGGGTAAGAGGGTATGAGAGAGAATGGAAAGTGCTGAGCTATGAAGTAAAATGGTAAAGTAAAAAGTTTGTCAGATAGTATTACAAAAGCCTGAATATTGCAAGAGCTCCGGAGTAAAAACAGTCAGTGAAAAACCCTATGTATGATAGCATTGTGAGAGCGTTAGACTGCATTGTGACGCATCGTTATTTAATTTACATTCTTTATTGATATATTTTCATAAATATCTCATGTAATGAGTCGGATTGGATTACAATTCTCACTTACAGCTTTGTAGAAGTCTGAGTCAACAGTATCACACAGTACTTCAAGACGTATTATAGTACAAACGATTTCTTGAGCCTGCACCGTTTCAGGCTCTGTTCTGGATACGGCGGTAGAAACTCATTCTTTTTTGTTGTTCATTTTATCATTATTTACTAATCTCTTTTCTAACTTACAGGTAGCGGATTTCTTTGCAGGCCAAATTCGGAAATGTAGTGTTGATTATTACTTATACATTTTCTCATGTTGTGACAGTTCTATTGGTTCTCATTTTAAAGTGAGCCGAAACCTAAGAACATTTTCACTTATAATTTCCAAAGAGTATTATGCAGGCACGCAAACTCATTTTAGTTGTATTTCATTTAAATGTAATGGGTAAGAGGGTATGAGAGAGAATGGAAAGTGCTGAGCTATGAAGTAAAATGGTAAAGTAAAAAGTTTGTCAGATAGTATTACAAAAGAAACTCATTCTTTTTTGTTTGTTTATTTTATCATTATTTACTTATCTCTCTTCTAACTTAAAGGTAGTGGATCTCTTTGCAGCCCAAATTCGAAAAAGCCTAGAGACAGCTAGTAACCAAATATGCTACTATAATTTAATAAATAAGAAATAACCATTCCAGTATGTATCTTAGTGTGCACAGTAAGACAGATCAAATCAAATAGGAAAACATCTGAGCACTAAGCCTGAGGTCTGAATTTGCACTCAACTTCTTCCAATGGCTAACGGATGTTTAATTTTTGAATTTCACTGACCTCCAAATTTCACAAAGAAAACCTTCTTAGCATGATGGTTAATATGACATTTGACTGATATTGGAGATGTTTGCGAATCGGATCTACTACCTTTAATATTATTAAATCTAAAACGATTATTTGAAAGTTCGGAAATGCTGGAAATATCCTACCACAAGGAGGCAAAATATAAATGGTTCACATTTACAATTCATTTTGTTTTAAAAATTTTCTTATTCATTTTCGTTTTTGACAAACTCGCTTACCAACGGCTGATATACTGTATAGTAAAGTGAATGTTTCATCTTCCAAACAGCATCCAATGGGATGGAAAACTCCAACTGAAAGGTGGACACCGTGACCATACTCGCTAAAGAAAACGCGTAATAGGGGTCGTTTTTTCTCACGGATTAGATGGAAAGTGTGATGTACGAGCGTATATAATCAAAGGGTATCAAAAAGGCCGAAATTTGGGAAAATGGTATATTGTTCACTCATGATGAAGTACTTCTTTAGGGTGCAGGAAACATTTAAGGAATACTTGTTTTTAAGGCCCGAAAAAATCATATGATCATTACTCGTTTAGGGGCCATTTTAAAAGTCCATGTATGAGCATGGTGTCCACCTTTTAATTGTCGCTACCCCTCCCGGGACAGTATCAAAGGACCGTTTTGTTAATTAACGCAATCTCCCCTTCCTTTAAAAATCCTGGCTTCAGGCCTGCTAACGCGGGTATACAATAGAAAAAATTAAAGTTAAAACAACACCAGGAAAATCACTATTCTCAATTTTGCGGCGCGCTATACGCGCGCAGAGTCTCGAACACAATTTAACTTTGCAACTTCCTGGCAAAATGAGTTTTTACTATTTCCTAGATGAAATACCGTAACGGGATTGCATGCAACAGACAAAAATACAAATTTCCTCGAGACTTTAAAACGTCATTAAAACAGTCAAAATTCACAATTTGCGGCGCGCTTCGCGCGCAAATTCTTATACAACTTTTGTAGTTCGGTCGTCCAAAGAATATATAATTGTGTGTGTGTGTGTGTGTGTGTGTGTCATCATTGGTATTGGTACCGAAAGTCCGTTTTTTTAGTGACCGCACCCCCCTTGAAAAATCCTGGCTAAAAACGGGCCTGCGATCCTGCGGCATCATCATTGCACTGCAAGAGTTTGAAGAGGGCGCTATTTAATATTCAGGAATAAAGTACCAAATCCTCTTCAAGTTCAAGACTTGTTATGGTAATAACATGACGTCTTAATAAGCTTCTGTTTCCTCTCTCTCTCATGACCATTGATAACAATGATCACTGTAGAGTACAATAACAATACCTCTTCAATAGTGTGGGACTTATAATGTATTCGAATAAGAAATAGAATGCAGGAATTCTTAGAGATCCCAGATGATATTACCTACATGTTTACAACTAGACACGTAACAGGCTCATAGGCTCACACTCAATAACAATTTTATCAAACTCACCCTTATCCGATGAATTTCAAATATGATTATCACTATGATTGCTTTTATTTTGGCTATAATTTACATATTGCTACATGTATTACTGCAATCTTGTTACCGACATCATTTGTTTTTTTTAATAATTGCCGTTTTACACTGAGCAAATACAAACGCTCACGTGCATGGCTCAGGGAGCCATCAAAGAATCTACACCAGAGAGTTCTATTAAGACGCCATTTTGCTCTGATAAATCCCTGTTCGAATCCACTGCAGAACTGTTCTAGCATTCATCATCAGATGTCCAGATGGGAATTTTTTTTTACAATTTTCCATTTTTATTTCAAGTGCGTCTCCAAAATACATTCAACAAATTAACATATCTCCCAGGGAAAACTAAATCATTATGTTCAGAAATGAATGTTTTCCAGCAAAGAATCAAAAGCACATCTTGGTTTCCAATGAATAAATTTCTATTGCCATATGAGCTACCGACGATATAGTTAAGTTCTAGATTCACTATATGTCCTTCTCCACATTTTCAGACATCTCCTTCTCCCGGGTCCCTCCTCCTCCTCCTCCTCCCTTATGTCATGTTTACCAAGACACCTCAGCTTACGTCGCTTATTTTATTTATTTATTTTTTTTTTGTTTACCCAAGCCACCTCACCTCGCATGTTCACACATTCAACTCTCTTTGTAGAGGATAGAGCATTGTTTGTTTACTTTTTGCTAACCTACAATACAATGTATGTACCGCTAGCTAGCTTTTGTAAAAGTTTCAATCGATATTCATAAGTGCGAGTACAATCGATCGATTTTGTTATCGTTTACAATTCGCCGGGGGTGAGCCGGATGTGGAGACGCTGTCTGCAGCGGATTTGAGCTGAAACCACATATATCTGGGGCCAAATTGTGACCAAAAGTGAATGCCATGTGTTGGGGTCAAATAAGGTAATCAAACTTACCAACAAAAACTGTGATCATGTGTACTGTATACTGGTTGGAGTTTCTTGTTAGTGCAGAGCTCAAGGAAGTGTTGTATAGTCCCACTCGCAGCTATTTGTGTTAGGTATTGTAAACTAAAGGTAGAGCCGCTAACCTAATCGAACCGTGCTGGAGATCGGGGTTCCACTTCTCTAGATTCAGAGTCAGAAAGTTCAGATCTATTAAACGAAATAATGTTCTCGTCGTCGTCCAAAGTTAGGCAAAATCGTGAAATAGGCCCCACCGCAGTGCGCGTGCACCCGTGCATTACTATTAGTATTAGCAAGCAAGGTTAGGTTAGGGATTAGGGTTTTAGGTAGAGTAACTGCGTCAGTAAGCGGCCGTGCAGCCGTTCGCGGCAGGTACAACATACACGGTAATATACAGCTAAACACAGCATTGCACTGTTACATGCACACTACACATATACTAACACACTAGCAATCAACAAAAACCAACTGATAAAATGGGCATGATCTCTGACGAAAGTGAAATTTTCTCACCTAAATGACAACATATCGCATCCAAAATGAAATTTTCGGTACTTCTTAACATAACAGTTAAGAAACAATGGTCCAAGAAACTGGATTTTTTTTCGTTTTCTCGATGTTCATGGATTTTGAAAACATATCCTCATGTAAAATAGAATTTTCGCGAGCCGATGTGGGCTGCCATTTATTTCAGAAAGTGGATGTTACCATCGAAAAAAGAATGAGAAAAACACGAGAAAGACCTAAACAACACCGCCAGAAGTACGATCTTGTTTGTGGCCAATGCATGTGCGCACGCTATTTTCACGTGCTTTCGCAATGGGAATTGGCGCTTACGCAATGTTCGCGAGACATGTGAAGGCGTTCAGCTAAAGATCGCGGAGCACGCGCGTATTGCATAGGGATTGTACATCGTGCCGCAAGCAGAAATACTACGTCGCATATCGCCCTTATCGGCGAAAATTGTGCCGGGTTTTGCCCTGGTAAATCATGAAAACTTGCGTTGGTCAATGGTAAATTTCTTTCGTGAAAACAATTGCGTTAATGAATAATCTTGTCTATGATATGAAATGGTTGAAAATAATTTGCCTGATTTGTTTACAAGTTGGAAAAACTCTTAACAATGCTTAAACTGCCGCAAACGGGATATTTTTACTCTAGTAGGGTTTATTGTATTGTAACTTGTATTTTTCATGTTTATGGTTAAATTGGCTGTTAAA
Organism: Diadema setosum; assembly: GCA_033980235.1. Taxonomy (NCBI): domain Eukaryota; kingdom Metazoa; phylum Echinodermata; class Echinoidea; order Diadematoida; family Diadematidae; genus Diadema; species Diadema setosum. The sequence goes on from CM067064.1 coordinate 6,606,351, forward strand.
TTAGTCAAGGGACATTAGGGAGTCATTCCGAGAATAAAAAAATGAAGACCAAAGCAAAAAACGGGAGAAAGGGAGGACGAAAGATGCTGTGCTGTGGAAATCGGCCCCACCGCTGTATCAATCTCGCGTAAACGCCGTTTATTTGGTGGGGCCAAATTCACGAGTGAAAGCCCCACCGCCATGCTTATCCACCGATGAATGCCACACGGAGGGGCTGAATTCACAAGTATAAACAGGCGAGCTGCTGTAGTATTAGTACGGACACGCAGTGGTGGGGCCTATTTCACGAGTATGCCCAAAGTTATTCTTTGTAGCGTACCACTCGACATTCTACTTTCTAGGTATCTTTTGCAAGTGATGACATCCCTGGTGAGATGAAGTGCTGTGCTGTGTGTGTGAATTTAAAATTTGTAACTCAGCTCAGCAGAATGCAAGGCAAATAAGCAAGGTCTGGTTAATGTAAATTTTAGCAATTAGTAGTAAGTTTATGGCACCCGCACTAAGGTTCAACCTCCCATGCCAAGGTTCCACCGTGCACAAAAGCATAGGTTTCTACATGTAGCAGGCGGTTGAATTTTGGATGGCATTGTGCATGATTGTGGTCTTCAGTGGTGTGTATCGTACCAGGTAATTACTTGTGATACTAGTATGTATCCACTGAATTCACATACTTTTTCTTGACATATGTTCTTTTATTTTATGTTCTCTTTCCGTCTGCCTTTCTTGAAACAGGTGGAAGAACAACCCAGCCAAGCCCAATGAAGCTTATGTCCCAACAAACATAGAACACATGGCAAATTGCCTAACGCATGGAGTGAGTTTCTATTAACTGAAAAGTGCACTACCCCTATGCAGTTGTAAGCTTCATTTGTACATCATTCTGTGGATTACTCTTTCTTCTGTGCTTATTATTGCTCTATTGTGATATCATCATACAGTTTCTTGATAGAAACATTCACTTCACAATTTTGCTCAAGAAATAGAATGGATTGTATAAGTATGAATAAATTGTATAAATTGTTAAATTGTATAAATTGTATAAATTGTATAAACATAAATCATTGAAGACAAACGAACTATAATATCCTTGTGCAATGTGAGAGCATGTGAATGCGAGGGTGAGAGAGAGAGAGAGTAAGCAAAACAAATCTTTATCTAAACAGTAGTAGAGACTAATCAGTAATAAAACAAAGAAATTTGCAACATCTTTTCTCACCATGCATAGCCTATTGATATACCCAAGATATTCAAAGAAAGAATTCAAAAACTGAAAGCATTACCTCAAAGAAAGAAAAACAATGATCAAACTGTGTAGTAGATTTTAATAAGTATTGGTTTCACAGAACCCTATTTTCACTCAGTGTTACTCTGGAATTTTTCATCAATGGTTTCGATATCTGCTTGTTGAAAAATACAAGTTACAAACTTTTTTCTTCCTTAGATTAACAGCATTTTGTTCTCCTGTTCTTTCTTTCCCTGACAAACTGGATAGATGTGTATTGTTCCTTGCATCTACGCCACACGAGAGCTGGTCCAGGAGGCCATCAACATGCCCCAGGAAATCAGTGCCAAGACCTTTGGACTGGCCCTCTTCCTGCTCTTCAGCGTCTCCACTGTGTTTCATCTTGTCTCCTGGTCAGGTCATGCAAGGTGAGTTCAGAGCCTCCACCTACCTGTGTTTTGCCACGTTCAATTCCCTCTGCCAAAAAAAAATAGATAGATAAATGAAGAGACAAATAGATAAGTAAATGAATGAGTCAATAATTCAATGAATAAATTAATAGATGAATACATAAGATAATAAATTACTGACTGATTGACTGAATAAATTAATGAATAGATAGATAGATAGATGAATAAATAAATACATGCATAAATTGCTAATAATAAGTTAACAAGAAGTGGCCATCAGTAATTTACACTTGAAGAAACTGTATATAATTTGATACAATGTAGAGTACATCGCAACAGTTTTTCAGTGGTTTGTTCTGTCAAAGTTTGAATAAAACTTGACTGTTTTGCGGATGATAACTGAATTTTGCAGTCTGTTTGAATCTGATAAATTGAAGTGTTGTCATCAGACTTAGATGATATTTTCCTTTGTTTGCCTAATACACCGAGGACATATCAAAATTGCTCTCAGTTTCCTAATTAGGAAGTTTATTGGAACAAAACTCCCTTGATGTACTTTTAGTAGAGTCATAGATAGAGAGAAGAACTCTCTGGTAAAGCTAAATGAGCGATGTTTGATGTGAAAGAAAATGAAGCATTACCCCAGTTATCACTGCACTGTACTTCCTGTGATCATTATGGAATTTCTCACAAATCTCTGCAATCTCAACATCAGATAATGTTCGCTTTCCATTTCACTCCTACAGAACCTTGAGGTTTTACCTCCACATCAGTGACAGAGCCATTATCTATCTCTTCATTGCTGCTTCCTACACTCCCTGGTGAGATCTCATCATCAACATCTCTTTCTACTCCTATTTTTAATGTTTGTCATCACAATAATGCATGCTCAGTTTGTGTGTGTGTGTGTGTGTGTGAGTCTATTTTTTTCAAAATATTATTTGGATTCAGACGTAGGACTATAACCTTGAGGCTATGATAGACTTGAAGCTATCTTGGCCACAATGGCCAAAAATTAAACGCTGTTTGATCGGAGGTGGTTACAAGATAGAACCAAGATAGCCACAAGTGAGAAGTCATAAGTTTGGCAATGACAAAACGTATGGTCTTTGTCCATGGCAGCAACATTTTGCGCGTGGTGTGGTTGACCACCCACCGTGCTTGTGGCAAGCTGCCATGTGAACAGACGTGACTATTATCACCGTAAGTCTTTCTCATTATATAACCCTTTTCACATGCAGTCCATAGCAGCGAGAATGCAAGAATAACCACAAGTGAGCGATAGAGCAATGACGTTAAAATTGGCATGTGAACCTGATCTGAGATAATCTTAACCAGTTGAGGAGGAGTCCCGAGTATACTGAGTATACTTGGGCAAATGTCTATAGGAAATGCGTGTTGTAGCAAAATCAGCCCGTCCTCGACAAGTTAAGGCTATCATGGCATCAAGTTTATCTTAGCGTCAAGGCTATCATGGCATCAAGTTTATCTTAGCGTCAAGGCTATCATGGCATCAAGTTTATCTTAGCGTCAAGGCTATCATGGCATCAAGTTTATCTTAGCGTCAAGGCTATCATGGCATCAAGGTTATCTTAGCGTCAAGGCTATATGTGTACTGCATGATAACATGGCTATTGTTTACTTGACGGCTGGTTAGGGCTTACTTCCAGGTGTTTTATAAGCATGCATTGTATCTTTTGGCAGAGAAGAAGGTACATGGTAGAGAGAATGAACTGAGAGACTAAATCAATGACAATCAATATTCCATAACCTGCCTTTCTTTCCTGGTACAGTAGACTCCTGTTATAACAAAGTCCTCGAGACTGGCAGTTTTCTTTCTTTATATTGAATTTCGTTAACATCAATCAAATTGGGTTATAACCAAGATAAACAGTAAAAGATACAGAGTGGATAATGTTGGGGCTGAATTTTTACTTTGTTGTAACTGGGATTTCGTTATAACCGTGTTCATTATAATAGGAGTGTACTATACATCAGATGTCACTTGTGATACCACCCAGTCAGTTCATTTGACTGTGTGTTTTCCTGCCCATATATTGATTTATGCACTACTAGATTAAGCCCACAACTTCTGGATTCCCCTCAAAAAGATGCTGATGTTTAGTACTAAATAATTTTTCTGTTTATGCATACCCTAGGGTGCCTTTCCTTCAGCAGTTCTCCACCCCTTTACATTCACTTTGCATCTTTCTTTCTTTTTTCGAAAAAGGCTGACTCTGTGTGATGTGGGATTCTTTGGCTCACATCTACGTTGGTGCATGTGGTTCCTTGCAACGCTTGGCATCATCTACTCCTACTGTTTTTATGAGAAGTAAGTTCCACATTAGTTTGGTATCCAGTTTACTCATGTGGTAGTGCATAAATTTACACAGCCACACTATTCATTTCTGACTATGTACTGTACACACCATGTAGTTTGCAAACTAAGACTTGAAAGAAAATCTTGTGTGTGGTTGAATTTGAAAGCAAGAGCCACAACAATGGAAGGGAAAAATAAGTACCGGTACTAGTATTTCCTTATTCAAGAGAAGAGCTAGCAAGTTTCACCCTTAGAGGAATTGCGTATCACAGTTCTTTCATAGGAGTTAATATTTTTGTGAGTTGTTAATTTCACAATTATCAGTTGACTTGCTATCTTTTATGAAAGTGAAAATGCAGAATATGTGGTGTGTTAACAGTGTACTCTAATGTCAAACTAAGTGAAGCATCATTATATTGTGTCCTTGTTTCATCTTGTATCACATTTGTATTGGTGCTGATTGAACCATAATCCCCTAAAAGTCTCTCCATTGCTGATTTAATGTAAAAGATGATTAAGTTTCAGAAGCAATGTTGCTCTATGTATAAGTGACAAATCTGCATCCAACAGACTTCATAATCTTCACAATATGGCCATCCCTGTCAAAGTAATAATTTTCTTTGTGTTGCTCTCTACCCTCTCCCACTCCCATCTCCTATCTAGATATAAGAGACTGGAAACCATATTTTATGTTATCCTCGGCACAGCTCCTGCCTTGGTAGTCATGGAATCGGTAAGATCACAACTCCATGCAGTGGTGATGTGCAAAGTTCCTTTGTGCACAAAATCTGACCTCTAGTTACACATTTCATGGATACTTCTGGATGAATGATGCCAAAGGCACTCTTTTGTTCAACATCCACCTCTGTTTCCTTCAATTACATTTGACGGTGACCCTTAACTTTAAGTTAAGCTAACTTTGGGGATAAGCTCGTTGTTAAGTTTCGTGTAGACACACTCGAAGGTAAGCTAACTTTAAGTTAACTCGAAGATAGGTACCACAAGATTTCTCAGGGTTAATGCTTTATCTATGAGCCGCGGGGGTCCCCACTCAAAGTTAAACATCGTGTGGACACAAAAATCAACACACTCGAAGGTAAGCTTGACCTCTCCATGAACCCCCATTCCCTTTCACTTCCAGGTCGACCTCCAGAATATAAATACAGTGCCCCTTGTACTGGGGTCACCGCGAACTTCCGGTTCTGTTGTTTTGTCGTCAAGTGGGACTCACTCGTAGTTACAGGGGCAGGAGCTTATCATCGACGATAAGCTTCGTCATGTGGATGTGTAACAAAGTTACGGGGACAAGAGCTTATCCTTGAAGGTAGCTTAACTTGAAGTTGAGGATCACCGTCTGAATGTAACTTATGCCAATGATGGGTGGATTTAGCACAGTATAAATTCATATTATTATTATTATCATATTATTAAACCTAGCAAGTTCCTAGTTTTATGATGAGAGGATCAATGCATTTGACCCTACAGGTTGAAAGCCTGAATTGAAGTGGTGTGAAGAGACACACAAGCAAAAAATTAATGTTGTGTAGCCTTGTAGGTTTAGCACTACTTGTTCTCATTCAAGGTTTGTTTACATATTGTGGAATGCAAGGGAGTTACTGGGCTAATATCGTCCTTGGGAATGCAAGGGAGTTTGGGGGCTTATATTGTCAAGGGAATACAAGGGAGCTATTGAAATGATATGTGACCCGCTGCAACAAAAGGATCCGAAAGTCGGGGAGCACAATTTTCTGAAGATGACATAACATTATTCCCTTACTCTTTCATTTTATTGTCATATATAACATGACTCATGAAAGTACTCAGTTGCTGAGATATCCAAGATTTTATTAGCGCATGTCGAGTGGTTTAGGAAATCAGCGTTTCGAGAAAATCGTCTTCAAAGTTTTCCTTCCAACGCTATCATGATCAAGGGGAAGCAAGACAGTTTTCACCGTTTGACAAAAGAAGGGACGCTCCTAGCAACCTCCGCGATGTTCAATCAAGCTTAGCGCCATCGGTCTACGCACGACCAATCAGTAACCATGATGCCACGCACTGACCAATGAGATCACTCCCTCGTTGTTAGGGGCGGAGTCTAGCTGCGGTGCTAAATCCAAATCTTCGGACACGTTTCTGTTCCGTTGAAAGTCGGGAAATCATGGCCTAGAAAAATGCTATTTTCTTGCCTTTCCGTTGATCATTTAGCTTCGAAATTTTGGCAGATGATACAAGATACATTAGACTACAAAATTATGTCAAAAACGAACGCTTTGACGGATTTTGATGATCTGACTTCAAACTCGATTTTCTCGGCTCACCCATCAGCAACTTTAGGATCTTTTTGTTGTAGTGGGTCACATATTGTCATAAAAATTGTATGTTCATGCAGTCCTCCATTTCTTATTCTACAGCCCCTGAAAAATGGTACATATGAACTTGCCCTGGGCGGGGCCCTCTACATCTTTGGCGTCCTCTTCTTCAAGTGCGACGGTGTCATTCCATGTGCCCATGCCATCTGGCACCTCTTCGTTGTGCTGGGGGCGTGGACACACCTCGCTGCCATCCAGAAGTACCTCATCGGATGCCGCATACCGGGGGTGGACGCTGAGCCTAGTCACCTACCAGACTGCATCACAGAGCTGTCATGATCAGGAGCACAGGCAAGGGAGGTGATATCTTTTTTTTCTCCATCTTTTATTCCTTCTTTTTTTTTTCAAAGAAATGCTATTTTCCCACCTTCTCCCATTATGCCCACTATTTGAAATCAATTGCTCTTGTTTTTGATGAAGCAAATGTGATCATGAGAGTAGTAATTGGACTTTGATAGGAAAGGATTAGATGTGTGATGCTGCAATCTGTGTTTCTTACTCAAGTCAATAGAATGTTGCATTGTTATGGTGAAAACTTGACATGATTTTTTCTGTATGTGCAGTGTTTTTTTGTTTTGTTTTGTTTTGTTTTTTTGTTCATGGGCAATGCAATATTCTCTGCAGTTATCCATTGTTCTTGGCAATTTTTGAAACATATTGGGATATTTGCAGTTCTGTGTCCATCCGGGATTTCCCTCAAATTGTTTCACACAGAAGCTTTAGAGGTCTTTAAAAATAGTAGTCATACATTCAAAAAGAATAAGTTCATTTGTCAGTGCAAGAGAATGGAATTTTTCACGCAGCAAAATTGTGAGAAATTTGTGTTTTTCCCTTTTCTGTCTTCTTTTTTTTTTTCTTTTTACTTAATTCTTCTTTTTTTTTCTCTCTTTCTTTTTTTGTCCTGACGTAAAACAAACCCCCTTCTTTTATCCATAAAATAGATTATTCGTGTCGGTTTACAAGTTCATGTCACTGCAGTTACCAATATGTGGGCACATAATATGTACGCCAGTACATACGCGGAAATGTTGAAAAACTCAAACAACACCTTTCAGGGTATTTGTTTATCTATTTTTGTTTTTGTATATGTTCAGTATTTCTGTTACCTATTTCACAGCTCATTGAAATATCACAACTATGCTACAATTCATATAAGCTTGAATTAGCAGCTGGAAAATGCTTGTCTTCTACTCACATTAGCAGTCATTTTCCCCCATTTTTTCCCATCTGAAATAACCACTAAAGACCTAGTTGCATTGATAAAAAGAACTTAGTGCAACTGTCTGTGAAAGTAGCCCATGAAATGTGTTCTCCCTGTAATATACTGGGTATGTTTATGTTGTGTCACAAAATCTGTTAAGGACCAAGTGGCAAAAATGGCAGAGACACATTCATCCAAAAGGTATGTGATTGAATCAGTTTTGGTACACTTATGTAAGACCAACTGGCAGTAATTTTATAGATATGACTTATATGGAACCTGCTAGTTTGTCTATTTTAAAGTGAAAGCATGAGTGTGCTGAATTTGCAACATGATGTGTTTATCCTTGGCCGTGAAAGAATTGTTGGAAGGAAAAGGGAATGTAATGATATGTAAAATGTAAGGAGAATTCCCTTGCCCATATATTACAGATATGGATGAAGTCCATGCTTGAAATAAGAATAGAAGTTTGCCTTGGAACAGATGTGTAGTTTACATGAAAATCTCAAGATATATTGCTGTAACATAGCATTCTTGCTATGAAAGAATGTGCAAAATTCTAATGTGCTATGTAACATGGATCTTCATTGCCCAATGATGTGCTATTCTTCGATCCAAAGTATTAAGATATAAAATGGCTATATATGTGTATTTTTATACCAAATATCATGGTGTAGCATTCCACTAGCCTCCTTTGAATGTTCATATCAGAGGAACCAATGTGTGTTCTCATCTTGCCACATCAAATTGAATTAAAGGGACATGTCACATGTGCATGGTAGGAAAGAGAAGCAGTTGGAATTGTGTAGGATTTTAGGAAGCCCTGCTTACATGGCTGGTGCTTGAACTCAGGACCAGGGTATCACTGTCTTCAGCAAAAAATATTATTCCCAGGGCAGCTCTTATTGAATCATCAGTCTTTGCTCATTGTATTGTTATGATGGCAATGGCAGTGATAATGACAGCAAAGAATCATTGCTTGCATATTCTTCCCATTTTATAATCAATATGAGAACACAAAGTGTATGCTGAGTTCATGAATTTTATGTCCATATTAAATAAAAATTCCATTGCTGAAGATATTTGGTATTCATTTTTTTTTTCTAAACAAAATATACTTAACCGGTTAACCCACTATGCAAGTTCAGACTAGATACAATTTTATTTTATCATATGACACAGAAGACAATATTAATTAAAGTCTGTGTTGTTGGATGTGCCATGGTACCTCCTCTGGGCTCTGTTCAAGGCTTACTGATTTTCTGCAGTATTTCTGAGACCAGGGCCGTGAATCCACCTGAGATACATTGTATCTTCTGATATCCCTTAAAATCTGATATACCTCATATCTGCTGAATTGTGACATGAAGTGATAGCAAATGTGCTGTCCAGATTTTTAGAATTATTTTGTTCCATGCAGCAGATGACAAACCACCAATTCAGCCGTGGCAGTATGTGAGTGCATTCATCATATCAGTTTTTTTTTTTCTCCCACCATTTGTTTGATTGAATTAGATTTGATGATACAGGTCTGACTTTAAGTAAATGTTATGTCTGTGGCTGTTTTCTGCTTCAGCAACTATTGCAATGAAGCTAGACATATGTAGAAAGTATGTGATATAATACTTTCTAGAATGTATTATTTATTACCTCAAAAACCTTTGTAGACACTTCAATATGAAAGTGTGTGTAGTTGACTACATTTTAGCTTGTAAATAGAACTGAGAGGGTGATCATGTCAATTGAAATATCTATATATTTTGCTCTATAGACTAACTTTATCACTTACATGTAAACATTGCAGAAAAAAAAACAATAGTTGTTTTTCTGTTTGTTTTTATAGACGTTGACAGGTTGGTACCTTTTTATCCTTTTTATTTTACGTACTGCAGTCCAATTTTCATAAATGATGGCTTTTGATGTCTCGATAGTTGTGACAATTTATCTGTAAAATCATCAATATGATTTTTTGGTGAGGAATTGAAGCATTTCATAAATTTCCTTTGAGTTGGGAAAACATCTTTCAAATTCTGAGGGATGAGGGGGTCTTACCAAACTAAGAAGCATGTGCTACTTTTGCACACATTATGACCCCGTTTACAGTGCAGGGCTGGGCCGAGCTGTGGCCAAGCTCGGCCTCAATTGCGGTACTCGGTCCCGCAATTTTGTCCATTTACAGTGCCGGGCTTGTCCCGGGCTTCAAACCTTTCAATATTTTGTCGTGGTGGCGCTCTGCTTGTAAACAAACGACTATTATTGGGAGTGCGCCGGTCGCAATTTGGTACCGCATTTGGCCCAGTTTGCGTTTACAGTGAGAGAAGGACGGGCTCGGCCATGGCCGAGCCAAGGCCGAGACTACCTCCAGAGCTTAGCCAAATGTGCGGGCGATTTTGGTACCGCATTGGGCCTTTTGCGTGTTTACAGTGAAAAAAAGGCCGGGCTCGGCCACGGCCGAGCCCGGCCTTTTTTTCACTCACTGTGAACGGGGTCTAAGTGTTAAGACTGGGAACTGAAATGCCATTTCATGTATAACCAAATCAGCTGTCATCTAAGGCTGCAATGAGTGTGTGTATGTCAGAAATCTCTGAAGTATGTTGCAATTTAGGGTCTGTATCATCAATGTGTTATGCCAGATAAATTAATTGTGAAAGCATGGCTACTACATTTGTACAGACATGAGTGGGGAAAGAATGTACAATGTTGTTTTAGAGGGTGAACTATTGAGATTTGTTTGTATCAATGAATTTACACATTTCGATTGACCATGCAAGTCATATCAACAGTGTACGGTAGTTGTGTGTGTGATCTAATACCAAACCGAACACATTATGGGGAAAAAAATTATATATTAACATTTTGTGAAATATAGAGTTTGTTTGCACATGTGTTTATGTGTTTTACTGCTATGTCTATATGAGATCATGCAGTCACCAGATTGGTACAATTGCTAAAATATATATTTATATACAATGTAGGTGTATATTTTTTTTTTCAGAATCATGAACTCTTAGATATCAATCCATCACTTTGTGCTGTAGACTCAGTTTTATGAAGTTGTTCCAACTTTCTGCTAGCTTTATAAATCACATCTCTTTTTTTATAGTTTGATTAATAAATTAAGACATTGATTGAAAGTATCTAGATAGACCATTTTTAGTGAAAGACAGGTATAGAGAGTCTCTATGTTTGAGTTGTAGTGACACCATCTGTTCTTGAGACATTTTGTGACTATCTGCATAATATTTTGATCAGCACACTTGGTTGTACATTTTCTGTCCAATGTTTCCTGGTGTCACTGAAACATTTGACTTTTTGCAGGTTCCTCCACACATTATTATGTTATTACATTTTCAAACATAATTTTGGCATACTTTAGAGTCATTTTAAGTGTATAGTTCTGTAAGTTTTTTATAATCAAACATTTCATTTTCTTTGCTGGGATTTAATTTTTTTTTTTATTACTACTAAGTGTATAGTTGTTTTGTGTGGATGTATGCTACGATTTTTATTTTTAGAAAACATAGAGCTTTAAAGAGGTCATACATCAAACGGTGTTGATGTGCCCCCAGACATGCGCCAAAAGTTTGAGAGAATGATTCCAAAGGTACATGAACAGTTTGCAGTTATGTCGTAAAACGATCGGGAGAACTTCACCGATTTTGCAAAACTCCCTTGTTCTTTTGCCAATCTTTTGCAGACTGAAATACGAATGTCAAATTTTGCAATTCATGTCCTTTGCAAATCGTTGGTGTGTTCCGTGAAATCAGTCCTTAACAACCTTCCTCCATGAGGTCCACACTGATGTATGAATCATTGTTAGAGTATTCTGAAATGTAACTTGATGTTCATTCATCTGACTGATCACTTCTTCCTTTAAAAAAAAAAATGGCAGCTGCATCATAAATCAGTGTTTACCTGTCAATGTTTTAATGCCTTGTTATATAGTACACCTTTTCAGTTACCTCACATGTTGGACAATTTATAATCACAGTGTATGAAACAGTGTGCAATGAACCTTTGTATGCCGGTGGAAGAAATGTGTACATGTATAGCATATTTAAGTTTTAGCACCTCTGGTGCTGGAGGCAGTTTTTCATGCCTACTCTGTTGCTGCACCCCACAGCATGAACCAGACCAGCGTGTGGAAGAAGCTACAAAGCAGGGGCGCAGCAGTTTTTATTGTTGTGTTGGTGTGTGTGCGCTCAATAACGAGCAGTGTCAATGCTTACAAATACAGTTATGATGGTACATAGGTTTCTATGTGAGAGATTTTAAACTGCCACGGTATTGAAATGTCATGCTCATCATTATGATTGTTCACATTACGATTGATTTTATGAAATTGTTCTTTAACCTGTAATGTTGCTTAGGAAAATCAGGTGATGATAAAAGATTTGTGGGAAGATAGTTCTGTCCAATCAAATTGCCTTCAATATATTGATACAATGTATCTGTTTATGTATCGATTTGTATTTAAAGGGGTTTTCAGTAAACACGTGACCAAAATGTTAATCAAAGAGAATTGCTAATTCAGTGAAATATGTGGAATGATCATACGTAAAATCATTGCAGAGGTATAGATAATGACTTAAGAAAGAGACCCTCTTACACTACAAAGGGCGAATATGAATGCTTGTGAAATGAGAAGACAGTTGTATACAATGTGTCATTCTGTCTTAAAAAAAGTTTTAATGCAGAAGTCACGATTGTGTTTTATTTGTTTTAAGCATCAAATAAAAGCACATCACTTCCCATCTTGCCATTCTGAATCCTTAATATCTGATATTCCTTTTGATATTGCTTCCCCAATATGTTTATATTTTTGTCCTACTTTATCACCTTCTATTTACATGTGACTTGACAAGACACGAGTTGGCTCTTTGCAGTAATTTTAATCAGTGTCAGATGTTCCTCTGATAGATTGCTTCCCTGAATATACATTTTGTAAGTAGCTATTTTTGTCCTACTTTATCACCTTCTATTGATACATGTGAATTGATGAAACGTGATGACAAGACTCTTTCCAGCAATTCCGATCAGTAGACCTTGTACTGCTTACCATACCTCAAAATTGATTGTTAATTCATTGGTGTGATTGTCAATCAATTTTCCAAACAAACACAAAAACAGTGTTCTCTGCACAATCAAAATGAGTCACAATTAAATTGGAACTACTTCACCTCTTTTCCATACAGTCATCCTATTTTTGAATTACTGCATCTATGTGCTAGCTTGTGAATTCCCTTTGTCAAGGTAGAGTTTAAGAAGTGTTTGTCAAGCAGGTCATATCCAAGTTTTCTCAAATAGTGACATGCAAACTATTTGTTTAGAAATAAAAGAAAAAAAGAAGAGAAACAGACAACATGACATTTAAACCTCTCAGAGTATTGTGTATCATATTATAAATCTGCAATAGAAAGATGTTTTGAGAGACAACTGCAATGTCATTCATATGATCATGTAACAATGTGATTTCCCGTGAAGTGTGGGATGTTGTAGAGTAGACCAAGCAATAGCAAGCAAAACTAGGAAATATCTCCAGTCAGAAAGACCACTGTGAATGAGATCATGTTTTTTGTTGTTGTTGTTGTCTTTGGTATGGCAGATGATATCTTTTAAAAAGTTACTTTTGATGAAAGTGTTGTCATATGAAAACTGGGGTCATAAAACACATTTGTATCATTGCGGCTTTCATTCAGATTATGTGCTTATTTAAATGCAAACAGGTTTTTCAATTCTCAGAGACTTGTATGTGGCCTACTCGGGTTCCTTGGAGCAGTGAAATACTGTATGTAATGCCATATATCAGGCGAGCTTAAAGCTGAATCAGGACTTCCTGACAATTTCATGAGTGGTTAAATTAGCATTCATCAAGTATAATATCATCATGAATGCATCTACTCTGTATAACATGCAGCAGTACATGTATGCCTGCATGTTACATTCATGTCAAGATCAGAGTTAATATTCTTGTGAATTAAAAGAACCAGACTCACAAAATTTGAGAAAATAATACCCCTGCACGATATATGGCCTATAAAGTATATAACAAGGGAACTATAATTGTAATATGGCTGAGTATAGTTTGTTTTCTAATCATATAGTTCTTTTTTTGCATCTTGACTCTCCACCTATCCATACTTGATCATGTGTATACACTGTATGATAATAATTTTGCTACTTCACATGTTTTAACCAACTAGAATAAATTATGGAAATGAGAAATATCCAAAATGCATCTGTATTCGCAGAAAAGTGTCTTTAATACAGGTGATTTTTCAGACTTTCCTTTTTATGTCACCGCTAAACATATGTTGTGGGGAAACATGATTGTGTATACTTTCTGCAGTCAAGTTCCACGTGATTTAATGTTGTTCAGTGACTGTACCCTGCTAGTGATTTACAGTGATCTGAATTGATTGAATGCAAAACAATAATGACTCTCTCTCTGGCAAACATTTGGCAAATAAACCAAAATTCTGCTGAATGATCTACCTCAGGACAACTTTATCAATCGTATTGCTACGTATTCGCTGTTGACTGGAGTACAGAAAAAGTGTGTTTGTGTGTGATATCAGAGAAAACAATGAAACCGACATGATATGATGTGCTTGCTTTGATTTCCAGTATTATTGGTATCAAAAATACATCTTAGTGGTCTACTTGTACAATGTGTATGTATATTTACATAGTAACAAAGTAATGTGGAAATAATAAATGTTGTAAGTTTAATGACAAGTTGTAAACACCAGCACATGGTATAGTTAAGTGGAAATATGAAAAAAAAAATCTTCCTACCTACTTGTCAAGAGTAGACAATGTCAATGTGTGTAGTGAATGTTGGTGTATGTAGGCAATTTTATGTTCAGATAAATTATATCACTTTTGCTGTAATGGTAATGTGCCCTCAGAATAATAAATCAATTGAAATGTAAGGGATGATATGTGTGCTGTGTTTTCTAATATTATATTGTTATTTGATTAAAAAAAAAAAGTAGTAGAGATGGTGTATCAGTATTGTTGATAGGACCTTGATTAGGATTCTACAGTTATAAAATGACTATTGTGTAATGTAATAACTATGGATCCAGCTTTATTGAGACATCATACAAATGTATGCACACATGACCTTATGGAGACAATTTGTGTTTCAACAGTATCATATCCCATTCAATTGAATGCTTTACTGCTGACGATACATTATCTACACAATGTCTCCCTAAAGCTGGATCTAGAGTTAATATTTATTTGTGTAGTAGATTTATATAATATATACATATATATACATATACATATATATACGTATGCATGTATGTGTGTGTATGTATTTGTGTACATATGAAGAGTTTGTTCGCAAAAACCGATAAGTCCATATTTGCCAAATGGAGATATTTGCGATTAAAGGTCAAAAAAAAAAAATAAAGAGAATGATAAGAAAATGTTTGCTTCTTTCGACCATAACTTCAAAAATGTACCTTTATATTTAGTGACCAATATATCATTTAAAAGGTATTATTTTGTACTTTATGACAAAGACCGTACTTCAAAATCTTCAAAAATGGACTTATCGGTTTTTGCGAACAAACTCTTATATACATATATATATATATATATATATATATATATATACGCATATATGTATATACATATATATATATCTATAATGGTTTTTTTTTTTTCTGTACCAACACAGTATAAATTTGTTTGTCCTGTTCTTTCTCCGAGTATACTCGCTGAAATAGATCTAAGGAGATACCCCACTATAGTTAATGCTTACATGCAGTTCTCTTTACCACACATTTCTGCATGTGGTAGAATATTATTGAACATATACATTGTGTAGTATGTCTTTGATGTGTGGCTGTTCTCTTTAAAGAATGACATAGCAGTGCCAACCAGGCACCACTTTTTGCACATTGCTTTGTTTTCCTGTTAGTGAAAGCCATGATCAAATTAGTCCTGCTTCCTTTAAAGCTCAGAAACATTGCAATAGAGGTCACTGCTGTCACTGTTTTGGGTGTACACAATCTTGTCGCATGATTTCTCTGTGTTTCGGAGCCAATTTTAACATATCTCCACCTGTCTTTTTAAGGTATGACCTTGACATCCTGTGTAGTTTATTTTAATTCCTCTTTGTGTAATTCATTTGGGCAGCTGGAATATGTGGAAATATCTTCCTGAGGATGCTTTTTCAAGAGCATAAACTTCATACCCATTATTTCTGTAAGGCTTTAATGCTATGTTGCATGCAAATGGACTTTCATTTGAGACTTTTTAAATCACTCCTTCCAGTTGCTTTTGCAAGTGGCAGATTCAGGAGGGGGTGCACTGGGCACATGCCCCCCTTTATTCATTTTTTTTTTAAAATAAAAGAAATAAAAACAAAATACAAAAGGGGGTGCATGCACATCCCTTTATTTTCATTATTATTTTTTTTTTGTGACCCCTTTTCTGGAATTCATGGACCTGCCCCTGTTTGTAGTCTTGAGTAACACATAAATCATTTATCTAAAAATTTAAATCATACTGTGTGAGCGATTTTACGCAGTGGAGAAAGGAAAAAATGTTACGATCAGTCAGTTCCATCACTCTTTTGTGCCTACCAACTTCATTTTGCGTGCATTTTGGGGTTTTGTTTTAATTATTAATGACATTTTTACCTGTGTAAGAATCCTGCATATAGACTACTGTATGATAGGCTGGATAAAGGATATCTTTTTATTTATACTTCCGTGCAATGCTGACAAGCTAGTTCTCATCCAAAATATTATATCCTGAAACTCTCAAAGGATGTAATTCATGGTAAGAAGTAAAATGACTTGATGATCCCCCACCCCCACCCCCACCCCACCCCCAAGAACTGCAACTGAAACTAGCCACAAATCAGGCAGTCATAGTCAACATTGAAAGTGTGCATTGGGGAAGTTTGTACACATAGTACTGCCAGAGAAAAAGCTTCGGCCTCATCTTTGTCTGACTGGATAAGGAAGCTTTGACAGTGAATTTTCACGAATGCTTTTTTCAATTTGCGTCGTAGATACAGAGAGATTAAGGAACCCTCCCCCCCCCCCCCCACCAACCTCCACCCACCCATTCCCCTCTCTTATATTCAAAGTGTGTTCGCTTTCACTGAGGAAGATATACTGATCTGTGGGAACCTGTTCGGCCTTTCAGTCTTCGTCTGCTCGCATGGAAAATTCTTCTTGCCCCCTCTTTCCCTTTTTTTCGTAACTTTTTTTTTTTTTTTTTGCACTGATTTCGTTCGGGATCATTCTCCACCTAAATCTGACTTCTGCTGGCAAGTGAGTTGCTACGTGCCCCACCACCTGTGGGCTGATATTCGGCGGACAAATTTGTAATCACGGACATCCACTTCCTGTCTCTGACTTGCCTGTGTGCGTGTACTCGAGGGAGCTCTACTGGTAAGTTGACAGATTTCATTGTTTGACTTCTCTTTTTCCTATGCTCATCATTATTCTTTACATTTCATTTTCCTCTTCTTGATAGTTTACATATTGCATAAAGAGTTCCTGTCAGCTGCTGTTACTGTGTGGAGTCTGGGCTGCATGGACGTTGGGGTGTGTAGAGTGGTTAAATTATTGCAAGGGTGAGGTATAGGCCATATGGTGAAAATCCAGTACAGACTCCTGACTCTACCTGTTCTTGCGATGTGCAGTACGGCCCATAGTCTGGCAAGAGTTCAACATCTGTTTGATTCACTCACCTAGGTTTATGTGTGACCGTGTGAGGGGAGCGGAGGGGGGTGGGAGCGGGAGGGGGACGGGGGAGGGGAGGGGGACTGTGGAAGGAAGAGGTTCATAGGGTTAAGTCAGAGTTTAGGTTAAGGCATGACAAGATGATTGACTCCTGTAGTCATAGAAGATCTCAACCATCAAAAAGTGGGTGTAAAAAGGTGTGAATGCATTTCTCTCTCCAGATTCAGCAGGGGTAATAGTTCAGTGGGTGGATATCTAGTCTCCAAGCCTGAATCCAATGTCTGTAGAGAGTACAATCAACAGGCAGGTCACATGACCTTGGCCGCCCACGTGTCATGTTTGATAACCACAGAATGGCTGCATTTTGTTAGTCTCATTACTGTAAAGTTTCAGTTTCTCATGACTTCATATCTCAAACCTTATGAAATTGCCAAAAGTTGAGAAATCTCAGGGATTAAGGGCCCACACTAAGCAAGACTTGATGAGTCACTTAGCTTGCATTATTGCAGTATTCCAGCCAGTCTAAACCTTTCCATACCACAAGCAATCAATCTCTGAGATAGATATGACCTCGCCTCCCATGCTTGCAACGTATATTGACTTTGGTTACAAATGACTGAAACATTTCTTGTACGTTTCCGTAACAGGTGGTAATGGCTGGAGATGGGAAGGTAGAGGAGACGCTGAGGGGGGAAAAAGATCTTGATTGCCGCAGATTATCCTGAGTGGACTGAAAGGCCAACTATTAAAAGTCGGATAAAACTTAAGGGATAGCTCATGTGTCCTTTGGATCTCCTGCACTCAGGATGGATAGGGAAGCAGAATCTGGATCAAGTTTCACTTACCTTCCACCTTCAACACAGAGTGGCGGCAACATATCTAACGAAACAATCTCATCACAAGGTTTGATAGAAGAGATTTATGCCCCATGGGACATCTTCCTGGTAGCTGTCTGGTCCATTGTCACTCTGGCAGGTTTCTTTAGCAACATCCTTCTTCTTTCTGCCTTTGCTGCATCCCGGATGTTGCAAACAGCAAGTGGTGTGCTGATCATCAATACCATCGTAGCAGACTTTGTTCTATGTTGTGCCCTTCCTCTCCAAGCTGTTAGTCTCTTGAAGAGCTCCTCCGATAATCTTGGCCCATTGGTGTATCCAGTGTGCGCAGCGGTTGCAGTCATCTTTGTGGCATGCACATGGAGCAGGGTGTTCACCATTGGTGTCTTGTCTCACCAGCGGCTCCTGCGCCATCAGGAGATGAGCTCCTGCTGGAATGGGATGTACACACCGGCAAACCTGATCGGCTTCTCGATCCTCACGTGGATCTTCCCAGTCACTGCAGTTGTGGTTCCAGCTGTGGTGGTCCGAGACTTGGAACTCAAATATGAAGAAGAGGCACGACTGTGCATCCTCGTTGGTCCCAGTGATGATGTGCGGGTCTTACATGCCATCGGCTTATTCCTGTGGATCATGGTCACGTTCGTCACTGCATGGAACTACATTAAATCCTTTGTCCTGGAGAGGAAGCGTAAGAGAGCCAAAATGTTTCGGAGAAAGAAGAGGAGACCGAACCCACGGAAGGACCCACAAGCCTTCCTGACTCCGGAGTCACCATTTGAAGAGGTTCAGCAGGCAACACTATTTATGGTCATGCAAGATCAGAAGAATCCTTTCAGGTGTAATGTGT
Source organism: Diadema setosum (assembly GCA_033980235.1). NCBI lineage: Eukaryota > Metazoa > Echinodermata > Echinoidea > Diadematoida > Diadematidae > Diadema > Diadema setosum. The sequence continues at coordinate 6,625,275 of CM067064.1, forward strand.
GTGGACTAGATAAAAAGGAGCATACAAAACAAATTTTGCGATCACATGATCAGGTGCGATCACAGAATCTTGCCAGAAGTAAGAAGTTACTGTCAGCAAATGCAAGTAGTGTAGTGAGTGCAAGCAATCAAATTAAAAAGAGTCCTCCAGTTGTAGCTCCAAAGCCACTACGGGAAATTCACTTGCCCCAGTCTTTTAAGAAAGGATCACAGGGTAGAAGAAATCATGGGGTAACCACTGGAGAAGATATGACAGCCTCTTCAGAGTTTGCCTCCAGATCATTTGAAATGGATGTCCTCCAGAGGAAATTGCCAGAAGCACCACAGTTTCGGACATCAGGAGGTGGCCCCAGTAATCATTTCAGGAGCAACAGTTCCTTTGGTGGAGGCAACAGGGACTCAGAGCTTAGTGGTCATTCCAGTAGAGGATATCTCCATGTTGAGAGTGATGATAACATGGAGAAGGATGAGGATAGCATGCAGTACAACGCAAACCAGAGCCACAAGAATGGAGGGCGCCACTGGAGTTACCGAGATCGCAACAAGAACTCTCTGGTGAAGACTATCTTTAGTGGATCCTTCAAGGCGGGGACTCGAGCAAAGTCGTCCAGGTCTTCAAAACAGGCATCCCCTGTGAATCCTGATCCTGCAGACTTGCAAATCGGCATCACCCAATCCCTCTCCATCGTCTCCGTCATCTGCCTGGCTGGCATCGCCCCTGTCGTGTTCTGCTCTGAGATAACACAGTGCCCCCTTAAGTTCCACAAGTTTGCCCTGACTGCACATGCCGTTGCCAGCCTCACCAGCCCCATAGTACTGGCTTTTAGGCATCCAAACTTGGCTGAGGTTGTGGGACACATTTTCCACCGGAGGTTTGGCCTTATCCCATCCCCAACGAAATGCGCTACCAGATGTCTTCAGTCATGAGATAGCACACGGAATGTGGCTGGACTACTGGTAATCATTAGCCATGTTGCTTTTTTGCTGGAGTGATAATCATATTCTGCTGGTGGAATCTGGAGATCACTGTATGGATATCTGTGAGAAGTGCTAATTCGTATAGTTGGTAGCAGTAGCTCAGAAATTTGAAGTTCCATTTTCATTCTTTTTGCAATTATTATATTCATTATACAGGGCTTGACACTCACTGTTTTTGTCTGGTGGCTGGTTTGGGCCACTAAAATCTTTAGATATAAAAGTTTAGTGAAGCGCTAGAGATATGTAGGCCTAGTGGCCTAAAATAAAAGCAAAAGTATCAATCCATTTTGAATCCAAATGAGCCACTAAAAGAAAAATTTGGTGGCTCGAGATCAGTTTTTAGTGGCCCAAGCCACTGCTAATATCAAGCCGTACATTATATAAATCAGCACAAATGAAATAACCTGATTTTGATCTAATCAGATTTTTTTTCCAGTGTTATGTCTCTCTTTTTTGTTGTTTCATGATACTGGTAGGCCACACAGATGGGAAGTCATATGTCCAATGAAGTGAAAAACTTGGTTTATCAGCCTATGAACTAAATTTATTGGTCGATGAATCAAGTTTGTAGATTTATGGGACATTTGGCTTGGCGCAGGAAAACCAAATGTTCCATAAAAACGATAAAGTGATTAACTGATGTTTTGGGTCAGTATACTTTGATTAACCAAGTTTTTTGATTTATGGGACATTTGGCTTGCCATACCACACATGTCAAAAATTTTTGGTTCTCCACTTCCTTGGTTTAATTGCTTTCCCATGTACTGGACACTTTATTGTGTTTGTTCTGTGCAGATATAGTTTAAAGATGAATATGATATCATAGAGAAAGTGAAACATTTACATGCAGTAAGTACTCTCATCAGATTTCTTCACTTATTAGATGATTTGTCAAATACTGTACAAGTACTTCTGCCATGCAAGATATGTGTATATTTGCTGACTGTGAAATGTGTGAATCCTGTGTGCTTTTTATCAATATATGAGCTTAATTAACACGACTAATTATGTAAAATGTTTACTAGAAGAAACATAATCATATTTAGCCTTGTAGTCAAGTATTGCGTGTAAGGATGGCAGATTTCATACAAGGGAAGTTACTTGTGAGGGAAACTATCAAAGCTTTCAAAGCTGGAGAGTTTTTCAAGAAGTAGAGATGTTTCTGTCTTTTTATAATTTGAGAGGGATAATTTTAGCAGAGATTGTGACAATTTGTGGAAAGTCTTTCCAATGCAGCTGTTCATCATGGACTTCCATAAGAAATATTGTGTTAGTAACACTGACTTTGAGAGTGTTGCGTTGAGGGAAAACTGACAGTCTCTTTTCCATAGCGAACTATGTTTAGTGGCTACTAGTGTTCGCATTCATTTTGTTTTGTTTATATATCTTAGAATTGTTTCTCAATGAAAGGGTAAAAATCGACAGTAATCTTCAGCCTGTTTTCATTCATTTTGATATGAATTTATTTTGCTCTCATAGCCAAATTGACTGACCCTCAAAATTGATCTGAAATCTGCACCTTTTTTTTTTTTTTTAAAGTGAACAGCTCCGAAGCAATAGTATAACACATATGATATCTTGTTCATGATAGTGCAGTTATTGGAGGTACCTCACTTTTGTACATGGAATTTTGCCACATTGTAATGTTGCTTTTCTTTCATTGCTTGTCTTTCATGAGCCTCTGTCTATCACAATATTGTTTGGTAAAATATCATGCAAACATACTAAATGTGACTTCACCAATTCAGGGAGCTATGCATGTTTTCCTTTACAAGATGGCAATCCTGGCATCAGCAGAATGTAGGATGCTTCACAAAAACAAACAAACAAACAAACAAACACACACACAAACAAACAAACAAATCCACCCTTATGAAAGTGGTCAATAGCTGCTAATTCCAAAAGTGATTCTAGACAAACAGAATGATAGTCTTTATGGGTTTCATGAAAATCAAATCTAGAAGTGAGAAATTTGTGGAATTCTAAAAGTTTCTCATGTTTTTACAATGTAGTGACATTAGTAGCAACCACACATGCAAATTAGATGAGGCGATGATATATTTTGACTTAGAAAGTCTCCCACTGGAATTTGCACAAGTGTTCACTCACTTCCTTTTTCGATCTGAAATTGGAAGTGAAAAAGTTGAATCCTCACATCAAATTTCTGTTTTGTTACAATAACGTAGCACTGATGGCTTAAGTTGTAGTTGATCAATGTATGATGTAAAATGTGGTTTTATACCATTTTTTGTGTGCACAAATCAGTAAAAAAAAATTTGTGATGATATTAGTTCTCTGATATGTTTATGAAAGTCACCTTTGAATCTAAGTTTTGCACATAGTGTATTTCGTGGTGCTTTTATTTGTGCAAATTTTGTGAGCCGACCAATATTTGCAAAATTCACAGTACCAAATAAGAAAAAAGAAATAATTGTTGCCTCCTATATGTGTAATGTACTCAATGTGGGGAAAAAAGCTAACTTTTCTTTAAAAAGAAAGTAATTCTTTCTCATTCCATCAATGTGATTGTCGATTTAAGACCATACTGCAAAAATATCAGGGTCACTGGAGGAATTTGCAGTTAATGGCCACTTCCCCTAAGTAATTTAGACGCATTTAAATGAATAAATGTGAGATTGACACTTTCACTGTCATTCCAGCACTTTCACTTGTATATGGTTTCTTTGACGATATCATTGTACGACTCGACTCGCATCCTGGCCAGCTTAATGTTTTTATCTCGTGTCAGTTAAGACTTCTGATGGAAAGTTTTCTGCTTCCAGTCGATATGATAGCATTGCCATTAAAGCATGTAACGTGACCCATTGCGGGAAGGTGGAGAATGCATGGACAGGAAGTGGCCAGGTTTTTAGTGTCAAAGAGGGGGCCCACGTGCTGAGTTGTGTGGTGTCTGTTCTTTGATTGGATGGGATTCCCACTTGTCATATCAAGTGTAATTATATACACAGCATTCATGTTGACCTTAATGAAATAGAATAAAATTAGCAAGTTGAAGACTGGTCCCAAGTATACTCGGGCAGGTGTCATGGGAAATGCATATTATAGCAAAGCAGCCCGTCCTCACTGGGTTAAACAAACCGAAGAGAAGACATTTCAGCAAGATTGGACGTAGGCCTATATTGAAAAGCTATGAGTTACTAAAGTTTGTGAAATTACAATATTCTCAAGAATCATAATTTGTACAAATTAGAAGGGTTGATGATGTAATCACCTCAGAACTATCCCATTGGTGTACGTTCTGTACGTTCTGGAAAGATTTTATGGAATCAATTCAAGTCATGAAATCTGCATAAAATCTGATCAAAATGTACAAGAATTTGACAGTTTGAGAAAGAAACATGAGATTTAATCTTCTAAAATGTGTGGCCAATTTGAGAGTCTGTTTTAAATTTAGCAATCTAGATACCACTGATAATTTCTCATCCAAAACAAATAATGGTATATGGCTAATTAGGGTTCAAGATAAGTTTGTATTGCACCGGTACCTTAAGATATACTAGCAATAAACAATGGAAAACTAATAAATGGATACATATAACATCAAACCAGAGAAATGTAGCTTTTTGAACTTGATAAATTAAGAAATGATACCAGTGTATAGGAGTAATAGGAAGGCCATATATGACCACTAATTTTTCAAGCTGTCCACAATGCCACAGTCAAAACTAAGTGTTTTTAAATCATTTTTCAATTATTCATACATCAGTCTAGTATGCAATGTGAGTGTGAGCATTGGCTTGTTCAAGTGCCTGTGTCAAATGAAAAACATAAATTGTCTTTGTGGAACTTGCTAACCGCAATGGTTAAAAAAAAAAAATGTTTTCTTTCAGCAATCTTGTATGTGATGTTTATGACATAATGCACAAGCAAGTATCTTTGATGTAGTAATTGCACAATACGTTGATTGTTCATATCATTATCATCATTGTTTTTAGTATAACAATTATTCTGTTACCTCTTTATCATTCTATCATTGTTATCACAACGGTTATTCTGTTACCTCTACCATTCTTTTATTGTCACTTAATATATCTATCATCAGTGTTATGACTATGAGGATGATAGTCATCATAATTATCATAGTCAGTAGGCAAGAGGTATCTTTTAAAAGTTCAGCAAAAGGGACAGATTTGTGTAATACTATAGTCAAATTCCATTAAATAAGTCTTTTGCATTCTCTCTGTGCAAGTATAGGGTATAATGTGACACAAAATAAAGCTAGTTATAAACCTTGTATGTGTCAATGTTTTTCATCACCATTCTGTAATGCGTTCAAATATGACCTTTTTTTGCAAGCTAGCCCACTCAAGTACAGCAATGTGCCTCAGTCCAACAGGAAGACCATAGTGACACAATAAGGATTAAGGGCATGAGGTGCGCATTCTCAGTTTAGTTTCCAGACGTCCCTGCCAATCATTTGAGAAAGATCTCCAGTGCAAGTGCAAATTGGCAAACAAAGCGCACTAAAGAAAGAAAGGATAATGTCTGTGGTGCCTGTTGTTAATTTCGTCCCATGTTAGGTACAAATTGAAAGGTTTGCCACCAGATGCTCTAAAAACTTGAACCTTTTGACATTGAGTCTGTTTAGAAGTTGTCAGCTTGCCATGTGAGAAGAAATGAAGCTACAGTTAAGAAAGACTAATGTGTATGGTGCATATGTTTCAAGTTTTGCCATATCTTTATTTCAATCTGGTTTGTCTACATCACATTTTGGGTAAAATTGCCCTTCCGAGGCAGAGTCATCACAGAACTTGCCAACTTCATTTCCACATTTAGCTGGTCACCAGTAATCTGTCGCCTGCTTTGGGATGATGTCATTATCCAGAGGGTCATTATCCAGCCAACTATAGTTCACTTTTGCAACTTAACAATTATTTTAGAGATATAGGCCACTGTCTGTCTCTAGTGTGATTGAGTCGGCCATGCAATGTGAATATGTGATTTAATTGACACAAATTGCTGTTATTTGATTCAATCTATAAATTGGATATAATCAGATTAAATGTCACTTCACTTAGAATACGTGGTTCACCATTAATCCTTCAACCACCCAATGTTTTACTGCCACGGAAGCCTTCAAAGATTTCACTTTACTTCAAAAAAAACAACAACAAAAACCCCATCAAAACAAACAAACAAAAAAAAAACAATAAACAAACATCAAAAGAAACAAACAATTGGTACATGTACACCTTGATATATATATATATATATATATATATATATATATATATATATATATATATATATATATATATATATATATATATATATATATATATTTATATGCTGCAGAGCTGGGTAGGTCAGCATATGACCGATAACACACATTGACACCATTTTTACAAGCTTGTCACCCCCCATAAAGCTGTATCCCCTTAGGCCACATGTAAACTGAAACCATCATAAATCCACTCCATCAATTTTCTTATGACTGTGAAGAGCCATACAGGTATTGATATTGACCATAATGTATCCTCCTTGAGTGTATAAGCTAGTTCGCAGTTCCACTTTGCGCATGAGCAGAAGAAAGGTCATTCGTACCAACAGGCATGTTGTTGTTTAAATTCACTGGGATAAGCATCTGTGAGGTAATGATTATTCATGTAATCCTTATAAATGCTGCTTGCCCGGCCAGCACATCCACCTGACAGCAAAAGTGGTATTTTGGCAGTATCAATAGAAAGGGATTGTTAATACATTCAATGCAAAATAATAATATGGATGCTTTCCCAAGTGCTACTTGACGGATCATTCTGGTCATCTGGTCTATGCTAGTTCATTCTTTGTTTGAACAGGATCAATAAATTCCATAAATTGTTATGTAAAGCTTACGCATTATGTCGCTTTAAGACGAGTGAACTGCCCCTATCCGACTGAGAAAAAAAGAAAGGTCATTCGGACCAATGTGCCCATGAGCTAACTCTGAACTGGCTTATTGTGATCCAGAGACCATTCCATGACTCTAACCCTGCGTTCACATTAGTCCCCACGACGCGGGGTAAGTCCCACGCTGTGGGACTTTCTCCTCAAAAACCATAATGTGAACGCTCGATCGCTGGAACTTATCCCCTCGTCCCCTCGAAGCAAGTCGGGTACCGGGACCAGATTTGGAGGGGAGAGTGACCTTGGGGCAAAATTGATGGCGTCCAGCTGTGGTCATCTCATGTGCGCATGCGTGATGCCTAGTTTCGAGGGGCAGAGCTTGCCCCAAGCCCCAATAGACCTGTTTGTAATTCCACTTTGTGCATGAGTAGAAAAAGTCATTTGTACCAACAGGCACTTTGGTTTATAAATTCACTGAGATAAGCATCTGTGATGCGATGATTATTCATGTAATCCTTATCTAAATGTGCTTGCCAGCACATCCACGTACCTGACAGCAAAAATGGTATTTCGCAATATATAAGGAAACAGGCTGTTATTGCATTCAATACAAAACAATGAAATGGATGCCTGCTAAATTGTCAACTGATGGAGTATTCTGATCACCTGCTCTCAGTCGTAAAAAAAAAATCTCTTGTGGCTGTCCCCACGTCGCGGAGACCAATGTGAATGTGTGGTATCTATTGAGAATACTTACATCTCAGGTCCAAGGGCTGCGGAATGTTTTTTAGTGGGGACAATGTTAACCCCTACTTCCCCCTTCCCCGTAACAGAAAAATCTCTGGCCTGTGTCCTCAGCAATGTTTTATTTGTTTTTCATACTTTCTTTTTTTTCTTCTTTTTTTTTCTGACTTTTTCCAATTCTTTTTCTGATTTTTTTTTAAATTCTTTTTGAAAAACCAAAAAAGTTGGTGGGGGCAGCAGCAGCCCCCCAGCAGCCCCCAGCAGCCCCTTCCACCACCCCTGTATTGTATCACTGAAAGCTTATCATCTCTGACACTCATAGTCTCCTAATCAGTAGTCTTGTAAATGACAAAATAGCTTCGTTGTGGGCCTCATTCTCTTTGTCATCCTGCTTCCTGGTTCAAAGTTATGAAACTGAAGTTTCATTTGTTTTATATTTGAAAAGTCTGTCTGGCAAAGGCCTATGTGACTCTGCATCCCCAAACCCATAGAAAGATTGCCAAATAAGCATTTTCAAGATAAGAAAACCAACATGAGATAGATTTTTTAAAAAAAAGTTGATCTAAGAAGTCTCTTTAACCCATTGAGGATGAGTCCCGAGTATACTCGGGCAGGTGTCTATGGGAAATGTGTGTTTCAGCGAAATCAGCCCATCCTCAATGGGTTAAAAAAAGTTCTTGATTTTAGGTTTCCAAACTGTGAGTACAACAAGAAAAAGAGTACTGGTAACTGCCCAAAACACATGCAATACTCATCAGTATCAGCTGATTTGATAATATAATTCTCTTTCCATCTCTTTCCAAGTCCAGCGGCATAGTGAAATAACCACTGTTCAGTTTTGTTTAAAAACACCAAACTGCACATTAGGATTTATACCTTTCCTTAAAGTTTAATGTGCTGCAGTTGCATGTAATAAGCTGTCAAATTGTTAGCCGCTTGAGCACCCTTAGTGGATATGCTGTGCATTATCATTATCATTTGGCACACAGGTTGATTAAACTATTTTAAACAAATCCACATGTTAAGACTTTTGAAATCACCAAGGAAAGTCATGCAGCCATTTTTTGAAATGGCATGATGCATGTAATACTTACTACTTTAAAATAACAGTCATTTTTTTTTTGAAAAAATGAATAATACAATACCAGGAATTCTGTTTAAATACCATGTTTTTGCTGAATGAAATCTGTAAATATCATGATTTAAAGCCAAGGATGTCGCTGAAATCAATACCATTTCTTAGTGTAATCACATAAGCAGCACTTGGCTAATGATTTTGTTGCATCTCCAGAATTCCCATCTGACCAAAGGTGAAGGCACTTTTGGCATGTCACAGTATGCCAAAACTTTCATTTCTTGTCCACATTGTATAATGGCTCACCTCAATTACGAGCAGGAGAATAAATCATTGTGTTTGATAAAGCTTCATCGATGTACCACCATTTGCTCTTGGCCATCTACAATCACAAAACCCCCTTATCATCATGTTCAGGTACTTCTTGGTGAAAGTTCATGTAATGCGAGTGGATGTCTGTACTTGAAAAGACGAGTGCCTTACAAAGAGAGAAAGAGAGAAAAAAGAAAAACAAAGAGAGAGAGATGAAGAGACAGAGACAGAATGAGATAGATAGATAGATAGATGGATAGATAGATAGATAGACAGATGGATAGATAGATAGATAGATAGATAAATAGATATATATAGATAGAGATAGATAAATAGATAGATAGATGGTTAGATAGATAGAAAGACAGAGTCCCACAAGACTGTATCGCTCTTGCCATGCCAGACGCTAGTTTCACATCAGTCACTATGAAAGTAAGAATTAGCCACTTGTAGCAAGTCTTGAAGGGGCAGATATAAGATTTAGGCAGTGTATAATGAGTTCATTTTGCTACAAGAGTACAATAGTCTAGTACAGCAGATTATGCATAGAGTATTGTACTGCATTCTCAAGTTATTTCAGAATGACTAGCTTTAAAGGGTGTGAAAAGTTCTGGTTGAGGTGAGGATTTAGCTTTTAACATTTTGCAAGATATTCAGAAACCACTCTATGAGATGTCAATGAGCATGCAATTCTGAGGGGTATCAAAATTTTATTTGATGAAAATTAGTTTGGAAATGGCTGAGATATCCAAAAACAAGGTGAAACAAAGAGATCCTAATAAAAGGCATGGCCTGTCTTCTTTATTATTATCACTTTTTTGGATATCTCAGCTATTTGAAAACCAATTTTCATCAAATAAACATTGAATCCTTCTTAAAATTACATGCTCTGTCATATTTCATAAGAGGGTTCTCATTATCTCACTTAGGAATGTTCAAAACATGAATCCCTACCTCAACAAGTACTGTACAGTCCCTTTAAAATCTATCTTTAATGACTAAATACTCTCACACCCATGTAATTCATTTTGATTTGAGAAGCAAACGAATGAACAAACTTTCTTCAGAAACATAATGTAGGGTTATAAACCTAAACATATCCTTTGTTACATAGATACATGGTTGACACTGACTTGATCAAAAGTTGGTACATCTCTATTTGCTGTTTACTCCAAAGCAAGTAAAGGTCAGAGGTATTCTTTTTTTTCCTTTTATTGGTGTTATTTGCAACACTGTCTACTCTGCTGGATGAATTGTATTAAAATATTGAAGAATCTTCTGCATGACTATAAGCATTATACCCTGTGCATGTTAAAGGGACTGTACAGTACTGGTTGAGGTGGGGATTCATGTTTTGAACATTCCTAAGTGAGATAATGAAAAGCCTCTAATGAAATATGAAAGAGCATGTAATTTTAAGAAGGATTCAACGTTTATTTGATGAAAATTGTTTTTCAAATGGCTGAGATATCCAAAAAAGTGCCAATAATGAAAGGTGACATGCCACAACTTTATTAGGATCTCTTTGTTTCACTTTGTTTTTGGATATCTCGGCCATTTCAAAACCGATTTTCATCGAATAAACTTTTGATACCCCTTAGAACTGCATGCTCTTTGACATCTCCTAGAGTGGTTTCTGAATATCTCGCAAAACGTTAAATGCTAAATCCTCACCTCGACCAGAACTGTACACACCCTTTAATATCCGAATACGTATACTGTATATGCCATATATTTAACAAGTCTAATTTTTTTTTTTTTGCGTATCGGGATGATCCTGATGATTTTGCAAGCAATTAAATTCGCGATCCGATCATGGAGTATAGTACTGAATGGAAAAATGCATGCATGTACGTAACATTCATATCAGCATTAGAGTCAATATTTTCATGTGTCTTTAAATTTGCAAACCTGACTTGCAAAATTCATGAAAATAAAAACTTCGTAAAATATTTGGTGTATAGAGTATGCAAGGTTGTCAACATTCACCCATCAAAGTCAGGGAGATTGTAAATAGCAGTCATAAATATACCTGTGTCTTACTTGCCACTCAGTGAGCAGAAATAAAAATTACTCTTGAATATTAAAGGAGACTTTAGTTTCTCCTATGCAGACATGAATAAATTTTGAAGTTTTCAGACAGCCTCCAGCATGCAGACCAAGGGAGACTTGGCAGCTCTGGTGTATGTATGCATACATCTCTCTCTCTCCTATTTTATATTATACACTAGCTGTACGTGATCTTGAACGTACTATATTAGATTATATGCACGATAAATGCATAATTAGCCCAAGTGTAGTTTTTTTTTTCACTGAGGTCAAAAGCCAAGGTGAAACGGAATTGCAAGAGGGCTAATTATGCATTTGGTGTGTATTTGGCGAGAAATATGCATGAAAGAGGATGTTTTGTTATTTCTAATGGTAAATTAATTGCATTTAGAACACTGATTTGTCAAAGCTATATATGGGATTCCTTGCAAGAATAAACAAGGAAAAGTAGAAATTACGCGGTGCGTAATATATGTCCCCGCCGGAAGTAGCATTTTGTAGCCAATGTACAATATAGGTCAGAAATCAAGGTCAAAGGTCAAAGAAGTCAAAGGTTAAAATTCTGTGTAGAAGTTTTGAAGCCCTCACCTAGTGCCATCACATAGAGCAAACGGAATCGAAATCGGGTTAGAAATGGCAAAGGAGTAGCATTTGGTAGCAAAATGTACAATACATGTCAAAAATCAAGGTCAGAGGTCAAAGAAGTCAAAGGTCAAAATTCTGTGTAGAAGTTTTGAAGCCCTCACCTAGTGCCATCACTTAAAGCAAACGGAATTGAAATCGGGTTAGAGATGGCGAAGGAGTAGCATTTTGTAGCAAAATGTACAATATAGGTCAAAAATCAAGGTCAAAGGTCAAAATTCTGTGTAGAAGTTTTTAAGCCCTCACCTAGTGCCATCACATAAAGCAAACGGAATGGAAATCGGGTTAGAAATGGCGAAGGAGTAGCATTTTGTAGGCAATGTACAATATAGGTAAAAAATCAAGGTCAAAGGTCAAAGAAGTCAAAGGTCAAAATTCTGTGGAGAAGTTTTGAAGCCCTCACCTAGTGCCATCATATAAAGCAAACGGAATCAAAATCGGGTTAGAAATGGCGAAGGAGTAGCATTTTGAAGCAAAATGTACAATAGGTCAAAGGTCACAACTGAAATTCTGTATAGAAGTTTCAAAGCTCCCATGTAGTGCTATCATATAAAGCAAACAGAATCAAAATCGGGTTAGAAATGGTGAAGGAGTAGCATTTTGAACATTTTGATCACACACGGACGCACAGACAGACGGACAGACAGACGGACAGACGGACACACGGACACACACACGTACGGAGCCCGTTTCATAGTCCCCTGCTCGAACTCGGTCGGCGGGGACAAAAAGTATAGTTCATGATCATGTCCTATGATGAAATCAAAGAAATTAATATCAAGTGGTTATATATGGAATATTGTATTGTTATTTCTAATAGTAAATTAATTGTATTTAGAACGCTGATTTGTCAAAGCTATATATGGGATTCCTTGCAAGAATAAAAAAAGTGTAGTTCATGATCATGTACTATGATGAAATCAAAGAAATTAATATCAAGTGGTTATATATGGAATATTGTATTGTTATTTCTAATAGTAAATTAATTGTATTTAGAACGCTGATTTGTCAAAGCTATATATGGGATTCCTTGCAAGAATAAAAAAAGTGTAGTTCATGATCATGTACTATGATGAAATCAAAGAAATTAATATCAAGTGGTTATATAGAAATTAATATCAAGTGGTTATATATGGAATATTGTATTGTTATTTCTAATAGTAAATTAATTGTATTTAGAATGCTGATTTGTCAAAGCTATATATGGGATTCCTTGCAAGAATAAAAAAAGTGTAGTTCATGATCATGTACTATGATGAAATCAAAGAAATTAATATCAAGTGGTTATATAGAAATTAATATCAAGTGGTTATATAGAAATTAATATCAAGTGGTTATATATGGAATATTGTATTGTTATTTCTAATAGTAAATTAATTGTATTTAGAACGCTGATTTGTCAAAGCTATATATGGGATTCCTTGCAAGAATAAAAAAAGTGTAGTTCATGATCATGTACTATGATGAAATCAAAGAAATTAATATCAAGTGGTTATATATGGAATATATTCGTATGTGTATGTGTTTGTATTCTGTACTATTCATGATAGAGATATATACTTATGTTTGTCAACCACTCTCTGTCTCTCAAATACAATGATTAGGTATATGTGTAATGGACATGCACTTTTGAATCCTAAGTGCCACTCCAACAGATAGAGAGCTCTATAACATAAACATAAAATATTGGACAGGAGCCAAGTTTTGTATTTCACCAGCATGGATACTCATTTATTTATGATTATTCTTATGTAACATATCATCACTCAACCTGTCTTAAAATGTTTGACCATTGATTTCACAGGAGTCTGCAGTGATAACTTTGTGACTTATACAGCATATATTACATATCTCTCTTTTTTTTTTTTCATTTCGGCAAAAAGATATTACCATGATGTTGAACAGCACCAACTTCAAAAATAGAACATTATCACAGAGTAAAAACTCTTACACTTCAAGTGCTTTAGTGTTTTGAATGCATGCACAGATGTGTCACTGTGTAATGTTATCTGCCCCATACAAACTTTGTCTAAGATCAGTATTCCATCACCAATGTACGGCCAGATGTTTTAAACTCCAGTGGACTTGTTTCACACTGCATAGTCAACTTTACGGCCATTTCTAATCAAAATTGACCATGGTAACAAAATACCAATGAAGCTGTCATATACAATAATTAGTATTTTTACACTTAGGAAGCAGACTGCAGGTTGCCATGCTTCAAAGAGACTTTGTCAAATATCCTATACATTGTTGTAGTAATTGAATTATGATTTGTTTTACATGGCAGCTAGGGAAGTAACAAATGCTCATATACTGTACATGTAATACCAGAAACATTTACGGCATAAAACTTTACAAAACTTTCATGCGACCAATTACCAACACCAATGTGCTTTTAAAGATATTAAAAAGTTTTGGTACCTCAAAAGTGTCCTTGAATTTCCTTGTCTTAGTTTGTGTTTCAGGTTAAAGTACCTTTCATATAACTAACACTGTGAGACTTACTCGCCCCAAAGTGCTCTCATGTCTTAGTAATCATGCAATTAACTGCGATCAGCAGCCCAATACGCATAGCGACCAGCAGTCCCATACGCATAGCGTAATCGGGCTTCGCATTGTAGCATTCAGGATCATGACAGATTTAGTGTCGCAGGGTAAATGTCAACTTAAAATCCCATAAATTCTTCAATTTGAAGACTTACTAATTAAGTTGAAGTATTGAAAACAGGCTTCGGGCAACGTTTGGTTCTGCCTATAGTCCCTCTCTGTTCGAATTGATGACTGAATGTGACTCGGTCGACAGGACCTTAGGAGAGCTACATACAGTACACTAAATACTACAGCCAGTGCATGCGAACACATCACATGCACACAAATTTCAAATCCATGAACGGATAAGATGTTTGTGTGCGCATGCGCTGGCCATGGTATCCAGTGTATGTAGCTCTCCCAAGTTCCTCTCGACCGAGTCACATTCAGTCATCAATTCGAACAGAAAGGGACTATTGGCAGAACCAAACATTGTTCGAAGCCTGTTTTCAATACTTCAACTTAATTGGTAAGTCTTCAAATCGAAGAAATTTTTGGATTTTAAGTTGACATTTACCCGCGATACTAATTCTGTCATGATCCTGAATGCTTCAATGCGAAGCCCCATTACGCTATGCGTATGGGGCTGCATGTCGCAGTTAGCTATGCGTACAATGGGCTGCACGCTGCTGGTCACAGTCAGTGGTTTCGTACAATATTTATCGACGCTGTACAGCGTCGGCTCTGGTACGAAACCATTATTGCATGATTACTTAGACATGAGAGCACTTTGGGGCGAGTAATTCTCACAGACAACGTACTTTAACCTGGAACACAAACCAAGACAAGGAAATTCAGGGAAGCTTTTGAGGTACCAAAACTTTTTATTATCTTTAATAATAGATATTTAAAACTAGAATCTGTGGTAGTTTTCTTGTGTTCATTTATTCTACACAATATACTGTTTGCGATGTTACTTTATAAAACTATTCCTGTTAAATTCTTACAAAGTATGTCTTATTATATGCCTGATATTAGACAATCCATATTGGATGTGAGTTTCTTCAATTTGTCTCCTCCTACAAATTAAATTTGTTAACTGCTGATCTGTAAATTAACAAACATTTTCCGACATGTTTGTTAATTCACAGATCAGCTGTTGCGATCTAACAAATTGAATTTGTAGAGGGAGATAAATTGAAGGAACTCACACCTGAACCTTCACCCCTCTGAATAATATCTTTCTTTCAATCTATATTGGAACCTTACAAATGTTAGCAACGGTTGATTGTGAACATTTGATCGGGAACTGGGAAAAGGTTTGCTTCCCAATCTGTGCATGGTAACCAAAAATTGTATGATATCACTGTGATATACTTATACCTATTGATGTGATTAAATTCAGTTAGAGTGTCAACAAAAAGAGATATATATTTTCTGACAGTATGAGTTGTAAATCTTTGATGAATTTTGACAGGCCATGATGTCTGAAAACAGTCAAACCAAAATTTCTGGAACAGCGTCATTTCACACGATATCAAGGTGCTCAATGAACTGCTTCCTTGGCAGTCATAAAAAGAAAGAGATGAAAGTGTCGGCTCAACTCGGCATAATGTGACACCTTAACCTCATTATCCCTATGGAGACCACTGATCTAAAAGAGCATTGACATTGTCACACTGTGTAGTTATTAGTGATAATAAGAAGATTAAACTGAGGAGGTGACACTTGTTGATAAGGCCAGAAAGCCAGTTGTCATGGATACAGACAGACAACTATTTCAGTAGCTATAAAGTGTATCAAATCAACTGCATGTTCATTTAGTCTATCAATTTGAAATGTAGGTGACTGACATGTATAGATGTATATCCCACTTTCAGAAAATAGCAGCACAATCCTCCAAATATCAAGCTACGTGCATGAATTAAGCTCCAGCAATTGAAAATGAAATCAATAACAGAAGTATACTCAACCGAGCCAATGCTACATACACAGATAGGTATTAGTAAGAACAATCTAAACATACTTCCAAGAACACTGCTCTTGTTTAATTGAAAAGCAAGACCACATCACAGAGAGCTATCAACAGAATCCCAACCAAACCAGTTTTAATCAGAAGTTTCTGTCCACTTACACTCCTTATAAACCTCAACAAATTAGTGGGGTTCTCAACAAAATGGTGTGATCAAATTTAATTTGTGACTGCCCAGCTCAAAGCCCACTACAAGTAGGCTAAAATGAATTTTAACTTTTCTACATAGTTTCAAAGAGTAAGCTCTAAGCTTTCAAATTAAACAATTGTTGAAACTGAATCATCCCAAACCATTCAAAGAGTAAGTGAAATGAGAAAGAGGCAGGGGGATCAATTTTGTAGGAAAGAGAGAAAAGAGGATTTTATGATAAGGGTCACTCAGGCATACTGTGCACAAGTATCAATGGAAATATGATAGTTTACTCTATTTCCCACTGAAAGCAGTGCCTGTCTGAAAAAAAAAAAAAAAACATGGTCCATAAAAACGGCTACTATCTTGATTTTTCATTTTGTTTTAATCTGCCATATTTTGATCGTAGGGAGAGAAAAGATTGCCCTTCAAGGTAAGACAGACTTAAAAAATTTGAGCCTGCAACAAAAATAATATATTTGAGTCCTTTACAGAGTACCCTAATCTGCAACTTTTGGTGGGTTTTGATCTGGGCTGTCATGTTTGTACTACTGGAGCAAGCTTGAAGGCAGCAGTTCTGACTGAATGAATCCAATCCAATTCACACACCAGTGTTCAATGATTCTACACAGTTTTCTCCATCATGAAAGACCAAGTATACAACATCAAACCATGTATCCTCTGTATGAAAGACAGCTCTAGTTCATAATTATTACCTTTGACAAAAACTTGCAGAATAACCTGCATAAAATGATATACACATCAAAATGAGAGATAATTCCTATAGGAAGATAAATAACGTCCAAAACACGATTGTCATATCGAGTCAAAATAACATACACCATAGGCATGCATGTGTGTAATCAAACACTAAAATTGCATATAACTGTACCTATATCACTCAATAGTCAAAATACAAATTTACATCTTTCTGTACAGTATGACTTGCTTTCAAAAGTTAAAATACCTTGTAGCTGGACTCACATTTTCTCAATGGCTTTTTTCTATGTGAAACTATAATAGTTTCTCTGGCAAGCTAGCATTTTCTCGTATTACAAATATATCATATATCTCTATGTGAGTAGGTATGTACAAATAATACACAGCAGCACATTCACTTTATTTTTTGTAATTCTTTACAGATAAATGATATCTTAATAGTCAACATGAAAACAATGCACTCCATACATATATATACAAAGTCGCCTTTAATATATTATGTACAGATGGGCAGACTAACATTGGGTCTACAATACCACTAGTGCGGTTAAACGCTTTTGGCAAATAGGATGGCGTGCATTTGATAAAAGTTTCTGTGTGACCAGAATGAGGGAGTGTAATATATTGCCTTACTGCAATAGAAACCAAGCTTTGACAAGCTCCACAAACTGATCACATTGTATCGACCACTTCTCTATAATGATGGTTTTATGGCGGACGACGATGTCTGTCAAAATCACTTTCTGAGAAGCGGCTTGTGCAGTTTAAAGCCAAAGGAGCCTGTGATAAGTTTTATAATGGTCACAACATTAGGGCTGTAGTGAGTATTGACATACCTTTTGTATATTTCCTTTGTTGGCTATGTCAAATAAGAGAGAGCTATCTAAATATGATACAGATCTAAAAGAAATGGATGGGATAAATAGCAAATAAAAATCAACAATATTTCCCAAAGAAGACACCCTTGTAGTGCTGTATATATATATTTTTTTTAATTTAAAATAAGAATTGAAATGAAAATGCTTAATGTGTGATGTAGGCACAGTTTCTGAATTTCATTAGCAGTATTTACATGCAACCAATTCAGCAATTGAAACCTGTCAAGAATCAATTTTGTTTCGATTGCATTCAACTTGATTAATATCCACATTGCTGCGAAAGTGGAAAATACGAATGATCTACAGGTAATTGATATATGGATTTTTCTGTAGTAGGGCAAAGCACGGAAACAATAGTGGTCAGACCTTACTAAAGTTTGATTTTTTGTTTGTTTTTTGTTTTTTGTATTTCATTGTCAACATTCAATGTGGACCAGAGGCTTGTTTGTTTTAATACAGAGGTTACTGATTTTATTTTGGGAACAAACTCCAGCAAATATTCTCTCTTTTTTTGTAATATTGTCCTCAATAATGCACACTATGCACATACAAATGGGCTAAAAACAGAATTGCTGAGTACCTTGTAATGATCGTATTGTTGTGAGACATTGGGGAAGAAAACATATTAATCCAAAACATACTAAGACAGTATTGCTATTTTTTCTTCATCCCATGAAACAGATAAGCTTTGGTCAAATATTTTGTTCCCAAAATCTTCTTCAAACTAGTCTCTCATATAGGCCATAGTGTAATATGTGTTCTACTTTGACTTTTTCATTTTCATGATAAAGGAAAAGCAACATTTTGATAATATTATGTTTTGATTATGATGCACTACCCTTCTCGGTAGTGAACGATGTTTAAATCATTACAGAGAGAGAGAGAGAGAGAGAGAGAGAGAGAGAGAGAGGGAGGGAGAGACACAGCACCACATCTGGCTTGGCAGTCTGTCACCACAACTCGAACACTAGCAACTGGAGGCTGTTATCTTCATGGCGACGTTGTTGTCTGACTTGCCAACAAGGATGCGTAGTCTGTTGCCGCTGTCCTTAATCAGGTTCATGGCACTGGAAAGATGAAAGGGATAAGAGGAAAAATGAATATGGAATGCATGGATCGTGATATTTCTAAAGATGATAAAGTACTGAGCAGACACTTTGAGAGATTACTTTAAATTGCCATACAGGATGAAACTGTAGAAATTCCTCACTCTGTTCCCTATGACATGATTTTGATGAGATTGGCCTCTGTTCTAGCAATATCTTCAGAACTGTGCAACTGGCCATGTTTCCACCAGCAGGTGGCGTCCTTGCAACAAATGCATCTTGCAGTCATTAAGCTCTTAACTGTCATTGATGCATGTGCTCTAGGACTACATAGACTGTGAATGTAAATTTGGAAAACAAATATAACATGCAGAGGAAAGAGAGGGTGATCATAGATCTAAGTACTACATAACACTTCAATAGGTGTAGGGAAAATATAAACAAAGAAAAACAACAAAACAGCTCAATGTCTTCAAGAAAATAATCACCAATTCTGAACTTTCATAAATTCTCATTTTACTGAGTTTGCATGAGTGCACAAACATCACTGGCAAAACTTGTGTACTTATTACAATTTTCTACAAAGTTCTACACATATACTTTTTTCCATATATTATTCTCTCTCTCCATTTTTTTTTAGGGGGGGGGGGGGTGGGCTTAATTCAAGGTTTGCTATTGCCTACAATGCCAGCTTGCCTAGGAAGAACTGATGGCAATAATGAATCATTATCTTATGTCTGCATACCAACTCTGTAGGTTTGATATCATGGGCTTTTGCAATGTAAGTCATGCCTATGGAAGTCAAAAACTACCTGAAGGAAACAAATACATATTTCATGTTTCAGGTCATGGTCAGTCATGCTGCAAAATTTACATCTACTTCCACAAAGGCAAATATTACAGTGAAATTTGTGTGGATGCAGTTAGTTTCTTTTGCTGAAATTCTTCTTTATCTTCCATCCTATGAGATTAGTCTACCCACTTATTGTGAGAAAACAAGGGTATTGGGGATTAGCCAGGATTACTGCAGGGGAGCCACATGTTACTCAGCAATGTTAGTCATTTTGTTTTTAACTTTCAGCAGTACAACCCAGACAAGGGCATAAACAGTGAGTAACTTCAACCTTCATACACCCTTTGCAATGTACTCTGGCAGTTAAATGAAGGTCATATCATTGGATAAGAACCAGAAGGTCATTATCACAATTTTGGGGTACTGAATTATTGGTATTACATTGTAGAACTTGACCTCCTCTACATTATGGTGTAAATTTTATTTTCATTTTCAGTAAAATGTTAAAAATCAAAACCAAAGTGGTGCAATTTGATCAAATATTTGGCACAATGATTATAAATCTATCAACTTTTGATTAAATAAACTTTATACTTCATGAAAACTGTTTGGTTTTTATCTAGGCTCAAATCCTAGAACCAGATGGTGCCCTCAGCCAGCGATAGTTCTCAGCCAGCGATATAGAAACATATATATATATATTAATTGTTTGCTTGCTTGTTTCTTTTTTGAATTTACATCAAATTAATATCAAAATATCTCTATCTCTGTTCTTATCTAATCACAAGTCCCTCTCCTTGCTCTACATGCCATAATTTCTTATCATCGGATACTGCACCATCTTATATTATGTATAATACATGTATATACGTATATGTATATGTATATAATACATGTATATACGTATATGTATATGTATATAATACATGTATATATGTATATGTATATGTATATGTATGTATGTATGTGCATGTATATATCATATGTATGCACTCATGACCTTAGTTATCTATCTATCCTTAGTTGATCTTCCTTGTGTATTTGTCTGTATGTCTATCTGTTTGATCTTTCATTCATTCATTCACTCACTGGCATATCACATACTTGTCTATTCATAAGCCTGTCTACCTGAATATCTATGTAGGAAGTCCATATGACCATCCATATCTTCACAGATCATCCAACCCCATAACTGCTTAGCTCTCCCTCTTTGGGGGAACCCTTACCTGTCGTAGTCTGAGCCAACCAAGCTGGTCCCATTAACTGCCAGGATCCTGTCTCCCACCCTCAGTCGCCTGCACTGGTTGGCCGAGCCTCCGGGCAAGACCTTGCAAATGTAGATGCCTGGTGATCTTAGGACTGTGTGCTGTGGGAAGGGATTAAGGGGCCAGGGAAAGAGCAACACGAATTTAGAGTAATTGGTTTAATATCTATTACTGAATAACATCATCATTTAACAGAAGCAGGATAGGTTAAATCATTTTCAAAATTGCTTCAAACTGACGCCTATAAATTCATCCTTATCACAAGCAGAAAAAAAAAAATACTTCATATCAAACTATACAATGTTAGACAATATGAAGTAGACAAACAAAATATAGTGATATACTGTTCCAAAGTCTTTGGAAGGTTACCTTCAATGGATTATTTACATCATATGCTGGCAATGTGTTTCAACATGATATTTGCATATTAATTTGGTCATGTAGCTAGAAATTGGATACAAACTTATGTAAGAGCAATGCCCAAGGTAGCCAAAATGAAATGCCCCCAGACTGTTTTCATCTAGTGTAACAACAATTTTCCTCACCACTATAAATTTCTCACATGTAAAAATTCTATTCTATAAATTTGCTCCCAAGTAATAATTGAAAGGGGCAACTGTCCAGCAGGGGGTTATTGTAGATTTTAAATTGTAGATTGTAAATAAAGTAAGCTGACCACTTGTAGCAGCCAACTCTCTAATGGCTTGTCAATGGTGGCCAGGTGATGGCACTGTTTAGTCAACCAGTCTCATCCTCTACAAAGAGTGTCCATGCAGGGTCTTACCAGTCCATCCACCAGCCCAAGACCTAGACCAGTTTCCCCCTTCTCTAGGTCCACCACGAAGACATCATCGATCGAGTCTTTCCTCTCCCGGAATGATGAGGATGAGGATGACCACTCGCTATTGGGTGAATCGTTGGTCCAGCTCTCGGGGGTGGGGAGACTGCCAGTGGACTCCGAGCTGGGCCGGTCATCCTGCCAGAAGCTTAGGTCACTGTGCTCTGTGGAAGGGGGTCAAGAATGGAGGGAAGATGAGGAGGATGAAAAAGAACTTGCTCAGAACAGTTCAATGTACATGGTACCTTGCATCTGGAAATTAATGATAAGAGTATGCTCAAACCGAAGAGAAATGAATGAAGACATACCTTTTCTTCCATATTTGTTTGCAATCTTAAGGCCTTGGGCAAAAAGAATGTGCAAGCAAATACCTATAACATTCAGCAAATACATTCACTTGATGAACGATGATAACCCCATGCAGGGGCAGATCCAGGAATTCTTTGTATCTGTCTCCATGTAGTTCATTACGCTGCTATCTACAAGAGATGCTGACATTTTTATAGACTAGCTCATGACCCACCAGGTTTACACTCTTAAGTATTTTAGTGCTATAAGAATTTGCTGTTTAGAGCAAATAAGAACTTGGAATTGCTTTTGCACCATTCAAACTCGTTTGGATTGATCAAGTGCATTCCTCCGTCTGCCCTAAAGTGAGTTCATTGATCTATGCTGTGAATTGAGGGAGAGATCACTTATCATATGAATGGACACCTTACTCATCTACGTCTACAATTACCTTGATTGTCAATTCCCCTGAGGAGTTCCTCCAGAGCTTCTCCATCAAGGTCCACATTGTTATTGCTGGTGTTGTTGCTTGGAGACTCTCTATCCTCCATCCTGCTGTTCCTCACCAATTCTCCTGCACTTCCACATTCAACTGAAACCTCAGCTCTTCCATCCCCAGTTTCTGCAGACTTGGTTTTTGCTAACTCCTTCCTCTTTCTCTCCTCCGGGGAGGAGTCAAACCCGGCGGGTGGGGCCAGGAGACCCACGTCCACGTTGCCATTGGTGTGTGGGGACGGGGATCGGGGCAGGTTATGGCCATTGACCGCTGGCCTGAATTTGGGTTTAGGAGGAGGAGGGGGAGGCAGCGACTGCTTCTTGGAAGGAGATGTTGGTGTTCGAGATGTCGATGATGCTGCAACTCTGACATCGGGAGAATCTGGCGGGGATGGAGGTTTTGGTAGTACGAGAGGTGGAACTGGTTTGCTTTTTGCTGAAGGCGGAGATGGTAGAAAGACCTCACTGTCTTCCTCTGGGATGACATCATGTGTGATGGGAGATATTCCATTCTCCATGTCCATTCTGTGATTTTTGGCCTTTTTCGTCTTCAGGATAGGCTTGACGGTCTTGTTCTGCTGCTCCTGGCGGCGATCGTTGGTCAACGCCTTACTGGGAGGTTCCTCATCCTTCTTACCATTGCTGAGATATGTTCTCTGATCGCTGGCCGCATCTTCAGACGTGCTTGCCGGCAGACTGTAACTCTTGGTAAGAGGAGGATGCGTCCTTGGTGGTTTTGTAACCGGTACTGCTGACAAGGACGACTGCCTCTGCACCTTTCCACGTGCCCGGATGTTCCGGACGTTGTTGTTGACCTCCCCGTTTTCATCCATCTCCTGCATTTTCTTGAGGCATCTCTGTTGCCGTGACAATGCAACATCCCCACTCGCCACCCTCTTGCCACTGCTGTTCTTCTCGTCAAGAATTGATGAAACATCCTTTTCATTCTGTGGCCAAGAGGAGCACCTTGACCTTGGCTGGGGGCCATCCTTAGAGGTTCGTCCATCTTTCGACGGCGTATCCTCTTCCGGTCCTGTTGTCTCTTCTATCGTGTCTCCCTCATCAAACAATGCTGCATCCAAAACTCCAAAATCTGGTAGAAAAACAAAACAAACAATTTGTCATACCAGGTAATATATAATAAAAGTTAGCTATCATACTATCAAATTTGCAGTCTGGCTTCTTCTAAAATTTTATTCCACTCCTGTTATAAAATGTCTTGACTTGAAAAGTAATGTTTTTCCACCACACTAGGAAAATGCTCAGATACGAATCTCTGCTTCTGAGCCATATACTGTTTAATTCATATGAACAAAGATCAATCAATCAATTAATCAAATGATGAATTATAGCATTATCTGGACTTCCCACTGAAGAGTGGTCATATGGTATGACAGAATGTTTCATGTTCCTGAATAATCAGATGTTTTGAATCATGATTTTCTACACATAATGTAAAGGCTGTGATCTGAAGAGGAATTACATAGATTGCACAGGAAGGAGTTAATGTAACAAGGTGAGGATGAAGGAAAGGGATATGTACCTGTCTTGACACGTATCTTGGGGAATTCCTTCTGCAGTGACTGAAGGGTGTTCTTGAAGCCCGGCATGAGCCCACAGACATCACACCTGAGGTCCAGTTGGAAGGCGTCTGAGGGCAGGACCAGCGGTGGGTGGTCATCAAAGCTCACCAGGATGTCCTCTGTACATGAGACAAGTGGAAAACACATCAACACCCTGATTATCCAGAGGGATTAGTTACAACAAGTGGGGGTCAAAAAACTGTCTGTAATCTTCTCTAAGCAAAGAGACAAACAGAAAACATTATGCCTTCAGTGACACTTCATGGTGGAGGCATAAATAGCGATGAAAACATGAATAAAAAAGCTTTGCTTGTCCATTATCTAGATCATTTACACATATCAACAAATGTTTAGAATGTGCAAGGCCACAGTTAATGGGCATACATGTCTGTACTAAGACTAATCCTTTTCTTCTGTGAGATTAGAGTTCAGAGATAAAAGTCTACAATGGAGAATCACTTTCTTTTCTATAAGTATTCATATGAATACTGGAAATAACCAAAACACTGTCAACAGCTATTTATTATTCAATACCAACAAAGTAACTCTTGTTTGGGGGTACAAAGGCGTGACTTCTGGAAAAAACAACAACTGTGTAATAAACAGTGAGACCGTTAATTTTTGTGTGGTCCATGCTCTCAATAATAATCTCCTGACTTTGAAAGATGCACAGTTATTGGGTAAACGCAGGTAGCATAATGAATGTGACAGCCATGTCCTGTACAGATGTAATAGCTAGCCTTATCATCCTTGTCATCGTGTGTCCAGTGGGCATTGAACATTTGCTCAGAGGAAAGGCTGATAAAATCTGTGAAGACAACATTGCAGGAAAAACTGACGCCAGAAGAAAAAAAAAAAATCTTAAAGAAGCCACCTCGATATCTTGCATTAAAGGGATGGTATAGTTTTGGTGGGGATGGGGATTCAGATTTTAACTTTCTTCGAGATAATCTGAAATTGATAATGCAAAATATTATATAGTGTACAATTCTATGAGGAATTAAAAGTTTATTTGATGAAAATCGGTTTTGAAATGTCTGAGATATACAAAAACAAAGGTGTCGTAATAAAAGGTAGGACCCATCTTTTATTAGTTTTACTTTGTTTTTTTTATATCTCAGCCATTTAAAACCAATTTTCACCACATAAACTTTTAATTTCTCTTAGAATTATATATATCAGTGATTTAAAATCATCTCGCAAGAAGTTAAATCAGAATCCCCATCTTAACCAAAACTATATCTTCCCTTTAAGACTTTACACATGTAAAGGGCAGATTTCATTTAGAGCATTTGTTTTGTATGCGTGTGTTTGTGTTTGCACAAGATGCATAGCTACTGTGGGAAAAGAATGCTGTTGTAGCAAAACTGAAACCTTTCGCTGGGGCCTTGTTCATGAGTAACTTGACACTCATCAATCCATTTGCTGAATCAGCTGTCACAAAATAACTTGCTATTAGCAGTCTGATCAAGTGCAGTGCTGTTTCTTTAATCGTTCGCAATTTGTGATGAAATGCATTAAAGTGCATACGACCTCTTCCAAAGAAAATCCAGGATCACAACAATTTCTTGCCATAATACATGTAGTCTGTATTTACATCATTACAAGTGATATGTAATGTGATGACAAAAGGATATTTCAATTAGTCATATATGTCACATGATAGGTTTGAATATGACCTACAGCATCATCAACAAAAGAATTTGACCTTCTCTGCTTTCAAACTGCACTTTAATTGGGGGGAATATGTTTTGTAAGTGTTAAGCCTCGTAAGCCTATCAAACAATCACATACTAACATTCCCCTGGCGCACAAGATTATCAAGTCAATTTGATAATGAAGTCAGTCTCTGTTGCTTCAACATTTCCAGCAACTGCACACTTTAACGATTGTATTCCACTGAGACTAATGTGTGTATTGAAGCCAATTAATCCAATTACTTTGTAGCCATCACGATAAAACATATCAGATCAGCAGTAAAAATAAATGTTAACTCCCCTATAGCACAATCCCATATTGGCAGTGAGAATTTGTGACTTTAGATGCGTCTCTTCATGCTTGGGATCACGTGCATGAATTATGGGTGATTTTTAGCATTTGTGCGCAAAGAACACAATTATAGGGTTGTGAGAAAAGCAATTTTAAGGACAATATGCAACCGCATTCCAATATGATGGTTCACCTTGAAGCATGGTTACTTCTGAAGTGATTACAAAAGGCTGGCATTAAAACTGCTAAATTCATAGCAATCAAGCTAACTAAACTTGAGACAGAGTGAAATGCCTTTGGTTTGGTTTTATTTGGTTGATGTTTGATGGAAATGTTAAGTAATTCATACAATGTTCTTCATATTGATTTTAATTGATAAAAATGAGACAAATTCATGATGTGCAGAGGTTATGGGGTGAGAGATAGAGAATGTGGGGGGGGGGGGGAGTTAGAGAGATGGAGACCAGGAGAGAGGGTGAGAGGAGGGGGAGTAGCATGGGGTTGGGGGATAAGGGAATAGGGAAAAGCTGAAGATTTCCTGCCCACCTGTTTTCAATGCAGCCTCCACTTCCTTGGGTGGGGGGAACCAGCCCCGGGGTCGCATGGCCTGCGAGCCACCAATGTCATACTCGCTCAGGATCTGATGTATCTGGGCCGGGTTGAGGGCAGGGAAGTCTCGCCGTAGGGAGCTCCACTCCGCCTACCAGTGGTCAGAGATGAAGAGGAAGAGTCAGTGTAGATTGCCATTTTTAAAAAAAAAATCTGTTTTATCTCATATGTAGGACATTCAACCTTGCAGGTCTTAAGAAATTCAAACTACCCAAATCTACCCCATCTAAAAAAGTGCCTAAGTCAAAATCCTTATAATACTTTAATTACCTGGATTACAATGACGGTAAGATCATTTTCGAGCTGTATCACATTTCAAAACAGAAACAATATAATGAAACCTCTGTAGCAATACACATTATGCACACATATTTTACAGCTGGCAGAAAATGTTCATCCTTCATTACTGATGAACATTCCTAGTAAAAAAACCTCTTTAATGCAATGCAGATGAGGGATATTCCCTTTAAAGCTGAGCAAGTAGGAGTTAAGAATCCTTAATTAACATGCCAGTGAAGAGATGCACAAGTGTCTACGTTGGCAATCATCATCATCATCACCACCACCATTCTTGAGAATGGAATGACCACTGTCAGCAATCCATATCATCAGATCATTTCTCCATTCTTATACATTACAACACATCATTCTCATTCCCTTCTGCAGGCATCTTGAACATCCTCTTAGAATGAATATAAGTGTAAGGTAATATAAAATTTTCATTATTATCACACTTACTTTCTAGCAGGTAGGGATATTTAACTATAATAGATTGCTGACTGTCACCATACTCATACACAGTGGGGTCCCTTTGGTTTTTCATGTCCTAAACAGATTAGTACAGAGGTATAGTGCAAATGTATTTATTGTTGCCTCACTTCTTTAATTGTGGGTTAAAAGGTCACATTATAATCGATCTAGCCAGAAATAGAGATGAGTTCTGTAAGGATCTGCTGTCTGCTACTGAAAAATAAAGATCTAGCCATCTGATATCAAAGCAGCCTAACACAAATCACTCAGAGGCCGCTTCATCAGGGAGATAATCAGGAAGTTTTCTGTCTTCCTAGCAGTATCATATCTTATAACATGAAGATACCATGCGAATCAGCTACAAAAACGACAACAAACAGAAAGCACCCATGCTAGAGGTACACTAACAAATAGCATCAGTCACTGCCAAAGAATCTGACCTTGGATCTGACAGACACTGAGCCAAGAAATACTGGGGTACTGAAAGTGTACTGGAGGCACTTGTCAAATTCTTGGGGGGAAATACATCAGATATTTTTCCACATACGTATATACAGCTGAAGCAATCTCTTCACAAATGCATATGGGTATTTCCACAGTTAAGGTACTTTTCAGGGATGTCAGGTAAATTTCATGTTTCCAGTGTGCACTGCCCCCAAATATGATACAATCTTTCAGAACACTTTAATGAGAGATAGCTGTGCCCCAAAATTGCTTCAAACAAGCAATCTATTAGAATTTTTGCTGAAATTATCATTAGTATTATATATATATATATATATATATATTTTTTTTTTTTTGTTTGGGGGTGGGGACATACGTTATGCTGGATAGAAATCTATGTACAGAAACATGAAGGTTCAAATAATAAATGTTCATCAATTATTTTCTTTGTTTCAACTGAATGGCATGATACTGAGAAGAAAAAATAACTGCCATAAAATTTTGTTAACCACTGTGTGTTATGTCATTTCTACAGAGTTAGTGGGAAACGTATGTTTCATGAGCAGACCAAAACTCTGACATTTCAAATTAGAGTGTGTAAATGTTCTCTTACATTTTGACTGATGTCTCACCTGAGCAAGCTGCAACTTGGGTGTGGCCAGTAGGTCTGTTGCCGAGGAGACCTTCTGCAGGAATCGCACCTGTAGCTTGAGGTCCTTCTCATGGATCCACAGCTCCAGGAGGTCCAGGTTACCCCTGATCTGGGCTCCCTTGGACCACTTGAAGAACTTGCCTCCAACTCCTGAAGGTGATACAAAGAGGAAAAGAGTGGGACGGACAGAGGTGGAGACAGAGAGAAAGAAAGAGAGAAATAGAAGAAAGAAAATATGGTAAGAAACAGAAATCACATGGTCTGTCTTTCATGCTAGTATAGAAAGTCTCCACTTGTTGTTTTCCACGATGATGAGGGAGCAAACATATTTACTACATTTTTGTCATCTCTTTATCAAGAATTATATCATAAATTCAGGACAAATGTCATTACATTCAAAGTTGAATTATTATAGCGGTTCATATCCAAATCATCTGAGTAAAACAGGAAAAAAAATATATCCTAACTAGATAAGTAGCTTGGTACACTTTTGAAATAATGACCCACCTTCAACAACCCTTCTGGAGCAAATAAAAAAAAAAAACCAGTGAAACGTTTGTCCATATCTGGAATAAAATCCTAGTTTCATAATCTCTTCATGTCACATCACTCTAAAACTCTTGCTGAATAAGCACAAATACTGCAACAAAAAGTACCAACAAATAGGAAAAGGTAAGATTCTTTTTTTTTCACTTTACGATGACTTAAAACCTTTCCTCAAAATTGGAATTGTCAAAGACAGCCAACAGGAGATGGTCCAACACGGTAGAAGAAATAGCCACCTCCTAACACAATATGCCATCAATTTCCCTTCTTGAGAGGAAACCAAGCCGGTGTGATGGAACAGCTTGGATGCAACATGATCGACTTCTGTGTTTCTCCTGCCATAGTGATGATGATAATCAAGATATGACCTTCTGACTTCCTCGCAGAAGAGGCAGGACAGACTTTAAGTGACAATCCGATCGTTGGGACGTTCAACCAATTTCCTCTTGGCTTTACCCCTCCCTTGTCAGTCGAGATTAACTGCCCAAAAAGGGGGGCTTGCTTCTGTCTAACTGCGACATAGGATATGAACCGCACCGGATGAAAGCCCTTGGTGGAACAAGGAGATGTGTGCAATGGTGGATTTTTACGAGCATCCCTTTGAGCATGTGGGTGATGATTATAATCTATTTACATGGCAAGAAAATTCCTGCCATAAATCCTTCTTTATTGTTGGCTTATGTGGTATAGATAACATAGAATTATAGTTAATTAAAGCCCATCCTCTCCCCCCCCCCCTCCCCTCTCTCTCTTTCTATGCCTCACTTTCTAACCAATCCCTCAACTATGGGTGGGCGTCCTAAAATTTCACTTTTGACAGAATCCTGGCTGGATTTTATGAAAATTGCAATTATATTCATGATGGCATGATTACTATAGCATGTCAGCAGGAATTTCCTATCTGACTGTATTAAATGGACTGTACAGTACTGGTTGAGGTGGGGATTCATGTTTTGAACATTCCTAAGTGAGATAATGAAAAGCCTCTTATGAAATATGAAAGAGCATGTAATTTTAAGAAGGATTCAACGTTTATTTGATGAAAATTGGTTTTCAAATGGCTGAGATATCCAAAAAAGTACTAATAATAAAAGGCGACATGCCACAACTTTATTAGGATCTCTTTGTTTCACCTTGTTTTTGGATATCTCAGCCATTTCAAAACCGATTTTCATCGAATAAACTTTTGATACCCCTTAGAACTGCATGCTCTTTGACATCTCATAGAGTGGTTTCTGAATATCTCGCAAAACGTGAAAAGCTAAATCCTCACCTCGACCGGAACTGTACAAACCCTTTAAACTACAGACTCGCCGTAAGTTTTCCTATCTTGAAAAAGAAAGAAGACAAAGAATATCATAGCATTGTTAAAACTGCATTTTTTTTTTCTGCAGGGTGAGTTGAGGGGTTTGGGATAGAACAGAAGAGCTGACAAATCTGTGAAAGACAATGACATTGCAGTTTGAATGTACATGACCTATAGATTGTTAACAAATACATAGGTGGTTCTAATTACCACACACTATTCAGGGAGACACCCAAATACTGTAGTCCCTGCCAGCAGATTCCTACTCTGATTTTCGTCTGAAAGTTTCTCTGACATTTTTTTCTTTTTTAATAGGTGGCGCATGATCCATCAAAATCAATTGCACCTGTTCTAATCATTGTAGCGTAATAATTTCTCTTCCTGAATTTGTGATGACTGGCAGATGACTTAAATATCCTATAAGATAGTATGAAGTTCATTTCTGTTGTGCAAACACACTGGAAGCTTCTTAACCTTCACAGAAAGACAAAGAGGATGCAAATGTTGCCATGGTTACCATTTCTGCACCCCATCCCCACCCCTCCCATCCCAACAACCCTCTTGAGTCCGCAGTTAGAGTGATAAGAGGAGAGGGTAAAAGGGTGGCTGAATGTACACATCTCTTTTGGGAGACATGACAACATCACTGTATGAACACACAACCAAGATGATGCAACTAAACAATGCTTTTCCAATTACTCCTACCCCCGTGGCATCTTGGGACCCTGTTCCTCAGAGTCGTTACTAGAGAGTTATGGGGGATCTCCCTGATGCACTCCCTCTCTATCTCCCTATCTTTCTTTCCAGATAGAAGATTTGAGCTTAGTGCTAGGTGCCTCCGGACCAGCCAAATGCAATTGATGTCTCCACAACATTCAAAAAGAGAAATAGTCATTAGTTTCTCTTCCTTTATGCTGGCTTCATTTCCTCTAGACTCATGTCAAGGGGACTTCAGACCAGCAATGATTCAGGATTCTCCCTGTATTTGTCACGCTATTTCAACGCACCTTGAGAACCTTGGCATACATATGAACATCTGTATTGAACACATACTAACATTTTCTGCCATGTTTGAGGTTTAAACAGTAAGCTGAGGTGTAAGAAAACTGAGAGGCAAGAATGTATATCTAAATAGAGTGAGAAGGCAGGGAAACTAAATTACCTAAAGATGACCCTTGAATTATGTCATCACAATAAACTTTCAATTCAGACTAAATTACCAGAATCAAGGTTATCGATGCTGTCCAGTCTACTCTGCAAGGCATCATGGGATTTTTTTTTTTTGACATTGGCTAAATGCATCGTGGTATGATTGTAGTCATTGCTATGATGCAACATTAACATGGTAAATTAAAACATCATAATCTGGAATGATAATTAATACTTGAGTATAAATCCTAGAAAATGCTGCTTCCCTTCAGTTATCGTAGTACAACAAAAACAAAATAAACACGAAAAAGCAGATGTGCAAATGCACTTACTCAAAAGGTATGTTTTAGCCCAATATATTTTACTCTTGTTCTATTGATATATTATTCCTCTGTTAGGGATACATATCATTTCCCATATCCATTTTGTCTCTTTGTGGTGCACACTGTCTTATATCATGACACTGAGGTTCTATGAATGTCTGAATGCCTGAAACTTTGCACAGTCAGCTATATGGAGCAAAACTGTGCCAATTTCTTTTGACATATTTTTTTTTTTCATGTTCAAATACCTGATTTGGGCTAAAGGTGATTTGAGGAAGCCAAAAGTGCAAAGAAATATAAAAAAAAAAGGGGGGGGAGTGGGGTAGTGGGGATTAATGAACACAAGGCTAAAATACCTCAGAAACCCAAATACAATCTGATCAAATATTCAGGCCATGCTATTATGAAGGCAAATTAGATTATGACATTTCATGAATGATGAAGGGTTTGTGTCAGACAGTTATTGATTTTGATGAATGTTTGATTTTGTACGACCTTCACACATTAAAGACCAGGTTAAGTTAATGAATTCTGCAGACAGAGGAGAAAAATGTCTTCCTCATTTTTTTTTTTTTTTTGTGGGTGGCCATGAGTCAAAACAGAAGGAAAGAAATATTAAGTATGTAGGAGTCAATGACTCATGTAGCAGTAATTCCATGCATCTGTAAATCAAATCTTATTATTTTTCTTTCAAATAAATAAAAATGAATGAATGAATGAATGAATGAATGAATGAATGAATGAATGAATGAATGAATGAATGAATGTGAATGAAATATCTTTATCTTGCATATCATGAGACTTACATTTACTGTGTCTTCACTATGGTTAATGTGAACATTATTTCATGCTCATTCATATACAACATGTTCATTAAATTCCCCTTCTTTAACCCTTCAGCAACTAGATATTTAAAGAAATGTCAAACTCTATTGCACTGGTTCAAAAAAAAATGACTGTGTATCTACAAAGATTAATTCGCTGAGTAATGTGAAACACAGGATCATATAAATGAGATTATAAAATGCACATACTTTCACATCCGCAACTCACACAGAGGAACACACTTATTGGTGGCTGCAACCAGCTTCTCAGTTAGTTGGAGGAAAGGCTATGGGATGGTAATGTACTATACTACTTTAATGTCCTCTTCAACACTTCATGATCATTATCCCTGGACTGTTTTCAAAATAAGCGAGTCATGATGAAAAACCTGTCCCCAAAGACTAACAACCTGCAAGCCTGTTGCATTTTACTTTTATTTTTCTTTCAAACAACTGTGAAAACCACACATATGTATACTCTTCAACATTTTATGAGCATTTATCCCTGGAATGGTTTCAAAATTACAGAGTCATGAAGAAATATCTGTCCCCAAAGACTAACAACCTGCCAGCCTGTAAAGATTTCTCATTTTTTGTTTTTCAAAAAACTATGAAAAGAAGAGAACATGGATCTGGCAGCAACAACCAACAAAAACGCCATCTTAGCGGATGTCAAAACATCCTGCCAGGGCGAGCAAACCACATCGTGTCATCCCATGAATTCCACACAACAAGACAGAATAAACAGACAGTAGAGATGGGAACTAGATCACTGAATCAGGGATATCTATTGGATGTAGATGTTCTCATTCACTTAGCACTGTTTGAAGTCTACAAAAGTATCAGGCTCATCTATCATTGTTCTAGAATAAACTTTTTAAAAAATGCAGTGTAATATCAGAAACATTTCTTGCATTAAACTTTTGAAAATTGGAGCAGATGGCCTTTCCATTGTATTAAACTGTCACAAATTGCCAGTGGTATTTGATGCACTGTGCAGATAAGAACTTTTGGGTGCATTTTACTTTTGTGAATCTTGGCTCCTTGTGAAATTTGTGAAAGATTTATACACACGGAAAATTTCTGGTTTTACAGCATACATATATCTCCCCTCGTTGATGGAGACTTCTTGTCTGGACAATCTGATGCCAGTCGTCGCCTCTGTCAGCAGAAATGGGGTTACATCATCATATTCCTGTGTGCAGTCATCCTCATCATAAATCTGCTTCCTGCTGGCATGAGAGGGCATGGATATCTGGCAAGGTGGGGACCTGTTGTCCACTGCTGCTTACAGGTGGCAACCCCTGTAATACCACACACACCATGTGCCAGAACCCACACTGCCATAGGCTTTCACCGATCAAATGTCAGAAAAAAAAAGAATCCCTCTATATATTTTATGAATATACTTCAATATGCTACACACAGGGTTTCATGAAAATGGTGGGGACTGTGTGGTAAAATCTTCCATCACATCAAGAATTCAAAAAAAGAGAAAAAGATATCCCAAGAAAATCTCAAAGAACATCATATGATAATTCATGCTGTTACTAGATATTAGTTATTATACATAAACCAAAGCATTATGAATCATAATTCAAACATTATAAAACATCTAGAATCTTTTAATCAAAAATCAAATGAAAGGGGCAGATTATCAACTCATGCCGTCAATCTCTCGTTTGAGGCGAGACCCCAGCCGGGGTTTTTCCAAAGTGGGGTGCGTATATTTGTCGTTTGGGAGTTGGGAGTCGAAGTACTTGTCCATTGCAAATAAACTTTCTGCTCAGACGTGACAAACCTGGAGGCCAAGCTAGGGTTTGATGACTCCAGCAGCTGTCGTATTACGTAAGAGCATGATAAGGATATCTGCCTGTGGCAGACCATTCAAATTGAACTCAATTTTCTCTATCCTTTTTAAAGTTTTCAATTTTATATTCTATTGAGAAATTCTATGGTCATCCATTTTACATTTCGAACGAAAAAAATTGACCCGTAAATAACGAAAATACAGGAATAAGAAGGAGAGCATTACCAGTTTGCCGGTGCTGACAATGTGCTATTTGGCAGTGAGTTACAAAGGGGAGGTGAGACTACCTCCCTGGTTACAACAGCCTGCTGACTGGATCATTGAGAAAGCAGCTGTCGTATTACGTAAGAGCATGATAAGGATATCTGCCTGTGGCAGACCATTCAAAGTGAACTCAATTTTCTCTATCCTTTCTAAAGTTTTCAATTTTATATTCTATTGAGAAATTCTATGGTCATCCATTTTACATTTCGAACGAAAAAAATTGACCCGTAAATAACGAAAATACATGAATAAGAAGGAGAGCATTGCCAGTTTGCCGGTGCTGACAATATGCTACACACACGTACATACACACACACACGCACCATGGAGCTACCATAGCCCATGCCAAAACCAAAACAATCTCCTCTTCTCGCGGTGCCCCCCCCCCCCCCCCTCCTGTGGTGCTGTGGCGATGACTGATGCTTAGATTAGGCCAGGGTCAAGAAACAGGTGTTTTATATCTTTGATTTTAAGTCATTGATTGCCAAGATATGCACTGGCATTATTTACTGGGGTATAGCCTCTTCAAACGAGAGATTTGCGTCATGTATCAGTAGTCCACAAATTTCATTTGTACATTGGAGTTATTTTGTCATTTGTCAGGATATATGAAGCACTTTCCACATTCTAAAACATATTGCTTCTTTGCTAAAAATATCTAAAGTTTGCTTGGGATTGGTTGTGCTTGTTTCCTTGGATAGTTACTTAATTCCAAGAAAGCTGATACAAAATGTCATTGTAGTTGGATAGCAGATAAAAAAAAATATTTATTGAATATGATGGGATAACATCAATGCTAGAATTTAATGGAGATGCCCAGTTCATATCTACAGTTGATTTTAATCTGTCATCACCTAATTTCAGCCAGTGATCCCCTCTGCCTTATGATGTGAAATGGCTTCATCACTTTCTTCCCTCCCCTCCTCATCTTTGGGGAGTCAAAAGAGTTAATTTAGGTTGTCATCACTGTCCCATGCATGATTATTCTTGACAAATCATCAGTTTGGTCAACTTGCTGATGAGCCATGTAATCTAATTTCTGCCGCTGCCGGTGGCCGGTGGCAAACGGCGGCTCCGCCCTAGAGTGGTTCATGAAAGGCCCTGATCAGTGGACCGCATCTAGCACCAATCCACATTAAAAAGAGGTTTAAGGGCACATAAGGGAGTATCCTCTCACGTGAAGGTTATGCGGAGGACTTGGGAGTATGGAAAGCCATGGGCAGGTGCTGCCTCCATATATGTCATTTTTTTAATTTATTTATATTTTTTTTTTGTGCACCTGACAGGAAACTGTTATGGCAAGCCATTTCTGTGTTTTTATACCTTTGATTTCGAAAGCTGGGAAATACCAATCAAATGTCATATGACCATATCACAAACTCATAGCCCAATTTCTTTTTTGATTTAATTCTGATAGCAACTGAGTAAAAAGAAATGATATATACAGTAGTAATGACATGAAGAAAAAAATCAATATAATTCCCATGCACTGCAGATGTCATCAATGAAATTAGAGGCTTTCAAAATGGTTATTGTTGATCACATATATTAACCCGTTGAGGATGAGTCCTGAGCATACTCAGGCAAGCCTCTATGGGAAATGCGTGTTGTAGCAAAATTAAATCATCCTCAACAGGTTAACCACAACAATTTCTGCAGTAAAATAACTCAAATCTCTTTTCTGAATATGCTTTAACTACCAGTAAACAGTTTATACTCTTGCTGTTGATTTTGCTTCAATAAACATTGTTTTTGCTATGAAGCAATTTTTCTTGTTATTCAATCATTATTTCTTGTGATTTAATCCTCTGTGTTGCAAATGGATGTGAAAAGCAATGCAAATGAAATGATGCATCACATTGTGAAATGTGATACACAGGAAATGTGATGCACAACTCCTTTAAGATCTTAATTTCCTAAAACGATGAAAACAGTGATGTAGTATTGTGGATACAAACTCTGAAATCATATATAGAAAAGATAGTCTTGCCCAGTTCATGTATCCTTTGACCAGCAGTGACAATTTCAACCAATTTTATCTGTCCTTCTTGATCCAGATGTACAGATGAGTACCTGGGGTAATCCTGGGGTAATGGCTATAAAGAGCAAGGTCCTCTGGGGGAGAACAGTGCTATCACTAAAGAGGCTGCCCTGGGTTTCAAATAAGACCCTGAAATCTATAGCATTATCCTGTCATGTGTTGTGCAAGAAATTTTAAAGAACGCAGCAGGCTGAAAGAGGACTTTGGGGTGCTGCTAGCCTTGTTATAAAAAATGACCCCATTGTTATTACTATTATAATTGTTAACATAATGATGCCATCGATGAGGGGAAAAAAATTAGAAAAAGAGGTCTGCAAGGAGGGATGCTTACCTCGCTCCATGAGCATGTTGAAAAGCGATGCATTTGTAAAGAAGAGGAGGTAAGCAAACAGCTGTGATGTGATCTGTGGATGCACTCCCACTTCTTGCATCAGGTCAAAGGTCGACTTGAAGACATAGAGGACCTTGTCCATGCCATTGTTGCTGGGTGAGTTGCGGCCATCTTGAACGTCGTCCAGGAAAGGATTGGAGTCCAGGACAGCTGGGAGAGCTACATAAAGTGTCTGCAACACACAGAAAGCAACATCAAACCTTACTACTCATTGCTTGGAGTAACTGGTATGTCTTGAGTATAAGCTATGGGAATTTAAGAATCTGAGAGGGAATGACATAAGATGAATATTTGTCTCATTGCTAGGGCACTTCAGTTTGATATCGCAAAAAGAAAATGAAGGTTAGAAAAAAAAAAGCAAAGGCAGAAGAAGTAGAATTTTGGCATTCAGTGTAGTACAGCTGAAATTTCTTTCAAACAAGACGACATGGTCAAATTCAGTGTATTCCAACATTTATAAGGAAACATCTTAGCTCAAGAAACAATAGACGGAGTCATACATTGCATTTTAAACTTCCAAACGCTGAGTCAATGGAAACTATTTATAGGCTCATAACATGATAAATCTCAGTGCCAGCTAGCAAGTTTGCATTTTTCCATGTTCATACTAGGTATATAACATATA
Organism: Diadema setosum; assembly: GCA_033980235.1. Taxonomy (NCBI): domain Eukaryota; kingdom Metazoa; phylum Echinodermata; class Echinoidea; order Diadematoida; family Diadematidae; genus Diadema; species Diadema setosum. Next base: position 6,663,244 of record CM067064.1, read on the forward strand.
TTTCCCAACAGCTGTGCCATTTCTTGGATTACTTGCTCTTGTGCGTGATCAGTTTCCAAATATTTTAAAATGTTCATTAATTAGTCACAAGTTGTAGGGTGTGCATGACAGAGAAGGTCATAACAACCAATACATTATATTCACCTTTTCCTGATATCACCTGATCTGTTCTTTGCCTGTGTAACCTTGCAGCTTTTTTTTTAACCCTTGAGTGTCTCAGACACAATGTGTATACATCTACATTTTTTTCTCAATACTGCAATATCAACTTTTACTAAAAAAAAAAACAAACAACAAAACCAGCATCCCGTCATTACACGGTGTTGGCAAATTATGTACTGTTGGTATGTTAGAATATGCAACACCTGTTGGGAAACTGCCACAAAATGTAATGAACCACTAATGAAACACAATAATCATCAGAGGTTACATGCTGCTATGAATACACTGAAAACAGGAAACATGATTTTGTGTGTCAGAAATGGTTGATCAGTTTATCTCTGATTCTGTTCACAACTTCCTGGAAATATGCCTGGTCTAATGAACGAGGGAAACAAAATTAAACATAAAAAAAAATCTATGCCCCTAAAAAAAAATGAGGAAAGGAAAGGAGAAACAGCCATGTATTATGCCATTTCCAAGTTATATTTGTCAGGAGCAGGTGAATTGCATTCATGAACAGTCACATGAGATAATAAATCAAAGCAGATAAGTCGTTTTGACAGGGCTCTGACAATAGGCGATCAGAAATGAATGGTAGTAATGTGTGTTAAACATTCCCCCTTTACAGTGGCTTTACAACTCAATGTGACCAATATGATGCCGACTGCCTGTAAAACTTGTCAGGTTAGCTGATCAAGGGATGGTGTCGCCTAGTAAAGCCCCATTGTATGACTGGGCCACTGGTTGCTCCCATTCCTCAAGAGTTGTGGGTTTACAGTCACAATATTGGTTATGAAAAGTTTGACTAGGCACTGACTGTTGATGAAGTCTATCATCATTATTCACAGCTAAATCATGTGATGTTATGATCTACATCTCGGGCAATTTTTGTTGTTGTTATATCCACCTGTTTGTTTTGTTTTGTTTTGTTTTGTTTCTTTACAAAAGTTGAATATATATACCACATGTACATATGCACATTCATAATCATCATTTACGTGATTGCATGAAACAGTAATTTTAAACATGCAGAAGAAGAAAAAAAAAATCTTCCTCCTTTGTCTTGCTGTAAAATCAAGAAGAAATGACTCATATCACATTTCTATGGAAATCTCGGTAACCTTTTTATGTGTTACAAATTTAGCTTATCTGCCATCTCTGCTAGGATAACAGAGTACTTCTTTCCAACTGAAAAGACTGGAATAATGTATCATATATCTCCTTTGTTTACATTTCCTCAACTTCGTAGAGACATTGATTTTTGTTAAACTCCCTGAGGTAGTACTTTGTCAAAAATCCATGCATGCTGACTCAGTATCAGAGGAGAAATATTATTGACTGCAGTACTGCTACCTATCAATTCAAGTGACTACACTTTGTGGTAAGGAGAGCGTGTTAGTATTAACCACTACAGCAATGCACTCCATTTCATTCCCTATGACGTGACGACACTGCAGCCACATAAAACATTAAGGGGCAGGAAGGACTGAACTGTGACAGTGGAGGGGGGGGGGGGGATGACTAGTAATGTGATACAATGTACCATCTTGCAGTGCGTCTTACAGACCCGGGCCCCGTTTTATCAAAAGATAAAATCGATTTTAAATTTCCTTACCACACAGGCTGCCAAAGACTTACAGTTGAAATCAACTATATAATCAATCTTAAAGGGTGTGTACAGTTCTGGTTGAGGTGAGGATTTAGCTTTTAATGTTTTGTGTGATATTCAGAAACCACTCTATGAGATGTCAAAGAGCATGCAATTCTAAGGGGTATCAAAAGTTTATTTGATGAAAATCGGTTTGAAATGGCTGAGATATCCAAAAACAAGGTGAAACAAAGAGATCCTAATAAAAGCGTGGCCTGTCGCCTTTTATTATTATCACTTTTTTGAATATCTCAGCCATTTGAAAATGAATTTTCATCAAACAAACGTAGAATCCTTCTTAAAATTACATGTTCTTTCATATTTCATAAGAGGTTTCTCATTATCTCACTTAGGAATGTTCAAAACATGAATCCCCTTCATAAAACAGGGCCCTGGTAGTGTAGGGAATCACGGGTAGTTCAATGAAACAATCTTCATTTGCTGCCCATAGGAGTACATTTGAAAACTACAAACAGCGCTCGTCAGATCTGAGCACATACACTCATCGATAACAGTCGACCCCAGTCGAGATTCGTCACCTGTGCATGTTTTTACATACTTATCAGTGATAAAGCCATATACAATTTGTTATGGGGATTCTCATATATATCTAAGCTGGGCCAGCCTTCCCAATCCATGGTAGCCCTATGCTACTGGGGTCTTTAAAGGGAAGGTAAACCCAAAGAGCAATGTGGATTGAGTGAAAGCAGCAACACTAGTAGAACGCATCAGTGAAAGTTTGAGGAAAATCGGACAATCGATGCAAAAGTTATCAATTTTTAAAGTTTTGGTAATGGAACCGCTGGAAGAGGAGACTACTAGAGGATATGAGGTATGAGTGGACAACAATATAAAGAAAATATGAAGAAAATTCAACAAAAATTCACTTTTCTAGAATTATGAAAGAGCAATGGACCAACCGCTTTCAGAAAGCAGGGGGAATAATTGCTACCCTTAGCATATGTCAATATCAAGTTGATGGAATTTGTAATTTTCATGGAAAATTGATTTTTGTAGAATTTTCTTTATATTTTCTTGGTATTGTTGTCCACTCATACGTCATAACCTCTAGTAGTCTCCTCATCCAGTGGTTCCAACACCAAAACTTTAAAAATGCATAACTTTTGCATCGATTTTTTTTCAAACTTTCACTGATGTGTTCTACTAATGTTGCTGCTTTCACTCAATCCACATTGCTCTTGGGGTTTATCTTCCCTTTAAGACAAGCTCTGTGTTTCCCCATCTGACTTCTTCTTCTAAAACTCAACCACAGAAGATCCTGAATGTCTCAGGCTCCAAACCTCAGACCCTTGGAGATCTCTCGGCAGAGGTCCAAACTTTTCAAAGGGACTTGCTAGTTGGTGGATCATGTTCTTGCACACTCTTAATTTCTGTTCTATCACATCTTTGGCAGAGTTGAACACTGTGAATATATATACTAGTGCTTTTATACTCTGTCAAACATTCATTCTAATCAAACATTTGGGCATAATTTTTCTCACTCGGATTGCTCTATATACCTATTCTATCCCATCCGATCTGATCTAATTTGATCCGATCCTATCCTATCCTTTCCTATTTACCTACCTACCTCTTTATCTATCTATCTATTCATCAATCAATAAATCTATCTATCTATCTATCTATCTATCTATCTATCTATCTATCTATCTATCTTTCTATCTATCTATCTATCTATCTATCTATCTATCAATCTATCTATCTATCAATCTATCTATCTATCTATCTATCTATCTATCAATCTATCTGTCTATCAATCTATCTATCTATCTATCTATCTATCTATCAATCTATCTATCTATCTATCTATCTATCTATCTATCTATCTATCTATCTATCTATCTATCTATCTACTGGTATCTCTTTTTGTTTGTTTTTATGTATCCACAAGTCTGTTCACAACTATAATATTAGAAATTATTGAATTATGTACATGAACATATAATACAAAACATACTGTTAGATGTCTATCCTGTTCTTTCACTGGTCTTCCCACAGAAGAGATATCTTACGCAAACTGTATAGCATGGGTCTGCAATCTAAGCCCACAAATTCTGAGTCAGACATCGTGGGTCTAAGGGACACCACAGTGTGCTCAAGCACAAGAATTATTTGTTTTCACATTGTGTTGCTGAGATTATTTTTCAAAACCATTATGTTCAGGTGTGTGTGAACTTGCCTATACCTCCACTTTGTTGAACAAATTTGTTTTCATGAGAGGGTGAACGGTGAGGGTGGATGAAAGTGATATTTTTGCCCACCCCCTTTACAGAACCAGATGCTAATCTCCTGTGTATGAGTGGAAGAGATGCCAGTGTGCATTAAGTTATATTATTCCCATGCCAGTAATCAACCAAAGTTTAATGACAAAGTTATGATATCACATATTCTGAAGGGACTGCTGAGAAATAACAGCAGCATGTGATCTACATTAAGTCATCAACGAGGCACCTGGCATATCCTGCCTCTGCAAAGTCAGGGTACAGCAATTTGTGAGACAAACTGTCAACTTTGATAATGCACTGTGGCCATCTCACACAAAGTTTTTCTGCTGCCAATTCTTAATGTCTAACTTCTCGCAAACTAACAGCTTTTAACTTATCATGATGTGATCGTATGTCAAACAAGTATTTTTCCCCCAGTGTGCTAATAATTATGTTTACACGCTCCCTGTGGGACAATCTTGTCTACTTCATTAACCCAGATAAAAAACGGTGCATTTTCACTTTCATAAGCCCTGCAATGCGATGTAACCAGGTGTGAGGCCTTTTCTTCAACTGACATCAACGGCACATGACCAATACGACTTCTGCGAGGTCCAAGGGAATATCATACTAACTGACCTACTGCCCATCAAGCAATTAACCTTTACGTCTGAGACAGATTGTGATCATTAAAACAGTTAGATTATTGTAATATATGCTGCTTTGATTCCAAACTTGTGCTTTTAAGGCAAATTTGCCATGTTAGCTACAGAGACCTAGGTAAGTGTTACCCTGCTTACACTGCATCAGAAGAGGACTAGAGAAACATTATGACATTCTCAAGTTTCAATCAGACAATGTCCAAGACCAACCAGGCTCAGGTAAGACTTCGCACAGCTTTTTCAGTTAGTGGCCTTCTGGCATTAAACTGGGTTGTTGTTTAATGTGTGTACTTCATTTTTTTGTTTGTTGGTTGGTTTGTTTTTGTCATTTGATCTATGAATGTTTTTTTGGTCAAACATCTCAGCCCATATCTCAGGGGAGAGAGAGATCAGGAGGATCATACAGATGTGACTGTTGATGTACTTGAGACGTGATGGATTAGCACATGAATTCTATAAAACCCTGGAAGGAACAGAAAAAAAAAGGACTTGATTTTTTTTTCTTACACTTGGCAGTGACTGTCTTTTCCGGGAGGAGGGCTTCAAAAAGCACAGCTTAACATTTAAGCCTGGGCATCCTACCCCTATCCCTCTCCCCACCCTCTCCTTTGCTCCTTCTTTTTGCCAGGGGATCAAATAAGGGGTGTAAAAGATTCTGGCTGCACAGTCCTAGACAAAGATTCAAATATATTTCTTAAGCAAGACACTTTAACAAGGAGGGGGGGGGGATATATACCTGTCAAAGATATATATATTCAAGAAATATTTCATGAGGGAACAGACATATTTGCAATCACATGTAATTATGGTGAGATATTAGAACAGTAGGATTTTGAAGTGAAAAGATATCACTCTGACAATGACACAGTCACTTGTGACATAGAAAAACGCACATGATGTACCCCTCCCCATAATACATACATTGAGCTTCCATTTGTTCACTAAAAATATTCCTCTTCACAAAGCTGCCATGACAAACAACATTGTTGCAGCAGTTTTCATGAAATACAACAGACTTATTATGCAGAGAGCTATTTATGGCTACATGATGATGTCTCTAAACACAGGCTCCATGCATCGTAGCTACAGGCAACATGATAAATACAGCCACTCATTTTGCTTGAGCAATTCAATTTCTGAAATATTCTAGGAGGGAGACAAAAAAACGAGATGTGTGCCTACACTATCTCTGCAAATTGAGAGTCTGCTCAATCTACCTTGTTACTGGCTATTTTTTTTTTTTTTGGGGGGGGGGGGGAGAAATTAAAGTTTAGTAAGGCTGCCGTAAATCCACTTTGTTAGAGGTGACAAAATTTCATCTGTATGAAACCTCTAACCACCGGGATTGAATCAAAATAAAGAGTAATCTAATCCTTCAACCAACCGCTAGCCCCACTCCCTTCCACGCACACACATGCACACACACATAAACATACTAACTCAATTCTTCTAATGTATGATTCACTCCAGGGTCTCAGAAAGTCAGAATCTCTGAAAATCTCTCTAAGACTTTTACAAGCAAAGGGTGACTAGCACGCTCCTCTCCCTTTCTTGAATCCCGAGCAGGTCAGCTTGCCCCTCGCACTCCGACTGGGCGTTACGCACTTCAGAGATTGCTCACACGGCTTTGCTCCGTTTCCAAAGGACCGCAGACGAAATGTGGTGAGGGACAGGGGTTAGTCTGAGGCGCTGCTAACAGATAAGCCTTAATACCCCTCACCCCTTCACTCTCCACCACTCAAGGGTGCCTTACAGGGGATAAACAGGGTGACTAATAACCCACTGTTTTCTCCGATGCTACGATTCTGTCCATTCTACTGCATAAGCTGTCATTAGTAGCCAGACACATTAGTAATGTCATAATCATCAGTACAGCAAAGAAATGAAGAAGAAATCTAAGAGCAGAGGAAGGCGAGGAAGAAGAAGAAATAGAAGAAAAGCAATAGGAGAGAGGTTTAAGGATGATAAGAAATGTTCTTACCTTGGTGAGATAATAGACACATTGTTGAAAGGTATACATCATGACTTCTTCCAAGATGGACAGTACTTCTTGTTCCCCCTCACCCATCTCCCTGGGCTTGCTCTGGTCACTAGGTGGTGGGGTATGCCTCTCCTGCTGACTACTGCTGCTGCTGCTGCTGCTGTTACTACTGCCTGCCCCATCTTTGCTGCTGTTGTTGCTATGGGTGGGGCTGGTTGCTAGGTAGTTGTGCAGGTTGTTCTGGTAGAAGTTTAGCATCTCCAGGGCGTTCGCCATGCAGATTAGGAGGAGGCGGAGATCTGGGATGAGGGCATCCATGGTTGCATGGACATCCTCAGGCCTAGAGGAAAATAAGAGATGTCCATCATAGCAGCTTTGCATTGGTGAATGTAGGGATGGTTGAGGTAGCAAAGATAGCACCTTTTGCTTCAGATTTCCGATTGAATTGAAAACAATACAATGCCACTCTATGTTCCTGCCAGCTGCCTCCATGTGACAATATTTCAGTAGATTGAGTAAGGCTTTTGGAGTTGATTTTTTTTGGGAACAGACTTAACGGGGCCATTTGTGTTTGCATTTTAATCACACACTTGAAAGTGTGTTATGAAAGAATGCTTGCACATGAATGCTGGTGTCCTTTAACCCGTTCCATACTGAAATCTGGAATCCCCATAGACATGATACAAAGACCACCAGGTTCCCATAAGGAATGGATTAACATCAGCCTTGGTAAATCTCAGACAGTGTTTAATGGTCGTGTTTAATTGGCTTGGAGCCGGAGGCCTAAAAAAGCATGCGTGGAAGTAGGTGTTTTGCCACGCTTTCGGCTGTTGCTCGCGGCAATAACCTTCAGATGCTAAAATTATCATGCTGTAGCATCCAGTGCATCAGAGCAGGAAAGCCCTATAGTTTGGCTTTTAAATTTTTGGCAATGCTATAACAAAAATAATAAACATTGCATGATATGGATGATGCTGTGACCATAACAAACACTAATATTATTATCACTAATCTGCAATCTAAATGACTTTTTATCAGTGAAAGATGGCTCAACTTTGCTGTGTATGTGAGATACAAGCATCTGCAATTCCACAGAGTAACAATGTATTAACCAACCAAATGCCAGAAACAGGTGTCATGCATTAACCCTATGATGAATCCCTGTAGCTCAGAGGCAAGAGGTTAAACATATTATAGGTGCACTACCTTTCAAAAGGTTATTCATGAATTTTCCATATAGGCTTCCTAGTGGTTTGATTGAGGTGCAACCACTAAAATCAAAGAACATTCTATCCACAGACAGGATATCTTATAGCCATATTCACTGTGGCTATAGAAATTTGAAATATCATAGGCTTTCTAATGGTTTGATTGATGCCAGAACCATTGAAATCAAAGTGCCATCTATCCATACACATAAATGATATCTTACAGCCATATCTCACACTTGAACACCATTATACAGATCAGAAGGCACAGCTTTCATTCTATAGATTATGCTATCACAATGTTCAACAGTGTCTTCTAAGATGCACGTGATACAAACTGCTTACCACAGGACAATACACAGAATATGGAATATGAGCATATTATGAAACTGGCTAATTTTAAATGCCTAGGGCATCATACTGCAAGTGGACAATACCCCACCTATTAATACAGTCATTGCCACCTAAATTAAAGGTTGTATATCCCTTTTGCAAATGTCATGAAATTTTGAATCCTGAATCATGAAACTATCCCGATGTCACTCAAGAATACGCTTTCCTTTTCTACTGAGAATAATAGTTGGAAATTTCTTGGGGTTCGAATATATACACTTAAAATCTAGAGTACTGTTTCTCCCTCCATCATACAGGAATTTTGAGTTTTATGATTCTGAGGAAAGGTCTGAATTATCTACCTCTACAATATACCAGCATATGAAAAGAATATAATTTTGAGGGATGCAAAAGGCACACAAAAATTTGATGTTAGGCAATTTTGTTGTTGTAGTTGTCAGTCTATGCATCCTCTGGAAACTGGGTTATGTCCAAGTCCAGACACCACAGAACTTCCTCCCTGACTTCTCCTGACATGACAGTAGCATGACAGCACTTTGTCTCAGACAGACATTTTACAGACTCGAGTGCCAGCTAAGGGGAAGTCTCGATATTTAGTTTCAGGGAGGGGGATTTAAAGCTGAGAAAAACCTGCCTAGCATGCATTTTTGACATTGTTGTTGTTGTCGCAAGGCACTACCACAGATCTTACAGTCTTAATTCAAGTCTATTTAATTTTGACGGAAGAAATAATACATTCTTAACCTGTTTAGAATAAACATTTCATTTTATGCTTTTCCCACTTTAACCAAAATAATCTTTTCATTCCAAGTAGTCTCTTAACAAGAACCCGTTCTACTTCCTTCTAAACTTAAATCAAGAACCACAATTTTGCCTGAGAACCATACTCCAAAACGAGGAATGTTCGTGTGCATTTTAATTCCTCGACTTCCATGGGGAAGGACGTGTGATAGTAGTGCTCTCCGACCGACGGCCACCGCCCTTCCTTTTACGTTTGGAATGCAGGCATTACTCTACTGACAACGTAACTTATGGATTAACAGAACTGCATTCTGTTACCTCCTAGTTTTGATAGTCCACATAGGGAAGAACTCATCACTTTCTGCGAACTTTCATTCATTTATTTGAACTTCTATTTGTTACGTTCACTTCAACATGGCGGACCGCCCTGACCGCATGCCCACCCGTTCTACACGCCCGAAGGAGAGGCCTAGGGCACCGCATGCCGCCCAGCCCGTCCAGCCCACGAGTGATAGCAGTTCCCACACTGATACCACTGAATCGCCAAATGGTGATTCCAACCTAACTCTAGCTGACATTCAACGTTCTATTTCCCGCTCATCCGCTTCAGTCTGCGAGAAACTGGACGCCCTGAAGCTAGAAGTTAATGCAATAAATGGCAAGCTCTCGGAATTGGAAGCCTCGGTTTCTATGAACACCGACAAAATCATCGAAATTGAACAGAGGAAGCTTCCAGATATTGTTAACAAGATGGCGGACGAGATCTCCAAACTCAACGATAAGTTGACCGCTATGGAAATTCATGGCCGACGGAGTAACCTCCTATTCTACGGAGTAACGGAATCACCAAATGAGCAAATTGATCGGGTTCTTCACGATGTCTTCATTTATCTCGGGATCAGCGCGACCGATGCTGATGGCATCCAGTTAGCTAACGCTCATCGACTTCCTCGCCGCGACTTCGGTTCCAACCAGGCCACTGGTGGCCCATCCCGCGACCCTCCCCCGAGAGCCATCATCGCCAGATTTGTGTTTATGCGCGACAGGAACCTTGTTCTCAACGCGTTCGATACACAGCAGCGTCAACCGCGGGCTAGCGATAACCTAGGAACCCCCAACCGCAGAATTACCGTGCGTACAGATCTACCGCCCAGTCTGAAAGCTCGGAGAGGTGAGCTTGCGAAGATTGCCTACGACCTCCGAAAGCAGAAAGGAGTCTCCACAAAAATACTACTCGCGGGAACCAAGGTTGTACTAAAATGGAAAGAAAAAGCTGCTACAGACTGGAATCTATACCATGAGTAATATCCTTTCACTTTTTGTTTTTCTTCTTCATCCATGTATTTAGTAGACCTAAAATAACTCTGCTACTACTGAAACCAGTTTCCTAATCTAATACGTGACAGTGTAATGGCAATTGTTTTATATTATTGGTTAATCGAATAAAATGTAATCAAAGGTGATGATACATATGTCATACTTACAGGAGCGAAAAGGGAAAAGAGCCGAATTATATTTTCTTACTGATATAGGCATCCTATTTACTCATTTTGATGTTCTACCGACACGTATCAATTCCTGTCGGAGAAGTAGACCAACTGCCATGTTGATTAGAAGCAGGGTTTTATAGCTGGTGTGGCGGCTGAGCTGCGACTCAGTGTATTGTGTGTGGGTCAGGAGGCTCTCAAAAGCTTAATTATTTTACCCCTATCCTTGCGTGTGTTCATTTCCTCTTTTGCTTCTCTCAGAGAGAAAAGACTGTTATAACATCTTCAAGATATTTTGTTCTTTTTTTGGGGGGGGGGGTAGGGGCAGACAACATTATATCGTAAGCTGGTACGTAAAACCAATGCTATGTTCTCCTTTTTTACTGTCACTATAAATACCAGCAAGATATATTTTGTACTAAATTCACTAAATGTTATCTGTTTATAAGAGTATGTCTTTCTTTAAAGGTTATTCTGGCATACGATTCAGATAAATGCATTATTTTTATTATCAACAGGAGGATCATAAAACTACATTATGTATTTTTTGATAGACAGTTATACTGCTGCCTGTTTTTTGTTTTTTTTTTCTCTCTCTCTCTCTCTCTCCACAACTTTCACAGATGTGTTCTGATTTATAATGGTTGATTGGGGGGAACGCCAGAATGGAGTGCATCTTTCTTTTAAATATACATACTGTATATTTTTTTTTTCATGAATTCTGAAGTACTCACTCCATGCTTTACTACAAACTTACGGTATAATACAAAAGGACCCTTTTTGAGGGGTTTTGGTATATTCATTTTCTATGATGCAGTGTACTTTACCTAATGAACCTTATTTTTAACTACACCAACTCAATTTTAAACTCAGTTCATGGACCAAACTTAAGTCTGCAATTATTGTAAATTGTATCACGGAGGGGAGGGTGGGTTGGCAGTCGATATCTCATGACTCTAAGAAATGTATAGTTTGACATTTTTTGTCACCTTATTATCACTTGTGATGACAGTGATGTGCTCTAAGATAGAGCCAGTGTTGTACATGCTTATTTTTCTTTTGTTTGTTTTTGCGTTTTTGTCTAAATGTTACATTTTCGTATTTATTAGCAATGCCAAGTGTGCATGTCTGCTCTTAGGGAAGGTCACATGTTCGCAATTCTTAATTGAACCTACAGAAATGTTATTCGCACCAGTTGAATCTATGTATCCACTGTATCCGTTGTATACATTGTTTCACGCGTTATCCAATCGAGTGACACATTCCATTCGTGTTTGCAGAACCCCAGTACTTTTTATTCGCTCACTCGCTATTTGCACTTCCGAATTCCATGCGTTGATGCTGGTGTATTTTTCCCCGTTCTTACGTAAACATGTTTTCCCAATGTCGGCAATAGCTGCTCAGGTGCATACATGTCCCCAGGACAAATATTATACCGTGTCTTTTACCACTATGTATCTTGGTCAATGGCAATATGTCATGTTTAGTATTCCTGCTCATTTTGTCACATTTCTCAACGAAAATACTGTGGAAAATAGGATGATTTGCATAGAGTTTTATCCCAATGAATATGAATGATACTCTTGCAGATGTTCAGTTATCGGAAGGTGGAAGTTCCGTAACCACTACAAATAATGAGAACGATGATAATTTTGCTTCTAAAATGTTCTTAACTACAGAATCTGATGAATTAAAACTAGATTTTGATCTAAATGACATTCCAGCATATATGTTTTCTGCAAGTTACTGCTCAGAAAAAGATCTCATTTCATCATCCCATTCTGACCCAAATCAACTTTTCATTTCTCATTTTAATATAAGGAGTTTAAACCAACATTTTGATCAATTTCTTCTATTCATTGATGAACTACGATTTACTCATGGTGTCATCGGCCTCAGTGAAACATGGTTACAGGAGAAGTCACCTTCCTCCTTGTTTCACATTGATCAATTTAAACTTATAACAAACAATAGATTATGTAAGAAAGGAGGTGGAGTTGGTTTTTATGTCACAGAAAATTTAAACCATCGGTTATTAGAGGAGTTCAGTTTTATGACAGAATTTTTTGAAAGTATTTTCATCGAGATAAAAGTACCAAATAAAGGAAATGTAATTGTCGGGGAAATTTACAGGCCACCAAATTCGAATTTAACTGAGTTCGTTGAATTACTCGATGGCATTTTGTTGAACCAGTATTTCAGAAATAAAACATGTTTTCTTATGGGTGATTTTAATTTAAATCTTTTAAACTACGATAACCATAATTGTCAAGAATTTCTCAATCAAATGCTGTCTAAGTCTTTCATTCCTCTTATAAGAAAACCTACAAGAATCACTGATATTTCTTCTACTTTAATCGATAATATATTTGTTAACAAGTTATCTTCTCCTATTTCACCTGGTATTGTGGTTACGGATATCTCTGATCATTTTCCTGTGTATGCACTTATTGGTAATGTTGACACTCTGACAGTAAGTGCGCTCAACACTTCCGGTTTTCGTGTGATGTCAGAGTCAAATATTAACAGGCTTAGAGAAAAGTTAAAACTCGTTGATTGGTCGATTGTTTATAATCAAAATGACGTAAACTTATCATTTGATTTTTTCATAGATATTTTCATTACTCAGCTCAATACTGTTATCCCTTGTCGTAAATGTTTTAAATTAAATCATAAAAAAGTACCTCGGCAGCCATGGGTTACTAAATCACTTTTAAAATCCATTAATAAGAAAAATAAACTGTTTCGTAAATATCGTAAAGTACCCACTGTTATAAATAAGTCCCGATATACTCGGTATCGTAATATCCTTACTTCTTCACTACGGTTAGCCAAACGGATGTATTTCATGAATCAATTCGATAAATGCAAATATGATGTGAAGGGTACGTGGAGGGTGATAAATCAGGCGTTGAAATGTAATACTGACAATAATGCTCCTAGTTATATTCAAGAGGATGATGTTCGTATTGACGACCCCATAGACATAGCTGAAGTTTTTAATGATTACTTTGTACACATTGGCCCAAATCTGGCTGACAAAATCCCTTCAGCGCACCAGGAATTTCACTCTTTTCTGGATAATAGGAATGTGGCATCTTTATTTTTTGTACCGATTGTTGAAGATGAAATAATAAAGATTGTTGATAGATTAAATAACAAAAAAAGTTCGGGATACGATGGAATCACAAATTTTTTGGTAAAAAACGTGATTCATGAAATAATTTCACCCCTTACTTTTATTTTGAATCAATCCTTATCTAGTGGTAAAGTTCCTTGTAAAATGAAAGTAGCCAGAGTTGTTCCCATTTTTAAAAAAGGGCGAAAAGATTTTGTTAATAATTATCGTCCTATTTCCCTTTTAACTTCCTTTTCAAAGATACTCGAAAGACTTGTGTATAAACGTACCCTTAATTTTCTTCTTCAGTCAAAAATATTTACTGATTCTCAATTTGGATTTCGCAAAAAACATAGTACAACTCACGCATTACTCAAGTTTATTGATAAGATAGCTCATGCTATAGATGATGTATCTCATACTGTTGGTGTTTTTCTTGATTTTTCAAAGGCGTTTGATACAATAGATCATGATATTTTACTTTATAAATTAAATCATTACGGAATTCGGGGTAAGGCGCTAGAATGGTTTTCTGATTATCTGACAAATAGAAAACAATTTGTAAGTATCCACGGTCACGATTCCCAACCTAAGTTAATTTCTTGCGGGGTTCCTCAGGGTTCCCTGTTAGGTCCACTTCTTTTTATTTTGTATATCAACGATATTCAGAACTCATCTAAGATCCTTTCCTTCGTTTGTTTTGCAGACGATACAAATTTGTTCTTTTCTCATCCAAATCCTGATGAACTTATAAACATAATAAATGAAGAACTTGTTTCTGTTCAATCTTGGATTTTTGCAAACAAACTTTCCTTAAACCTTGAAAAGACTCATTATATTTTGTTTAGTAATTCCCCACCTGTACTACCTATTTCTGTCAAGATCAACAACATTGATTTGTCACAGGTCAACAGTACAAAATTTTTGGGTCTTTACATTGATAGTGATTTATCTTGGAGAACCCATGTTGGTTATGTAAGTAGAATTATTGCTAGAAATACAGGGGTTCTAAACAAACTTAGTTATTATTTTCCATGTAATATTCTACAGAGTATATATTCAACTTTGATATCTCCCTATCTTAATTATGGGATTCTGGCGTGGGGAAATGCTTCTAAAAATCTTATCGATTTGTTATTTATTGTGCAAAAACGCGCTATTAGAATTGTAAACCACGCTGGATATTTATCGCATACGAATGAACTTTTTATGAGCAATAAAATTTTGAAAATTCCTGAGTTATTTTCTTACAACGTTTGCCTGTTTATGTTTCAATTCTCAACTGGCCAATTACCAGATGCATTTTCCAAAATGTTCACAAGAAACTATACAGTTCATGATTATCCAACCCGCCAACGTTATGCGTATCACCTTCCACGTACCCGAACAATTTTTGCGAAAAAAACTATCACGTTCACTGGACCTAAGTACTGGAATGAACTCCCTACGGAACTTACAAGCTGCACCACTTTAACCTCATTTAAACGAAAATTAAAACAATATCTTTTGAGCAGCTACGGCATGCATATTGTATAGTACTTGTTGCTCAGTATTTCCTCCCTTGTCTATCTTATTTATCTTCTAGTAGTAGTCCGACGGGATCCTAACCATGTACATTATTATTCTTCGATCAGTCTGCCTGTTGCGCTCTCTAAGTTTTTATTGTTACACTCGATTGTTGGAATTCTTGCGCGTGGCAGCTGTCTGTTACCATGGTTACACGGCCTGCATGGTTTAGGACCCCCGCTGGAATTTGACACCTGAGCTCCATTGTCCTTGTGTGTATATTTTATATTCACGACAAAATTCTTTTAGCCCACCTTCCATTTATGTATTTATGCCAATTGTTACGTCATCATCTATACCTCCGCACCCACTTAAATCCTTACAATCTCAGTCGTTGTTCTCTCAATGTCCTTACTTGTATATAGTAGGTTATAGTTGCAACATGTGACCTTTCAGTGTTTTATTCTGTATTTTATATAGTAACATTTGATTTGATCTTGTTCGTTTTAATCGGATCCCCCAATTATAGTATGGTCTAAAAATATATGTACTTACGCTTCCCCTAATCTGATTTTACCACGGGACCTGCGGCTCTATACAAGCTTGCTTTTACGCAGGCCCCATCATATTTTTCGCATTATGATCTCAGTTTAACTCGCATGTATACAGACCTTGTGTATACCAAGACAAACTTTTGAACATTCCGGTGAAGTTCTATTTTGAATTATGTTCTGTATAGATTTCGTATCAATTTATTTTATATTGTGATATATGTGAGAAATATGAAAATAAATTGAAATGAAATGAAATGAAATTTCACGAATTTCCCGAGCACCAAGATTCGCGAAATTAAAATGCACATGAAAGTTCTTGTCTACACCATATGCATTGAATGCCAGTGGGAGTTCATGAAAATTTCATGCCACAAAAAGGCCTTCGGCTCCAATTCGCAAAAAAATCATGCCGCGAATATATCACGTTTTACAGTATTCAAATGCTTTATAACTAAAAAGATATCATCCTTGCATGAGTAGACATATATTCTTAAACTGTCTTCTTTTTTTCTTCCATTCTTTTTCATTTGCCTCCACTACATTAAACTATTGCCTGAGTGTATATTTAAGCATGTGTGTGAGACACATACTGTAAAACAAGATATTTTCGCCCCATGAAATTTTCACATATTGGAGCCGACGGCCTTTTTCGCAGCATGAAATTTTTTGCGAGTTGCCTTTAAAATTGAATGCATACAGTGTAGACAAGAACTTTTGCATGCATTTTAATTTCGCGAATCATGGCTCTTGCGAAATTTGCAAAATTAAAATGCACATGAACATTCCTCGTTTTACAGTATCAAATTAGTATCAAAGCCGTGTCAAAGACATATATATTTGTCAGTATGGATATATCTTAAATGTGAATCAATTTCATTGTTATAATGGGTCTTGTACTAACAAGCACTAGACGCTTCCAAGGGGTCCCAGCCTCTGAAGATTTTGTGATGTAATTCAGAATGTTGCACGATGAAACATTACTTCTTCGTGATTCAGGGACACACACAGCTAATTTTTGACACCATAGAAATTATTTGCAACCTGATTCTAGGTGGGCTAAATTTAGCATGGGGGGTGGGGGGGGGGGAGCCAGAAATATACAGAGCTATTAAACAGAGACTATAACAAAGGAAGTTATGTTGATTGAGATGACCTTCTACATGGCTTTTTTGGAGACACTTATGGGGTGAGCATGCGGTATCCCTTAATATCTGAGGTGTTCTGTTCGCTCCTTGCAACAGTATTTTGGTGGAAATATCACACTCGGTAAAAAAGAAAACCACAAGAAGAAGGTGAAAAATAGAAGCAAATGAGACATGGAATACATTAAAAAAACACACACTGCATCATCAACTTAAATATCTCTTTGACACCTTAGCTCAAGATAACTTGACATTTAATCAACATCCCTCTGAACAGAATCATGACAAAATTGCCATCCCAAGAGAAGCATTGAGCCATTTTTCATTGAACTATCATACTGATGGCAATTACAAATAACAAGGTTTATAGGATGAAGGCTACCATACTTACTTTTCAGTTGGACGATTGGCAAGGCCTTTGGTTGTATCCTGCATGTGATGAGATAGAAATGACCCCCAAAAAAGTATACAAATAATCAGTTCACATGACAAAACAGTAGGCCTACAAGCTTTGATTTTATGTGTCATTAAAAAAACTAACAAAATTATATGATAATTTAGGCTTATAGCTGGATACACACATGAATACATCACATCATTTTGAATTCACAAATGCAAGTTCTAATTACTCTTCATCCCACATCAGGAACATTTACAAGTGACTGTATAATGAAGGGCCATCTTCAAATGCCCACCATGTACTAAAGAAACTTACAATCAGTTCTAATATTTAGTAATATCTAGGATGCTGTCTGCAGATGAATGAGCATGAATAAATAGAATTCATCTTGCCATATTAGACACAGTGGACATTATTATTATATGACCCATGCAGAAGACTGAAGATGTACTTGGTACTGGTGATAAAGTGAGATTACATGGCCATCATGTGCCAAGGCACTTAGCTTAGCTTACTAAGTTGTTGCTGTTGTTTTTTTCACTAGCATTAAGTTATCCATCGGAACTTGACCTATTTGGAGATTAAGCAAGCCCACTCAAGTGAAGCAATGTGCTTCAGGCATACCATGATGTTACAAAAAGAATTAGTGAGATTAGGTAACCTCTGTTCTTTGCCAATTAATTGCCATGTATACATCTGTGCCAATCTGAAAAAAAAAATATTCTAGTGTATCTGCCCATTAAAGAGCAAGGCATGGGAACGATATGCATAATCAAAGAACAGATTAACTCTAATTAATACTGTTTATAAATCAGAAAAAGTACAATCACATATATTTCTATGACTTAAGGGCTATCTCTCAAAACTATTTTCACACACTTTTTCTGTAATGAAATACATTTACAGTAGTTACACAGCACTGATAACAACACACTGGTTCACCTTCATTACAAGAGAAGACAGGGGATATAGACCTACATGAAGGCCTACAATAAAACATTAAAGATCATTAATTGATGGTTCAATTTTGCAACAAGACTGAGGAAGAACCAAAGGCAGAATGACTCAATTTGCAGTAGAGTTTATGTGTTTGGGCACTAGTAATTTAAACTGGCCTAGGCTACATGCAAGTACTTGGCAGTTCACAAATGATATCAGACACAAGTAATATTGTTACCTTTTGTCTTACACACCCTCTATGATGTAATCCAGTGAACAATCAAGACATGCCATGATAGAGTCTAGTCTCTGTCATTTTCATGTAACACAGGCTAAAAATAAATCTCAAGACCCTGATGTCAATAATGAAATTGCCAAGATGTAATGTGGCCTCAAGTTTCAGTGATGACAAAGTGCATACCTTGATATAAAACTGGTACTCATGTCACTACGAGAATTACACTTAATATTTTACTACTTTAATGTAGAGTATAAACAAAAGCAATATATACCATGTCAAATCAAAAGAAAATGACTTGTCATAGATGTTTGAAGGAGACATGGCTGAAATTTAGGTATAAGGTTATTCAAATGATAACCTAAAAATTAATGGCTCAAGTGATAAGAGCTATCTGCTGTTTGTTATTCATTCTTTGTTCTCAGAATAACTCCACATTCTGTAAGAAACAGCTAAAAATATATCTTTTTTTTACTGATGCATTCAATCAAACCAGATTTGGTAGTTTTTCATATAGCAATTCCTTTTCTATACTGTTTGATATTGTATTGTATCTTAAGTATTGAATCTACATTTTCTCAGATGTGAAGCTAATTAAGAGCTCTGTCTGATCTAAAATGTGCTAATATAAGAATCGACTATTATTATCAATATCATTACAATTCTCATTAACATTATTACTATTATCTTAATTATCATTATTACACTCACTGTCATCATTGACATTATTATAATTATCATTATCATTATCATCATCCTTTTTATTATACAATGTAGTACTTCAGTACCAACTCCTTTCTCTCTCAGCCAGTGGCCAAAAGTGGACAGTGGGAAACAAAGCTCCATGACCACATGCAGCACGGTCCGCTTGCCATTTTTATCCAAAGCTATTATCACAGCTTTTCCAATACGAGATGATCAATGCCAGACCCTAGTGCGCACCTATGACACCTTTGTGTCAATTCTGGCTGGAGTACCAAGAACTGGGATAGGAGGCCAGTGGGGTAGTCCATTGTTGCTGTCCATGGAAAGGCAACGAAGCTTTGAACGAGGCAAAAACCACCATTTTAATTGTGCCATCTCACAACAATGGAGCTTAGGTGTTTCACATACCACCAATTAGCTCCGCATAGAGGAACTGCTTCTCTAAATTCCGGATATAGTATTGATTTCAACCAATGCAGAGTGATGAAGTGTCAAGAGTTTTGTTAGGCATACAGCGACTTTTGAAAGTGTTGTTTTCTTTTTCTTTTCTTTTTTTTCCCAAAAGGCCTACTTGCAGCAAAAGCACAGCATAATTCAGCAGCTGTCAGAAGGGCTGGTGAACAAAAGTTATTAGTCATATCTTCTCACACTGGCGTGTATGAAACATGATTTTGTTAAATCGCTGGACTTCTCTTATGAAGTAATGATTGGCACATGTTTGCACATGATTCGGCAATTCATGTAATGCACCGCCCTTACACTTACAATTCACCTTACGCAAACTTCTTTTTAAATGCTTGTTGCATCTCTTTTGTTTCCTTCAGTGGGAAATTTGACTAGATGCAGTCTTTTATAAACTTAAGCTTTGGTTTGTGAAGTGAAAAAAAAAGGTTTATTCATGCAATAGGGAAATTCTACTCCCTGCATATTTTGAATTGGATGTGTGGAGTTAAGTCAAACAAATAGAACATCGAAAGTTTATGAAAGATATACACAACTTAGTCTCATGAAGCAGCAACATTGGTTGCCATGGTATATGCAAATAAGATGAGATACTGACGTCACAGCTCTTACATTATCTGTTTGTACATATTTACCAATCCACCTTCATTCTAAAATCTCCATACACTTTGTATCAGACCTACGTATAAACTGGATTCCTGCTGAAATTAATATAAGTTAGCAATAAGACTATAGTGATTTTTGTCAGTACATTAACACTTAAAACTGCTTGTTATACTCATTTCTGCTGGATTTATTCACTTGCTCTAGTTTTCTCAACTGCCTAATAAATGATATGACCTTATAAATATATGTTTAACTTGTCAAATGGCAAGGTAATATGTCCTTCAATTGGTAACCATGCATTAATTTCACTTGTTTTCTTTTTTGGGGGTGGTGGTGGTTGTGGTTTGCATGGCAACTCTATTACCCCCCACCCCATCTCTGTCCCTAAATTATTTAACACTCAAATGTTTCATTTATCTAATTTTCACCAAAAGTATAATATACCATGCTTTCTTATATTTTTACATTTCCATCTCTTTCCCTTTGCTCACATTGTACATGCATGTTACTGTTTATGTTGAAGAAGAAAAAAAGATAAACTTGAAATGAAGTAAAACTTTAGCTCCCTCAAGACTATCTTCAAGGTGATGGCCACTATACAATTATTTGATGAAAACATATGTAATTTTTTGAATTGGTGTAAACCAGAATATTTCTTACATAGACCACCAAAATGGTGCTGTACACTAGCTGCCTCATGGTCAAAGTTTAGCACTGACAACAGGTTGAAATGTATGAGACCACGATGGTAACTTGGTAAAGGTTCAACTCACCCATGCAATGCCTTGGATGAGAGTTGCTGATTTGAGGATGAGTGACTTGACAGTGCTCTGATGAAAGTGATAGGCAGCGTATTCCACCATAGAGCACAACAGGTAGGAGATGCCTAATGTACAGTTTGTCTTTGCTTTCTCAATGTAGTGTCCAATCCATCCCAAGATCTGGTCCTCTTCATGCAATCGGTACATCACCTTAATCCGCTGTCGGTCATTGGCATACTCCTTGGCTTTCTGGGCAAGATACTGGTTGGGGGCGACCCACCTGCGCTGGGTCATGCTGGCTGGGACAGTCCAGGGAAACATGGCAGGTGACATACTCGCTGCCGGGTCCTTGTACATGAATGCGTAGTGGTGTCCAAAGCAGACAAAGTCTCCAGGATTGAGAGTGGCACTTCCTGTGATTGGTGTGCCATTGATGATGACGAGTGCATCAGACACACTCTCCAAGCGAACGAGAAACTCGCCCTCTTCACCGGTTGAGTCCCCCTCCACCCCTCTCTCTGCGAAATTGTGTTGCCGGAATATCCAGCAATGTTGTGGCAAGATGTCAGGTGCATCCAGGGCAATATCAACACTCTCTGCAAACAAGTCATCACTGTCTTCGTCCTCAGGTTCCACATTCCTATTTCCTACAAGCATCACTTCCTTGTTCAGCATGTGCATCAAGAGGTCATTACTATCGTAGCTGTGGAGGGTGAGGAGATAAGGTAAGTCAGAAGGCATCCGGATACCACATGACATGGCATCATCACTGCTCTCTGTCTCCTCCCGTTCCATGCTCCCATTGGGGTCCTGAGTGCGGATGACGCTCGAGCGTGGGCTAGAATGAGAGGCCAGGTCCCCATTGAAGAAACCATCCTCAAAGTCATGGCCAGAGTCAACTTTGTCCAAACTATGCTCCGTGGAGGTGGCATACGATCTGGACATTTGAAGTCTTCGGGCATTCTTGTTGATTCCTGAGGTTATGTTGTCAACCTCCTCTGGAGGAAGATCTTGCCGCCTCCTCACCTCGAATCTCCTCATGAGGCCATCACCTGGTTTCCAGTAGGACTGCAGTATGAGGGGTTTCTCATGGTCTGCAATGGGCCGAACACACTCCTCGATCCATGTCCCTCGTGAGTCCTCCCCCGGTGACAAACTGACACCGTTTGCTCTCGTTTTGACAAACTTTCCAATCACATCACACAAGACATGTTCCCTGTAGGCACTTCTTGGAAGAGAGTACCTGCTCAAGATTTCTTTGACAAGTTCAATGGCCGAAGATCGGGCTGAGGCAAGAACACTCTTATAGTTTGAACCAGGGCAAAGAGAGTCACCAAATACTTTAAGAACCCCTGGTGCAGTCTCTTCCGTTGAAAGTTCTTTTCCATTTGAGGTCCTACTGCTACCATTTTGTCTTCTCTTTAGACTAAGCGATCTCTCAAGAATAAGTGTTAGAGATTTAGGCCTATGTCTTTTCTTTGGTGTTCTGTTTTGTGGTCGAATGTTCCTGTGTTCATGCCCTGGATTAGGTGCCTTACGCTTGAATCGTGGTGTCTGTGGTTTCAGCAGTAGTCCAGTCACACCATTGGATCCATTGAAAGGGCGCTGTCCCTTCAGTTTTCGCTGGCTGTTTGACAGACCACTGCTGCTGCTACCACTGCTACTCAGGCTTATAGCATCACTGTTTGAATGGACATCAAATCTCGGTGAATCCAAGCCATTTGGTGTGTGTTCATGAGGCGATGGTAGAGACTGTGAAAATGGCAGATTTAGTTCACTGCTGTTAACTCCAAAGAACTTCGACAACATCTTATGTCTGGTAGCATCAGGGAGGGCAGGGACACCCCCATTTTGATCAGCCATGTTGTTTTCCTGGGCGACCTTGAGGACAAATCGGACCTTGCGCTTGTTCTCTACTGCTATGTCCAATGGACATTCCTCCTCAGACAGGAGAATTTCATCTGTAAGAAGAAGAAATCAATAATGGAAATTCAGTAATCATGCTAGATCCAACAAGATTATGCATATATAACAATTTATTTGCAAAGTAGTTTAACTTTTCATTAAAAACAACTTTGTAAGCCATGTTTGTGAGGGCAGAGTTAATTGATAAGATCTCTGCCCAACGAGATACTTACTAGTTATTGATACATCACTTATACCCAACAAGTCCTCCTCACTTTCCTCAGGAATACTCTGCATAATAAAATCCTGATACATTTTCCACAAGAGTCAGAAGTGCAGCACTGGTTTTTATATTCTTGATGATCTGTGACAGTCATTTTCACACTGCACAGCAGCGGGAAGAGATCAACTCCGAGGGAAATCTTGCCACATCTTTTCACCGAGTCCCCTCTCACAAATGACAGGGGGAAAAAGATGCTGTTCCACAGATCAAACTTCGACCAACTCAACAACATTCACCAAACCGCTGCTCCATGATGTTCGTTATGCAGCTTGTATTTATTGCCAACAACCTGGCAAGGGACTGGAGAGGTTTGGAGTGCTCTGCACACAGTTTGGTTGGCAATCAGGAGCTAGTCCTGCGATCATATGACCATATGCACACTAGCACCTGACACTTGATATCACTTGCTCACTTCCCAACTGCCGATGTGATGTGTCGGAAAGGTGGCGGAAAAGAATATATGATATGACTTCTTATGAATGTTGACAAGCGTGTCTGTACCTATGGCAGGCAACTTTCTCGGCATACACATGAATAATACCACTAACACAGACACAAACCACAAACTGTGGGGCCTAATTGTTCAATAAAGCATGGTCGTTTCCTGCTTAAGAGCATTCAACTTTAGATGAATGCTACTCCTTTAATTTCGAATACTAAAGTGAACAATTTTGTTTGACCCGACTCTTGTTGATAAATGTCTGACAAGAAAAACCTCTCAGTTGCGTGACATGGTAATTGGGTAACACAAGGTCAACTAAAGAAAATAAATGGCAACTTTTGTGCTAAATATACACCAAAAAGTTTGTGTTCAAGAGCATTTGTAAATATATTTAACTTGCCTTAGGTGACCTGAAAGTGGGATAGTAATAACAGATCTACTTGACACCTTCAATGACAAAGCAGAATCAGCTGTGTGAGTTAATTTGTCAGACAGAGTGACTCTGAAGCAATAATAAGAGATATTGAAACTTTTAAACATTAACTACAAACTGCAAAGGCTACTTAGAACAATATGGGAATGTTGGAAAATAAAAATAAATGAGTAAGAATCCTCTTTCACATTAGGGAGGGATGTGCTATATCAGTTTATTGAAATTGGTCACATATCTGCCCTACAGATAAACATATCCCCATATATTACTGATATCTCCATAATTCTGCACAATATGAGGACTATTTTCATTTTCAAGAAGGTGATTTTTCAAACTGTACATATTTTCAGGCAAAGTTTTCTTTTCCTATCAGACATAGAGCAACTGAATATCAAATCAAGATTTCATGGAAAATCATATCCAAACTAGAGAAAGTCTGATATTACACCACTAGTAGACTAATATTACCTCCTGCCTGAGTGCATATTTTCCAAACTTTCTTTGCACACTTTTTTCCAGTCACTTTGAAATGGATGATGCATTGTGGCATAAAGCAGTGTAAGACCATGATCATCAATCCTGAATATATCTTAATATTGGCATGATTTTCTCCTGATTTGTATGAAACTTATTGTTCATCAGCAACTGTAACAAGAGGTGTATTCATCCAAATCAAAAAGATATGGCCAAATAGGTTTTATCTATCATTATAATACAGTATAACAGGGAGATCATATAATCTTCTGGTTACAACAGTTTATCAATTCCACCAAGAGCCTTTTCCATCATGTCACTGAGACTGCTATCCTCTCTCCACCCTCTCAAAGTGAAAAAAAAACCAACCAAAACCCCTCACATATCATAACTATGAAAAAATAGAAAGAGTAGGATATTTTGATAAACAAAGCACTTATTATGTGTGGGTTTTTTTTGTGTGTGAAAGATCCCCTGGTTCACCATCTGAAATTACTTATTTTTCAATGATGCCATTACACAAATGATACTGATAGCAATCTTATTGCTGTCAAATGATCCATGTGATTTGAAATGTAACATATATATTATGATGCACTGAACTAGTTTAGTTTGCACATTTTAGAATGGATATGATTTTATACTTTGCATGTAGAGTACTGAAATTAGAACAGATTACGCATGGATATTAACTAACAGCTGTTTTTCTCAAATTTGTCTTCTGCAAAGTAGTTGACACAGGTGAAGAACACAAACTCAGGCACACACTTACATGCACATCAACCCTCTTAAAAACTACATATAAATCACTACAAAGTTTGATCGTTGACCATCGAGTGCTCAAGTTAGACTGTGGACTTATTAATATCAAAGGACAAGTAAACAGTTTGCATGAAACAAGGTAAATATACACTCTGGACCTCTACTTGGCAATTGTTGATGCAGAACCTGCATCTAAATTTTCACAATAAAAGAAAAAACTCAAAATTCTGAAAATTAACCCATTGAGGATGGACTGATTTTGCTACAACACCCATTTCCCACAAACGCTTGCCCAAATATACTTGAGACTTGTCCTCAATGGGTTAAAGGGATCGTATAGTTTTGGTTGAGACCTAATTTCAGGTTTCTAACATTTTCTGGTGAGATAATGAGAAACCTCTCATGAAATATGAAAGAGAATGTAATTCCATGAGGAATTCCACGTTTATTTGATAAAAATTGGTTTTGAAATGGCTGAGATATCCAAAATAGAGCGATTCTGATAAGTGTGGGACCCACACTTTATTACAATCGCTTTGTTTTACTTTGTTTTTGGCTGTTTCAGTCATTCCAAACCCGATTTTCATCAAATAAACTTTGAATTCCTCTTAAAATTGTATGTTTTTGTACTATTTCATAAGTGTTTCTTTGGTATCTCGCAAAAAGTTAAAAGCCCAATTCTCATCTCCACCAATACTGTACCATCCCTTTAAGAAGCCTGGTCTTGCCTACAAACACTTTTATGACAGATCATTTATCATCAGATTGGCACAGAAGCATTACCTTTAATCTACTGTTTCCTCAATTTTGTCAATTATGGGGCAGGGTCAGTTTCCCTGACCTCTATAAAACCATATCTTCTCCTTTTTAGGTAACAGGCAATAGAAGTCATTATGCTATAAAGAAGTGAATGATATTGTGCCAGCAATATCCATGATAAAAAGAGGTAAGCAATTTGATATCTATAAGTAAAGCCTGAATTCATCTTTTCATGAATATCTGATTGATTCTTCTTTCTGATTTGAAAATGTCATTAGAATGACAGCATATTCACATGATTACTTAATCATAGATTGCATGTAACTGGAGGATACCAAAGGTGAATCATACCTGAGGCAACAGTCACACGAGATATGTGTATCAGAATTCTCTTGTAACAAGTGGGACCATAAACTGATATGCTCAGCTGGTGACAGCCACAAAGAAATCTCAGCAGTTGGGGACAATGACTCAATGGAAATTGATTCACACAACTTGATTTTCTCTCCTACAGTGATACCAAACCAACAAAATGTAACTGACATGAAACCTAGACGATCATGCTACGTGATGTCTCAGCCTCTATTGCCAGTGATATTCAATAAATTCCAAGACACTAACCGAGCAGCACTCAAAATCTATGCAGATGTTTCAAACGACATAATTTGTCCCACACCAAGCTACATGCATTTTCTTTTTTTAACTTTCGGATGATTCACATGACATCATCAACCCTCCAGACTGACTCATTCTCATCATACTCCAATGTTTCATGTGGCACTCCCTCACATGCACTGCTTTCCATTACATCTTATCTTCAATGTTCAATGATTTACCATGTATTTTAACGTGCTTGCCCGTTTCCTGTTTCAGGGTATAAACTTCTCCCGCAGTCTGCTGTCTGCTCATCTCTCCCACCCTCTCTCGTATTTCCCCTCCCCCTCTATTTCTCACATACTCAAATGTTTCTTGTTCAGTGTATAATTTGCTCAAATAAAACAAATTTTTTTCATCATTTTTTTTTTTTTTTCAAAAATCACTTGCTTTAGCCATTTGAATCTCTTGAATCATTTTTGAACATGACTTTTTTCGTCATTTGGAAAATATGAAATCATGCAGTCTACCAATTTCCAGTAGATTTATAAGTGTTATTATTTTATCTTTCTGTGGTTTTCCCATGAGTATTATACTGTATGATATCATGTTAATGGACCACTGTGGGAACTTTATTGCATGAGTAATCTTTTTGAGCGGCGGAGGCCCTTTAATCTTGATTTATAACCTGTATCATCGGTCTACAAAAGAGTATTACCACCTTTCATTCTTTAGGGATTAAATCGAGCACATTATCTATCAGCAACGTGGGGGATAAAAAACTTTTAGTATAATTCTGAGAGGCTACGAATCTTTTCTCTGCAGGAAATGTCTTATGTACAGGCCACATACAATAGCTTGGAGTCAGTTTTGATGAAGAGAAATTGTAAAGAGGGTGGTTGTACATCACTGACTCTGACAGCGCACATGAATAAAAGCATCACGCATTACCGGTGTCAATGGACCCCCCACATCACAGATACTATTTAAAATAATAATAATACAGATTTCCTTAGCCTGGCATGGTCCCCTTTAAAGCACCATCCATCACATCTCCACCTTTTGTGAGCACTCAATGTTCCTTGCATGCACAAGCCAATTGCTATTGTACTTTACAGAATGTTTTCTAAATAACAGGCAACATAGCACAAAAGTAGTCCCAGACACGATGCTGTAAAGCCATACTAAAGGCACATAATGTACTCACTGAGGGCACAGATAGGATACTGATTTCACTGTACCTCAAAAGTTTGATCTTCAAAGACCTGTGTACTTGCATATAATTACAAAAGTTTAAAAAAAATGCAGATTTACTTGTAGACTGCATAAATTCAATAAAATCAACATGGACATCATTCATTTTGGGTCAACAGCAGCTATTTCCATCATTATTGTTGCTGTTATTATTATCATTATCAAAACACACACACACACACACACAAAGACAGTGGTAGAAATCCTCTTCGAAACAAACTTCAGTTTTGAATTACTTGTCCATTATTTTGTTTCATTTCCTCTTCATATGCAAACATAGCATATGATGTTTTATATCACATGAAGGTGAAATAAAAGCATGAAGTAGTTTCAGGTTTGTCTTGTGATTGAAAAAAAAAGAAGAATTAAGATTGATAGCAGCATTTCTATTAAAATATGACAACAAGTGCTATGGGGGTGGAGTAAAGGTTCACTGCATGTACATCAAATCCAGAATAACTGTACGGGTATCACTGCGTGTGTACTTAATCCATAACAATTTGTCAAATTGCACTGTATGGTAGTCTTGATGTGTATTATCTATGTTGTTTGAATGTGCATCCATGATATTTCCTTGAACATACTTATGTCAAACTAGATAAAGCATACTCTTATCATCATTACTCTTTTGCACTACTTCAAAGCACAGGATAACAGGATGTTTGGTACAAAAATATAGATGATTTAAGCTGTCTACATCAACAATTGATCAAAAGGACAAAGAATATAAAGACAGAAACAAGAATGAGACATAATTAGTCAATAGAGATACAGCAGCAGGGTAGCATGAATCATATTTTTTTATCACATCACTTCCTCCTTTGAACATTACACACTGTTATGTTCTCAGAAGTATACAATTCCTTCAGGGAATATATATTCCATCATCCATTCATATTCACTAATGTTTCATATGTTTCATCAATTTCAAGGATATAAATGGATTATTGAGACATAGTAAAACTATGAAATCTCAACTACAAAACAGTGATGAGGGTATTTCCAATTTAGATCCCAATGTTGCTTATCAAAATAATTAAGGGTAACTAAAACTGCTAAGAGAAGAGGAACTTGCAACAAGCTTAATACCCAACTACAATTATATCTTGTTTCCGGTACTGAAGACTTGTTCTTTTTTTCACTGTAGTTTGTGGTCTGATATAAAGTGCTCACAGTATAGTTTTGATTAAAAAACACACATACCCAACTGATAGATGGATACAAGTGAAACATTACAAAGCACAAGAGGATGGTACAGTGAAAGGTTTGTTGCGTACTATTTCATTACTACCCGCCTCACTTCTCTGTGTAGCATCACTGCAAATGCAAGGTGGACTTGATTCTGCAACATAGTACCACCCTCGCATGAAGAACATCCTACAGGATATATGTCCACTTGTTTTTAAAGGGATTGTATAGTTTTGGTTGAGACCTAATTTCAGGTTTCTAACATTTTTGGTGAGATAAGGAGAAACCTCTTATGAAATATGAAAGAGCATGTAATTCTATGAGGAATTAAACGTTGATTTGATGAAAATTGGTACTTTTGAAATGGCTGAGATATCAAAAAAAGAGTGATTCTAATAAAGTGTGGGACCCACACTTTATTACAATCACTTTGTTTTACTTTGTTTTTGGATGTTTCAGTCATTCCAAACCCGATTTTCATCAAATAAGCTTTGAATTCCTCTTAAAATGGTATGTTCTGTACTATATCATAAGTGTTTTCTTGGTATCTCGCAAAAAGTCACAAGCCCAATTCTCATCTCCACCAATACTGTACCATCCCTTTAAAAATCAATTATCAGGCAAGTTTCAGAGAAGATAAAAGTCACTTACAAAATCTGTATATCTCTAATACCCCTCCATATCTAGATAAATATTAAAAAAAAAAAAGAAAACACCTAAGCGTGTCTTGAGAGGCATATGTTCAGAGCATCAATCAATGATGTGGTGGATTCCATATTCTATGGATCTTAAATGAAACCAAGAGTAACAGAATGTATGACCTTGCACGACTGATCTCTGTTCTAAGCATGCTGCCATATCAATCCTTCACTGATTATCAACTATTCAATTTCACTGTTCACTGTTACATTGTGGAACTTGAATTTCCGTGTCTAACATGCAAGACAGACACATCACCTTCAGAAGAGCTTGTATGATCATTATGGACAAAGCCACGCATGTCCGCTTCACAGAAAGGGTATGTCACCTTGAGTTACCACGAAGTCTGTTCATTGATTTCTGCTGAGGGGTCATCTTGACCCTCTGTATCACATACAATGAAGTAACTGTAGATTGAGAGAGGGACATGTTGGATGAGGATACCGGTATGAGTTTGGAGAGAGGAAAGGGCAGAGATAGAGTGATATGGATGGAGAGACAGCAGAGAGCAGCATCTTCATATCTTTCATAGATTTGTGGTAGCTGAATTTTTGGCAGCTGGATCACTGGAATGTTTACTACCAGTGTCCACCACCTTCCAGAGATGGATGGAAGAGTTTAAACTGTGGCAAAACAACAATCTCGGATCAATGAAATCTATCTCCCATCTCCAGTCAATAAGTTCTACGCAAACAACATCCCCGCTTTCCAACGTGGGTATACGGAGAAAGACCAACCCCTGCGTGGCTTTCAACACACTATTAAACCTTAAGGTATCAATCAAAGATTTTTGGAAAAAAGTTAAAAACTGGAATCTTACCATGATACAATGATAGGTGCTATGGTAGTGATGTATCCATGACTTCTTATAATGGCATATTCCAAGGAAATATTCCACGTAATGGCCAAAGCAAGCACACGCCTTTGCAGATCTACACAAACAACTATAACTTAATCAATACCACACAAATTGCTGACATGCCGGTGCCTCCCGAGAGCGACGCTTTACTGAATGAGAGTGGTGAGCTTCCACTCCTACGCTTTAATTGGGGGCTCGGTCATCACCCCCCTCTATGCCTGGTAACAACAAGAGCTGGCGAGAGAAAGAAACGTGCGCTTTGCGACGTCCTGTGCGAAGAGAATTACGTGGCTTGTAAGCATGGGGGTAAAGCTGATCTCTTGTAATAAGATGAAGTGAATAAAGGAGCACAGGGGGGTTCTTCAAGCCCATCACAAAAGGTAACCAGTGGGGGACGCATGGCTGAACAATTGATCGGCTATTGGGTAGAACTACCCAAGGATTACTACTATCTGCTCTGTGAGCTCTGGATAACGCCCTAGGGGGGAGAAAAAAGGCAGACGTGATAATGGGAAAGACTTAAACTTTTTGTAAAAGAAAGTTTACTGAAACTGCTTTTGGTAAGGGTGTGCTAACCCTTGGCTGTGCGTTGGGAATATTTTACAGTCTTGCATGAACAGCTTTGACAGTTAGTCTTGACAGTTAGATTCAAATTGGTGGAAGGTTTTGTTACTTTCTTTTGTGATGCCTAAGAACATGACAAGTCTTGAGCACTTGAACAAACTTTGACAGCACGAGCAACACTGAAGATCCAAACAGAAATGGTCATCATCTATTTCTCTCTCACGTGGAGCATTGCAATTACATGGGCATATGAACACCAGCATGTCTTGTCAGATATTCTGACCCAAATCCAAATAGGAAGTAAAAGTGGCACAGAAGCAGTCCATGCACAAATAATTGAGTCATCCCCACTGCATTTGGCACTGTTATCCATGCCATCTAGATGTTCTGTCCACTTGAAATGTGTAAACAAATACCTGCCATTGATGCATATCCTGTTCTTGGAGATGTGCCAATTCATGGAGGAACTTGTTGAATCAACTCCATCTTCAAATATTTTAATAGTGCCTTTGGATTAATCTAATTCTGATACCCCCTTAAAAAAAAGAAATAGAATTGGAAAAAGAAGAAGAAGAAAATGAATAAATGAAACATCCTGCATGCTTTGATCACTCCCCAGAAACTAAATATTCACACTTGAGAATCACAATTACACAGATTATTCACTACTTATTCAGGAATTGATTCTCCTTTAGTTTCTACGACAGTGATATCGCTTGTTGTGTGTGGTGTGGTAATAAAATAATGTGTGTGTGTGTGTGTGGGGGGGGTGTGTGTGTGTGTGTAGCACACACCAACGGAAGACTGACACCTTAAAGGGACTGCACAGTACTGGTTGAGGTGGGGATTCATGTTTTGAACAGTCCTAAGTGAGATAATGAAAAGCCTCTTATGAAATATGAAAGAGCATGTTATTTTAAAAAGGATTCAACATTTATTTGATGAAAATTGGTTTTCAAATGGCTGAGATATCCAAAAAAGTGCTAATAATAAAAGGCGACATGCCACAACTTTATTAGGATCTCTTTGTTTCACCTTGTTTTTGGATATCTCAGCCATTTCAAGACCGATTTTCATCGAATAAACTTTTGATACCCCTTAGAACTGCATGCTTTTTGACATCTCATAGAGTGGTTTCTGAATATCTCGCAAAATGTTAAAAGCTAAATCTTCACCTCGACCAGAACTGTACACACCCTTTAATTATTACACCATGTGTATACACCTTTATTATTATACCATTTGTATCCTTTCATAGGGCTAAATTGCCACAGGTCTGGAGTTTCTATCTTCATGAACTCTGTTAAAGGAAAATTCTCAGATAGACAAGAAAAATGTAATGGAGGATCCAGCCACATTGTCACATAATTTACACATAAATGAAAAAACAAACAAACAAACAAACACACAAGTGTTCCACACATTATCCCACTGCAACAATTTTCTACATGCAGTGCTTGTGCAACATGCACTGCCACAAGACTGGCTGCCTTAACATCGTTTCTTACGCAAGGCCCCATCTTGATACTAATAAGACACCTAATGTGTGGAGGCCAAGTTCATGGAAAATCCCACGGGATCCTACGAGTGACACATTGTGATAAACCTACGATCATCTTCCTGTGAGCTTCGTGTCCCAAGGATTTTGTGCTGTCATGTGATGTCACAGAGGCAACACAATTTTCCTCGAATAAACAAACTGCCTAGGGAGAAAAAATGTGATAATATGACTCCCTCCCCTTTTCCTTGACTGCCAGACAGTATTGAATTAAAGTTTCAAGTTTCAAGTTTATTTAACCAATTCATTAAACATTTGACATTTTACAAAAGGATACAGCATTAACATAAAGAATAATGAATGGTTTGGGACCCCAAAAGAAGCAGAGCTTGTAAAACTAGATATATCGCTACGGCGACTGATATGCCTCCGCCATAATGCATGGTTCTCCTAATATAGTATAGTACAATGTCTTGACAATGTCTTGACAATGTGTGATGACAGTTTCACACAATTGGCAAAATATTGAAATGACAGGTTTGACACAAATGTGCTGAATGTTCACTTTCCTAGAACTAGGTTCAATTGGATGAATGATTAAAATGTCAGAGAGCAGGTATTTGGGGAACTGATGATTTTTACTTGATTTTTGACCCTTTTATAAGTTTATGCATTGAGTAATTTTCAAGGTATTGAGAAAAAGTATAATTTCAGTATCAAATGGGAAAATAGCATTATCTAAACCTTTCATTTGACCTTTGACCTCACAGTTCCATAGAGAATCACTGTAAGGTAGAACATGCATAAATATGTAAGTTTCATGATGATACCTTGAGTTACTTTCGAGATATGGAGGAAAAAGTGCAATTTAGCACTTTCACTTGACCTTTTACCTTTTGACCTTTGACCTTTTGGCAATTCCCCAAAAATATATATTGGGTAATACATGCCATACATCAAGTTTAAAAAAAACAACCCTTCAGGCATATTGCATTTTAAAGAAAGTAGTGCTATTTTGAGGAGTTGACCTTGACCTTTGACCCCCTTGACCTTTGACCCATGACCCCCAACTTCCCTAGATAATCACTGCCCGTCGGTACAAGCATATATACTAAGTTCCATGAAGATACCTTGAACCATTTGCGAGATATGGAGAAAAACATGAAATTTCAATTTTTTTTCCACAAAATAACCTGTGACCTTTGACCTTTGACCCTGTGACCCTAAAATTCACACAAAGTATTATCCCCCAAGGATATACCCTCATACCAAGTTTGATGTAAAACCACCACACGGTTCTTGAGATATCGACAAAAACAAAACGGGACGGACGGACGTACGGACGGACGTACGGACGGACGGACGTACGGACGGACGGACGTACGGACGGACGGACGGACGGACGACCCGAAAACATAATGCCTCCGGCCACTTCGTTGCGGAGGCATAAAAAGGGTCCCGGATAAACATATAAAACAGTAAGAAGAATCTTACTGCATCTGACTGACAAATTGCCCCACATTGACATAAATTATGTTGATGTGGGGCAATTTGTCAATCAGTTGCAATAAGAAACAACTTGACACAAGAGTTTCATTAATCTGAGCTAAGCAAACAGTGACCCGCTGCATGTTATAAGGATTAGAACCACGCACTTCTGGCTGTTGGGTGAAAGTTTGGTGGTCTAGTGGATAAGAGACCTACAGATATCTAGTAATCAGGAGGTCATAGGTTCAACTCATGCACGAGTATGTATGCCCTTGATTTTTTTTTTTTACACGGCTTCCTCTAAACACTGATTAATTCACTGCTTATTCACATTGATGTGAGGGCAATTTGTCAATCAGTTGCAATTAAAAGAAAAACACAATTTGAGGCAAGAATTTCATTAATTTGAAGGAGATACTTGTTTTTTTACATTTAGGGGCTGTCCTGGACTTCTGGTAGCAAGCAATTATAACTTCATGTGTAACAAAGCCTCAATGTCAGCACAATGACTCTCATGTGTGCATAAAAATGAGTCATGTCTAATGAACCACAAAAAGTGAAAAATAACTGTTAAGCTCTGCAAAAGAATATGTTTTTTGGACTCTACCGCCTTGTCTTGCAAAACAAGAAGTTAATGATTACACAACTCTCCTCGATATTACGAGCTAATTGTTGTTTGCATATCCTCCAAAATGCCATGTTAAAATGGCATGTGACACTTGCCAAATCTAACTAAATGAGATATCCTTCATTTCAACCATGAAAGGACTCTGCAGTATAGATTTTAGCTTGGATGTTTGTTTTTTCTTTGCACATATAATACATCTTCCTTTCTGAAAATGGGGAAACATACTGAGCATCTCACAAAAGTAATATATAAATACCACAAATAGACTATTACAATGTTTCACTTACTTTGGCCCTGCAGGATACAATTCGTACTTTGATACTTTAACAACCCACTGAAGACTGGACCCAATTATACTTGGGCAGGTGTCTATGGTAAATATGTGTTATAGCAAAATCAGCCTGTCCTCAATGGGTTAATAGGACACCAGCGACATAATTTTATAAAATGGAAATGTCACATGACATCCACCACATAGTTAATTGAAGACGGCGCCAATGTCTGTGTTGTTTTGCCAACATACCAGAAATGTAGATAAAATGTGTTGGTGGTCACCCACAATACAGGTTCCCGCCCTTCAGCTTTGCGTTATCTTCTTATTCAAAGCTTTATTTCAGCATGCCAGGAAACTGACAGATTTGATTAGTAAGTAGAGTTTTATCAAGCACCAATAGAGCACGATTTGGCAGAGAAACCTCTTCCAGAATGGATTATGTCACTTCCGTCAGTCCTAGTTGTGTTATCATACTGCCAATCAACCTTACACAGCAACTCTCAATAATTGGACATTTAAGGAGTTTCAAGAACAAGTAATTCAATGGCAAAGTTCACGTCTTGCTTCTCTGGTAAAAACTGCAAAGAAGGAAAAAAATGCAAAAGAAGATGATGTAGTAAAATAAACCACCTGTATGTAAGAATGAGAGATTTTATAGGATCTGCCTAAATACATGTTGACACTTTTGATTATATACACAAGATGAATCTCTCACAATATTGTGAACTGGAGTCATTTTTATATATTACCTTACATTCAAGATATCAATTCAATATACATGCATTTTGATATGCTGCATATGCCACAGCCCCGATTCGTAATATGTGACTTGTTATATCCTTCCTATCATTATCGTAAGATTTAATCACATAAGCTGATTGAAATAAAACAAACAATGGACAAACTGCTTCCATACAGTTTTTCTGATGACGCATATTCATCAGTAGGTGCATTCACAGTGGAATTACCATTGTATTAAATACAAAAATAATGTGTTGTCACTGTTCTCATTGATGAAATACCATGGTGTTTCTGTCCAAAAAGTATACCTCTTCAAGGTACAACGTAAGCACTGTGTATATGTCTCCTATGGGGAGAAGACAGGAATTATGTCAACTCACATGAAAAAGTACACCGCAGTGTGATGGGTGATAATTTATAACACGATTTATACTCATAGCTGGCATACATATTTCTCATGAAGTTTGAATTACCACGCTAAATACCGCAGTATTTCACATAGCCTGTGCATTCACATTACGAAATGCCATGGCCTTTTACCGCAAGTGTGAATGGGCCTAGTGATGTAATGCGTGATCTGCACCAAAACGTGGTGAATCAAGAAAATGACAGGATTAAGTTTGCATGCTCACTCTCTGAAAGGATGGATACATTCGAATGTCCTTGGTCAATCCCATTTTGCAGATCGTATTTGTGTCATAATCCAAAACATCTTGCACAACAGTGTTCCCTAGAGACTATTAATCCTACGGAACCTCAGGTGTTCTCTTTCCTGCTTCACAACGTGTTGAGAGAGTAACAGGTTGTCGTTTTGGAGGCTCAGCCCTATTCTGGGATGGGTCAATAATTGATTTATCTAAAAGGACAATTCCGTGGATTAACAATTCTTGCGCATGCATTAGTGCTAAGCTAAGAGAGGTCAATTGAGGGTCCTGTGAGTCAATACTGTTGCATGACCACTTCGTTTGGCTTACATACAGAAGCAGCTGCCACACTCCATATTTCTCAGATGTCAATGATATGAATAATTTTTGCTTGGTATTTGTAATGAATTATAGTGTGTCTGGATGGGGACAACCACTGCAAAAATTTTCTAAGAAAAAACCCCAAAAAATTATCCCGAAAAGATTGACCAGTGAGAGGACTGAGATTAAGCTCTTCATGTATGGTATATCATCTAGTCCTTGTAAAACCGGAAAGTGTACCACCAACAAAAGCAACTTTATATGTGTCTTAGCTTGTGTAGCTAATTTTTTTCTACACTACATTGTGTAACTTGGCAACAAACTGTAAATATCTGCCAAATGAAATGCATGGGATCACAGGATTGATAAGACAACACAAAACAGCCGAGATTCACTTTCAGAGCACTCATCCAAATATCAATGAGCAATTAAGTACTTGTGCAAAGGCCACAGGCACAGAGTCTGATGTTTAGTGTCCTATGACAGAACCACAGTCATTTAATCCTTTCAATTTAATTCACTTCATGTAGGAATTCAAATCTCTAGAGAATACATCCCTTACTCATGTTCACAAAAGGAAAAGCTCATAACAATTACATCCCCTGTTTTGCTTGAGTTGGAAAGTTCGGCTACGTGACGATCTCAGCTCAACTGAGTTTTATTGATCAATGCCTCTAAACCAAAACCTAATTCGTACCCTTTTGTTCTTTGTTGCCTGATTTGTTCGTCAAGTCATACCATTATCAGGATCTACACAGCTGTGAAAATAATGTGGCTGCAATACTTGATTCATTCCTGATTGTTAGATTAGGCATATGTCCAAAAGAACATCCATGAAGTGTTAAATAATAAGTCTGGTTGTCTACTAAATAAAGGGAAAGGGATGACAAGAGTATGTAAAAGCCTGTTCAATGAGAGACAGAAAGTTATACAAAAGCTATATTGAATTATTCACGAAGGAGATGCAAAGTCAGAGACTATGAAATCATGTCTGAAATCCATATATCCTTCATAAGTATGTTTGTGGATGCAATTTGAGAGTAAACAAAAAACCAATACAAATTGAAGTAAATTAGACTTAGAGTTGGCACAGAAATTCAAATATATTTCCCAACTCAATTTTGCACCCCCCCCCCCCCCCCCCCCCCGAAAAAAAGAAAACAAATCTCAGAAGAAGCTTGAAAATATCTCAACTCTGGCTCTCACTGAGAGATCTGAAACTCATATGAGGCCATTTTCTCAAAATCTCTTGCTCTCTCAAGTTTAAATTTCTCCTGCTCTAGCTGTATGTCTCCCATTTGAGATATAGTTCTCCTGCTTATGATTTAGCATTCTCCTGCCCAACATTACTGTTGTCATGTATGTTTGAAAATAAGGCGAAAACAGCACCAGAGGGAATCTACAACCCTAGCAAGAGCTTCCAGGGCAATTTAGCGGGCCCTGAACCCCAGCTGCGAGGGACACTACACAACATTGTGCTTATATTCAGAGTCTCCTGTTTGCTACAGAGTTCAAGCAGGAGAATCTACTGTTTAAAAGACGGCTTGGGTTGGAGTCTCTGTATACCAAGAAAAAAAGAGTTACCCATGCTGAGCAGCAAAACAAGACAATATTTCTCGGGCAGGTGTGTGTCATGTGCCACTTAAAGCCTACCCCTGTATTGTGTGCCCTGCGCAATCATTACTCGACATCAAATATTCATTAAGTGTTGCCTCTTCACACAGGCTAGAATGAAGGGGACCGAAGAATAGGAGCCAAGCTGAGAATGAAACACAACAGAGGGGCAGGCTGGTACCCCACACGGACAGGTAGGGGTGAATAATGAATTGAGGGTAAACAATGGCTGCTACCATAAATATTTTGTAGCCGGTTCAATAGATTTCTCTTGGTGTGGAGAGGTTGTTTTTTTTTTTTTTTCAAAAGAAAAAACAACAAAAACCTAATAGAAGAGGAAAGAAAAGCTTGCCACATCTGTCACATAATGAACACAGTTTTGTTGACAGCAATAAGTGGCACAATGAAGAAACAATGACTTCAGCTCCTGATCTATGCACAACCTTGGAGAAAACAACTTCAGCTGGCCCTAATTCTATTCTGCAGATTAGTGCTGTATGGGTGCTGCCATTTGGTGCTTCATTGAGTTAACAAACTGAAAACTTTCTTAGCTGAAATCTTAAAGGGAAGGTAAACCCAAAAAGCAATGTGGATTGAGTGAAAGCAGCAACATTAGTAGAACACATGAGTGAAAGTTTGAGGAAAATCGGACAATCGATGCAAAAGTTATGAATTTTTAAAGTTTTGGTGTTGAAACCGCTGGATGAGGAGACTACTAGCGGATATGACGTATGAGTGGACAACGATACAAAGAAAATATAAAGGAAATTCAACAAAAATTCACTTTTCTAGAATTATGAAAGAGCAATGGACCAACCTCTTTCAGAAAGCAGGGGGAATAATTGCTACCCTAACATAGATCAATATCAAGTTGATGGAATTTGTAATTTTCATGAAAAATGGATTTTTGAAGAATTTTCTTTATATTTTCTTGGTATTGTTGTCCACTCATACGTCATAACCTCTAGTAGTCTCCTCGTCCAGCGGTTCCAACACCAAAACTTTAAAAATTCATAACTTTTGCATCAATTGTCCGATTTTCTTCAAACTTTCACTGATGTGTTCTACTAATGTTGCTGCTTTCACTCAATCCACATTGCTCTTGGGGTTTATCTTCCCTTTAATGTCACACATGCTCTTTCCAACAATACGAAATCAATAACAATTGTGGAGATTAAGTTAATTTAATATACTTTTTCTTCTTCTGATAATGATGCTGTAATGTATGTTTGTCAGTCATATTATGTTAAATATATGCAAAAAAAATATAATGATGGTAATACATGAGCATGATAATGAATATAATCCAAATGATGACAAAAACAATAGTGATAATAGTTTCAATTTGTATTGCTGTTATTATTTCTACATTGGTATTTTCCTAGTTTTCCATGTTGTTGTGGATATAGCATAAAAAGAATGACAGTATTACAGGAGCACGATGCTCACTTCCTAGCAAGCTTTTTCACATTTAGCAATGAACTTGCTCTCGGTCTAGATTGGACATCAACCCGTTCCTTTGCTATCCAATCCATCCCCTTATTCATCAGAGAGGGTGTTATCCTTTTCTTTGTCCATGCCAAACTGTATTTCTATCATTTCACAGTTACCAACAGAAGAGCTCTACAGACGTGTCTTCATCAGCCCGAAGTTTCAAAATAGCGTGCTATCTTGCGGTTATCAAACTAGTCCAATGTCAAAATAGCGCGCTATCTGTGTAGTGAAGACGCAAATAGCGCGCTATTTGATCAGGAAAATTTCCCCCAAAATCTTGGTCTAGTTCGTGAACTAGAGCGCTAATTCGTGAAATAGCGCTCTATTTTGGGTGCGTCTCCATCAGCCCGAAATTTTCTCGATCCCTCCACGCTTCTGGTTAGCCAGCTGGCTATGGAAAGCGCATGTACAAGCTAGTGATTGTGTATCATAGTACATACATGCACGGTGTATTCAAGGATCACGTGTGTGTACTAGGCCTACTGTTGTTGACATCTTTAAAACCAGGGAGGTGATTTCTCTCACCTCCCTATTAAAACTCAGTGCCGTGCATGCTAGCTGTTTTCTTGTAAACTTCTTCTTCTGGTCCACTCTACCTTAGCTGAAGATTCTTGCAGATTGTGTGTATTTTGGATTTGTTTAAACATTGCAATTCGTTAATTTCATATAAGATGCTTCACTGGACAGAAGAAAGAGTAGCATTATTAATATCCCGTTGGAGAGAATATGCTGTACTGCTCACTTCCCTGGTTGTAGTATCGTACATACGGTGATATAGGAGATTTTAAGCGGGGAAATCCACTTTCGAACCGCGAGCTAGGCAGAGTGATATTGCAAAGTGCGCATGCGTCAATTTTCGGGCTAATTTCTTGAAGCAGGCCGTTTGAGCTGATGAAGACACACATTCGCTGTATCGGGCTATTTTCTAAGACCGCAAAATATCCCGCTAGTTTGAACTTCGGGATGATGAAGACATGCCTAAAGGGGCTGCACCTCAAGCAAAACACAAACTTTGACAATCTTCTGGTCCACATGGGATTTTTGGTAACGGAAGCAATGTTACAGATCATTGCTCTGTAGACTAAATCCTCCCTCCCCTGGACATCCTAACGGCTTTCCAGTTCAACCGGAAAAAAAAAGGGGAAAAGAAAAGGATTTTATTGTTTTCTGTCAAAATCCCCAGAGATGATGGATCAATTAGGTGTAGGAGGTATTCCAAATAATCAGTCCCCACCAAGTTCAACAAAAGATCTAGTTAAACCAAACAATGCCGCCCATCCCTCCTCCTTCCCCAAACATTTAATGACGTCAGAAGCAAAATCAATAGCGTTTATTCATCTTGACAGGAAACTGTGTACTCTTGCTCTTCCTCTCGGAAATAATTACCAGGCTAATTTGGGGCCATTTGCACTTTGAATTCTTTAAGACCCTAATTAAACAGGTGATGTATGTCACCCTAAACCTATATTTGGGTGATTGGAATGCTGGATATATTGGTAGAGATCAGTACTGGAATGTGTTACAGGTGGTTGAACTCATTATTTACAAAGCAGGAGCAGGAACAAGTTCTGGAGACTGGAAGTTCAAAACTGTCTCTGTCTTCTGCACACTGAAAATCTGAACACAAGCTGCAAGCAAGATATGGAACAGAGATACGGTTTATTGTTTAGATAGATATATGAATGATCGTTATTAGTGTGTTATGTCATCGAAATATTGCAATATTAAACTGAAGGTTCTAAAGCTTTGCAAAATCATATCAGCTTTTTTTTCACTTACTAGACCAGCAGAGCCATCCATACCTGACCTTAAGCTAAACAACACATTTTAAAGATAAAAACAGTTTTGTTCAATTAGATAAACCAGGAACAGTAAGTGTGCATAATTTCTAGTAGTAGAAAAAAAAATAATCTTGTTGAACAGTGCAAGTCATGCCTTTATGTTGTCTCAGCAACAGCAGAGTCTCACTAACGCAGACCTAATTTTTTAGGTGAGGGGAGGTAATGGAGGGTACGTGATGAGATTTGAACCTGGCATCAATGTCTGCCAGTGGAGACACGTAGACAATGAGAACCATTTGGAATTCGACTTCAGAGATGTAAATGAGTTAGACATAATGGCATTTCAGGGCAGCAGGTGTCATGTAACTTATTTAGCTGTCTGGGATTTCTGCAAGAGGACAGAAAATGATGGTAATATTTAGGTCATGCTTTTTAAAAAAAAAAAAAAACACCCAACAACACTTCAATGTCGCACCCAACAGGAAGATTCATATGTACACAAATTAGTGGGTTACAAAGTGGGAGATTTGTAAC
Organism: Diadema setosum; assembly: GCA_033980235.1. NCBI lineage: Eukaryota > Metazoa > Echinodermata > Echinoidea > Diadematoida > Diadematidae > Diadema > Diadema setosum. Next base: position 6,705,376 of record CM067064.1, read on the forward strand.
CCACTAGCAAGCTTGAGTTTCTTTTGCAAGTGTGTGGACTCAAAAAAAAAACACAAAAAAAGCATTTAAAGTTAAGATGATGTCATCATGGCCTTTGTGTTGTCAAACTCCCATGGAAGCTCATATGGCTTTTATCTCACCATGAACTTAACTTATTTATGGGAGCTAGGTACATAATCATGCACAGGAATCATTCATTATTCATGGTATCAGTTTATAAATTCTTTTATGTGTTGTATAATAAAAGTGACACCAATAGACTACAGACTCATTCACTGAAATGTCCATATTCTGTTTCAAAGCTCTACAAGTGGTGTTCATTAAATATCCTTTAAAAAGTCAGGTCAATGACCAAACCACAATCTGGACACTGCTGTGGTGTGTATAGGAGTGAGAGAAATAGAGAGAGGGGGCGAGAGATGGGCAAATATATAATATATATATATATATATATATATATATATATATATAGAGAGAGAGAGAGAGAGAGAGAGAGAGAGAGAGAGAGAGAGAGAGAGAGGGGGGGGGGAGAGAAAGGCAAATGGCAGGTGTTGTGTATGAGGAACTGATGATGTATTGGTCCTCGTAAGTCTTAAAATAGCCTGTTTTTTTAATTACTTCCAATTGACTCTAATTAATCTGACAGGAACCATCAGCAAACCTTGTTCCCTCCTCACCAGGAAGGCAGGGCCATGCTAAGTTTTATTTCACTCCTCTGCTAGCGAGAGTTTGATGATTCACTGGTCAGCCATTGGTCAGCCACTGGTCTATTTCACAGATTCAACTCTTGGTGTGTATATGCTCAGAGAGCCAGCACTCAGAAGTAAGAAATATTCGCAGCATGAAATTTTCATGTATTGGTGCTGACGGCCTTTTTCGTGGTATCAAATGTTTAAATGATAATTAAAGCAATTGACTGCATAGTGCTGTCTTTCAATACATCATCCTACTTTTGTGCATTACTGACTTTTGGTTCTCGATACTAGCATGAAGATATCAGAAAAAAGACAAGTACAATGACAGGTATAATGTGAATCATACAACAAAAGCTGTAATGTGTGGTCTAAATAATCTTACACATGATAAAGATAGAAATGATTAATAAAAAAACTAAATCGAGAATTTCAGCCTGCCTGATTCTCAAAGAACAAGTCATTCTAGAGCTACAGAAGTAACCTCTCCAGCTTAATTAATACTACTGAGCTCTCTTGCACTGCACTATCGATTCAGCAGCAGGTGTTAGCTCCCTTGATATGGGTTTGTTCTCTCTAGCATTTCCTACAGGTTTAAAAATAGTGACAACCACCACATATAAACCCTCACTGCATATCAAATCCTACAATCTAATATACCCAACTTACTTACTGAGGTGAATGAAAGCATGGAATGAGAATCGCCACAGGGTAATACCAGAAGAGGAGGAGGAGGAGAAGGAAGAAGAGATCAATACACATTCTGAAAAGAGACTTCCTGTTATTGTAGACTGCAGATGTTCACTTCAATTCTGTCTTTTGACTAGCTTTGCCAATGAGCAGGATATGCTTTTCTTTCAAGAAAAAAAGAGGAGTGGGTTTGTAGCAGGGAGGGGGGGGGGGAGGGATCCGCCCACTTTCTGGCTCATGAGGCACAAACATGCATAGCAGGCAAAGGTGTCCTCAGAACATGATCGATGTCATTCTTATTTCTCTCGTACTATACCTTGGGGATGTTGGAAGAAGGGGTTTGGTTAGTTGAATATACCATGATAATGAGTCCATGATGGGAACATACTTGTTTCAGTTTCTAGGTTTTAGTTTTGACCATTGTTATCCATTAAACTGTAAGAATGAGGAACATAATATGCACAATTAGATCAGGCATTGAGCAATTCTGTTGAGCTGTGCATCAAATAGATGAATTCAGGAACTCATGTTTATGTGATGTCACATACCTATTAGATTAGGCATTTCTGACTTGTCTGGATTTTGTTTGTTTGTTTGTTTGTCTGTTTGTTTGTTTGTTTTTTGGCCATGAAATGTAAAATAAATAATAGTTATATGGTGTTTGTTCAAACAATGTGCAATTGAAAGCCATCTATGCAAATTATTTATGAAATCAAATCTTAGTGAAAAAAAAAATATTATTATGCTTATTATGCTCTCCCCATTTCACTTAAAATGTGTTTTTCTCTTTCTATCTTTCTCTCTCTCCCCTCTGTCTGTCTGTCTGTTTGTCAATGGTTTTCTTCTGTACATTCAGACAACCATGCAAAAACCATGGCAACCACCAAAATGGTATAAATTTATTGTCAAAGATTGGAAAAATGAAGACAAAGAAAGGCTTGATCACAAAGAAAGGCATAGACTCACATGAGGCATATGAAGTCATCTATTACCCTGTTTTACAGGCAAAACAACCAGACTCACACTCATTCTGACAGCTCTGAGCCTGACACACCAATCAATGACAAGTACTTACATCACCACCATTGGCTCCTTGTAGTACCTGTCAATCTGTCAACTAAAATTCCAGTGATATTTGAATTGGACTGCAATGAGAACTAGCATGCTGTCAGTCAGTATAACACCTGTCATCTCTCCGCTTTGTAATCAATCGTTCTACGTACATGTTGCTCACCAAACAGACAGCTCATACTCTAGATGGCAATCATCCATTGCGGAAGAAAAGAGTTAAGCACTTGTCAGGTTGCATTATATATGTTTTTTTTTTCAAAATTTCTCACAACTTGAAAGAAAAATTTCCAGAAAATGTTATCTTAATTATTGATTATGCATTAGTGAAAATCCGTGCTATTGAATGAGGTCCAAAAAGCTTAATATTATTCTCTTTTTTGTTTTATTACTAAATAAGCACACAAAAAGAACTCAGTACAAGAATCATTAACTCATCTCAATATGTTTAAGAGAGCAGAAAAGACATTCTGCTGTAGGGAGAAAAGTGAGGACACTTAAACTCACCCATGTATATGTGTGCTGCTCTCATTGGCATGGTATTCCTTATCCTTATTACCTTATCTTTTCCACAATTAGAGAGCAAATCCCATGGAATACTACAGAGAAAACGACCCTACATAAGTGTACATCAACTGAATCCATTAAATAGAATGCAAGGAATATGGAAACATTCACTTGCCTCCAATTTGATGAGATCCACTTCATTTGAAACATTTCTGTTCTTCATTATCAACATGAACAAACTTTCCTGGAACTGATTGAATGAAAGTGTTGCTACTCACATGCTTTCCACATTACTCACAAAGAAAACCCAACAAGAATCGGATGATTAGAAACATACTCTCAGACATAAGCACAGGATACACAACCAAACAGAGAGGCATGCCTTACAAACTTGAATTTCTTTGAATGTATAATTCATCTGCAATTGTGTTCAGTGAGACCTTACTAAAGCCACCACCTTACCCAGAATTAGGCACCTGCTTTGGACCTGGTTCAGCTCAGATCATAAGGATCGATTCCACTGCCACAAATTCAATCATTGTCATCTCATACCAAGGCTGCCCATGGAATGCACAATACTGCTTTACAAGTCTACCAAGTCAAGGGAACGTGGGGCCATGGGTACAAAGCTCTCGGGTCAGGGATTATCCCTACGCTAATCCACTTGCTGGATCTTAAGGTGCTAAGTACCCCCTGATTGCTCAGTATGAGCAGATTAGACAACAGGTTGCTTAGGGGCTTCCTGGGGACAGTCTGTCGTAAGGAAGCCACAGAAATGAAAAAGGGAGGTCTTACAATTCCCAACATCCTCCATTTTATTATTTGAAGACTATTACAAGCTCTGCACTTGTGTCTGCTAAGGAGTAAGTGGTAAAACCAACTTTATTTCTCCACCTAGACTGTGTAGATAATGCCATTCTTGTGAGTAATGACTTGCTTCTCAATGCTACTAATGTAAACATGTGTCGCTTAGAAGTGGATCATTAGAGGATTCACTGAGACTTTATCTAATGGAGATGTAGAGTTGTAATTAATTGAATCGGTGGACCAGTTTGTTGCTAGCAGCCATAGTAGATCCTCACTCTTGTTGACTGATAATATTTTCTGCTCACTGGTGGCTATCTATGACAGACAGTGTATGAAATGATTGTTCAGAAGTTCAAATGTTAAGCAACACCCAAAGGGATGTACTTTGAATTTTTTGAATTTTCAACCGCCATCGAGGCAGTCCGAATCGGGCGTTCTCATTTTCACCATAATTTCATTTTCTCATATCTCCGCTACACACTGACCAAAATCGCTCAAACTTCCGGTATTAATGTAAAATGATGATTTCTATCCACATACGAAAAATCACAAGAAGCAATTCAGTATTTTTTAAGTTATTCAACATTTCATGTTTCATTGTATCAGAAAACTACCCTCCGATTATTATTACAGACACATCTGGTCGCACCTCTAAATATTCATGAAACTTAACATACATATTCATAAGACATGTGCGGATGTTCACTGTACTGTTCACTTTGCCAAAGACCCATTTTTGAGGTTACAAGTGAAAATATATGAGGTGTTTTGTCAGAAATCTCAAATTGTGCAGGAGCAGCAAACGAGAATAATGACGCCATATTCTAAGAAAAACTGATTTGCTCTTGCGCAATGAATGGACTTTCCCATACTGCACCGATCCAGTAAGTACACATAAACACAAACACAAACACAAACACAAACACAAACACACATGCATAATGAAATTAAACAAAAGCATGAAAAACAAAACAAAATGTAGTACAATAGAAGATTGATCTACTTTTCATGAAAATAAAAATAAGCGCAACAAATAAAATAATCTCACTTATGATGTGCGGTCCTACATGTATATGTCCAAATCCCACTATTCAAGTCATCTTTTGTCATATCCCACCCTTCAAATCATCTTTTGTCATTTCATTCACCCTGCAATGTAGAAGTGGCCCGTAATATAGGGGTTAGCTTTCGGAACTTTCTTCAGATAACTCTCTCATGCAATATTTGTTTCAAAAGCAAAAATCTAAGCTGGCACTTTCAAGCTGAAGGCTGAGGAATAGACTATAGCTGCCCTTTTACCCACGATCCTCCCACGATCAGACCCTACCTTGATTGAGCCAACTTCCTCAGACCTTCAGAAGTTGAACTCTAAGGGCTTATACTCTCATTACAGGGACTGATTAAAGCTGCACACGACTTCTTCCTGTTATTGTTCACACCACTAATAGAGTACATTACTTCTGTAGACATTTTTTTTTCTCTTGCACTCCTGCCCCTTTCATTTTTGTTTTTGTGTTTGTTTTTGTTTCTGTTTTTTGTTGCTGCAGCTTCCAAAAGCCATACACACCACTTCCTTGCATTAAAAGATGATGTCTGATGTCCTCTTGTACATAGCAAGAAACAACATTGAAATCAGTGGTGATCTTTATTGTCGAATCTACAGGAGTAGAATGACTTTGGTGACTTGATTTTCCACTGAGGAACATCTCCATATTGAGTGAACACCTCTTTGGAATTCACAATGTCATTTAAAGTATTCATTAGTACAAAATCTATGAAATTAAAATCCACCTGCTACAAAGTGTATCAGTTTGAACATAAAACATGCATTCAACATCTTTCCCCTCCTAACTTTCTCTTGGGGAATACATCAGGTTTTCCTCTATTATAAAAAGTAACACATCTAAGAGTATTTCTTCATAATGTAAATATAAGTACTTCCATGCATATGGGAATTGAGTTGTTGCTGTTGTTGGGTGTTTTTGTATAATAATTGCTTTCAAATTAAGGACTCAAAAATATTACAAATGGTATGTTATTTAACATGTAGTGTATGAACACCATCCAGCCTCAGTAACTGTCATTTTATGTCCTTTATTCTGTCTGTTTTGGTCTTTATCTTTCTTCCCCATTCTTTTTTATATACTTGACTGCCCATCCTCTGAAGAGAAAGTTTATAACTGAAGACATTATAAAGCTATTGATCGTACTCATGATGAAACGATCTCCACAAATATTACATTGCTTCACACAATATCAAGAAAAATGGAAAGAAACAGGCTGTCAGCCAAATTGTTTCCAAACTGATGAACTCTCCTCATAGATAGAAAAATAATTAAATTGTCATTTGATAAGTGTATTCAGAGTGAGAAATTCTGGTATCCATTTCTTTAGAAATGAAAATATTGTATAATTGTTCTTTTTGTCAAAAATTTTAGCAACTGTGAACAGTTTCTTTGCAAAGTGATGATTGCAAACATTATATATGTGACCCTGCACCTCAAAACAAACAAAAAGTCGCCAGACATGAATTTTTAGTTAAGACCATATTCTGAAAGGGCAGACTTTAAGCTTTAAAATGATGTATAACTCAAATCAAATAGACTCTCCTAACCTATCTAAATATTGGAAAGAAAGCACAAACTCAGGAAAACTGTGAACTGAGAAAAGAGGCTCTGAAGTACAGTGTCTATTCAAGCGCATAATCTTTACCAAACCGTGCTGGCTGTGCGATGAATGGGACAAAAAACAGGAAGTAAACCACCAGAGTAACAACAATAAAGGGATTATCAGATTAAATTGAAATTAAGCATGCCTCATTAACACATTCTGTCCATAATTAATGCCAACTTTCAAAGCAGTAGCACTATCCTTTCAAAAGTTATTAGAGTTGAAAGTGAAGAGTGTGGACAAGGTTTTTCAGAAATGAAAAAGGGATTCTAAAGACACAACTAATCACACTATTCTACCAAAAATGTTCGAGATAAACTGCTAAAAAAAACATACTTTCCTTCCCGTTTTATGATACCAACTTTTAGCATAATGTAAAAGAAGACCCGCTCTTTCAGAAAATATGAAAAATTCAAGTTCGGCTAGGTTGACCCATTTCACTTATTTTCAGTCCTCACGCAAAATCAGTGTGTGCGACTTTATGTTTGTTTTGAGGTGCACGGTCACATATACTTAGGGGCACTTACTGTGTAGAATCCCCTTCTTGAATGCACAGGCACACACACACAAAAAAAAAAGCTTGAGTAAAATTTAATTCATTCCTTCATTTATCTCCATTTCAAAACATAACATTTATTATTTAACTTTCGTAATGATTGCATTGCTTTGACTTGTTCTGTTTTGTCAACTTAACTGACATTTTTTTTTTCTCAAATCTGTCAAAGGTATGTATGTTACAGTACAATGGGTCAGCTACTCACAAGGGCTTTTCCTTTCTTGCTGCTTCCCCCACCAATGGCATTGTCTTTGTATGTAGTCAAAACGCCACATTATTTCTACTTGTATGTCATATGTCCTATGAATTTTTCTCTTTTTGTATCTCATTTTGTACATTCATGTTTTATTGTATGCTCTGTATATTTTTAATGCTTGGTGCAAAATAAACTAAACTGAAGTTTGAAAAAAAAAATCAAAAATGCAACTGCTTTGCTACAATTTATACAGTTTGAATGGAGGGATCATTAAAATTGCATATGAGGCTCGTTGGAAATGATCCCCCACAAACAATCATTACATTTCCAGTGAGTAATGAGCAGACAAATTTGTGTTTGAACAAACAAAAGGGGAACTTCTGAGACCGTGGCATTTTGGGTGCTGTTCGTTATTCCGAAGGTTTGCTATTCCGAAGTTTGTTATTCCGAAGGGTCGTTAATCCGAAACACGCAAATTCCCTATACCTAGAGGTTCGTTAATCCGAAAATGAAAAAAAATTTGTGGGGTTATTCCAAAGGTTCGTTACTCCGAAGATCGGTTAATCCGAAAATGAAATTTGGAACAATGAACCTTCGGAATAACGAATCTTAGGAATAAAGAGCCTTCGGAATATTGAACCTTCGGAATAACGAGCTGTAACCGGCATTTTTACCCCCCTCTAATCTGCATGCATGACTGTGACTAACATTACTGCTCTAGAAAACTATGACACTACACAAAATTTTCTCATTTTGCATATTTCAATGAAAATGCTCACTAAAGAGTCTATTTAATCATGGAAAAAATTGTTACATGAAGCTTTCCTTTTTTTTTATTCATCATAGACAACAACATACTGTTATTTTCGCTTCCTGTGTATCATTCAAATTCATGTCCAATTTCAATCAACACTTTGTATATTCTGTTGAAAAAAAAAAGAAAATAAAGCTTGAATTAAATGAATTGATTGTAAATGTTTGTAACCTGAACTTTTTGAATTATCATTGTTGTTACAACAAGGTATACACTGACATTTATACCAATCATGGGCTGAACTGTTAAAAGTTCTGAGACTATGAATAATCTCACACATATGGACTACTTTAGGAGCTATCATGCATCTGGGGGATTAAAATGTGTGATCAGTTGGTCCCAATAAGGAGAGGGATGGGCACAAGGGAGGGGCAAAATGTTCATCCTCAAGATTAGAGGTAACTCTCCCATGGGGGCATGATAATGCATGCGAATGAGATTTTCTCATTAATCTGCATTTATGACATTGTTCGTCATCTCTGGTATTTTCATAATTAAGTCCCTAATAAGGAGGGCGTGCCATATCTATGCAGTCACTGTTAACTGGAATAGTTCAAAGTGCAAGAAGCCTAGCAAACTTGATAATGTTCTAAGTGCAAAAGCAATTGGGATGTTAGAGATTGACACTTCCATTAAAGTCCTGTCATACTATGGTCTTGACACGATATGTGTATTAGATAGCTGCATAAGTAGGTATAAGAATAAGTATAAGGTATAAGTAGTTACTGGGATCTATATTGACTATGATACACAGAAAAATAAGACCATGCATCATTGCATCAAGTTCTCACATGGGTTAATTATTCACTGGGCTTGGAAATATGCATCTTTTTTTGTATCAACCAAACTGATATTTGGTTTGAATATTTTCTGAGAGAATCAGCCATTTTTGAATCATAAGAGTAGTGTTTTGAATGGTCATAAGAAACACCCTCTCTTTCTTTCTTTTTTTGTTCTTTTTTTTTGTTTCAAGTTGGTTTTCTACAAGGATGAGGCTTGTCAAGGTGTCCATGAAAAACTCACTCAAACCTAAAAAAATTAGTCAGTATTAAGTTTTAGGGAAGTCTGACAATGTAGTCACACTGACTGGTATATTATTTCAAATCTTCTTTTAATTCCATATGAAACATAGGGTTATTCAATACATTGAAACAGATGCTTAATAAATCCACACTTATAAGAAAAGGGTGTCCTTCCTACAGGCTTTGATTTCCATCCTCTATTTAATGAGTTATAAGTCATTCTAAATCAAAATCTCCTCTGTACAACTGACGGCAAATTTCATCTGACAGCTCTATTTTGTTCCATTTTGTGTTGGAAGGTCTCAAACATATATATAGCATTAACAATAGGAATGCCAACATAAATACAATACAAAGTTGAGTCATCGTTTATAATCATATACCTAGAGCCAAAATCCAAGGTTACAAATAAATTCACACATTTTTAAAGGGATTAACTCAAACACCTTCCCTTCCAGGAAGAGGAAAAAACGCCATGGAAGGAACTGGCCAAAGATCTGTGGTCAAACTTCTGTAAACTGACCTTCACAAAAATAGGCTTTCCAAACCTGTATCACATGTCCTGTGAATGCCAAGGATTATAATTATATAATCTAATTTAAAGAAGGAAAATTTGCCAGGACAGCTGCACAGGTAAACACTCCTCTCCAGAGTAACCCCTAATCACAGCGTTAGAGAAGTGCTGCAAAAGTCACAACTTGATGCTCTTCAAACAAACTTTACAAGCACACATCAGTCGTGAAACCTAGCAACCAAAAAACATCAATGCCATTTTGAAACAGGACCCTTTGCACCATAAAATGAGGCATTTGTGTCATTATTGTATGGTGGTGGTAGGGGCAAATGGCAAAGCTTTTAATAGATGATGACTCTTAACATCACTTTAAGGTGCTGAAGCTGATGAGAATTGACAAAATGAGGGCAAAGGTGGAGGGGCTGGTAAGGGTGAGGAACTATTTTAAGAAGTCACAATTGCCAAGACTGTGTATGTGTGTTGTGTGATTATAATTGCATACTTCTATAGAAATGCGCGATGACTTCATAGCTGTTCTAGTGTTTTAACAAGTTGTTGGGGATTCACATATATGTTTGTTATTTCAATATTGATTTCTTTATGTATTCTTTCAGGTTGTTGACATGCATGAGCATTCAAACAGCAATTTTACTAGTTCTCCCAGAATTGTACATTGGCTGGTAAATACATCAAAATGGAGTAGGCCTACATTCTAGAGGAGTTTGTACACACAAGAAAGACTAAAAATCTGTGCATAGGCAATTACCAAAACATTGGAACTTTTGTTTAGCTTTACATTTTTTTTTTCCTAAAAGTAATTTCTCATTCAAATGTATTTCATTATAGATATTTTTCTCTGTTAATTCTCAATCATTTAGAGATTACTATTTCATCAATACGACAATTCCAATCTATTTGGCAAAAATAACAATTAGGAAAAAAACTTTGCGTAAATTTTAAACTCAGATAAAACAGTCATACTGTGAAGTACACTGTAAATGACTATATCAAGTTTTTTTTTTTTTTTTTTTGGGGGGGGGGGCCTAAAATACCTTGGTCACATCATGCTTAAAAAGTCTGACTCAAAATGAAATGACTGTGCACAAATGTATAACTTCACATACTGACCATGCAATGGATCCTGTTAATGGAGACAAAAAAAAAATACTAGTCATAGTAGTCATACTAGTCAAAATAGATTCACAAGAGATGAAGTCATCATCTAAACTATTCTCAATAATAAATAAGAAATCCTAACACTTTGATCAGAGTCATGTTTGAGATTAAAAGAAGAAGAAGATTAATTAGAGTCAGAGAAACTCTCAGACAGTCATGGGATTTCATGTCATCAACAATTATGGACTGATGGCATACTTGATGTGTGTCTTCAATTTTACAATTATCATTTGGAACTGCTTGGCCCCATAGAGCATGAATCCTGTGCTTGCCACAGACAGTATTTCATCAGACATCTATCTGTGAGATATTAGAAATTGTAAGTTGGCATACACACATGTAATCATTTGGGTAGAGAACGGATTACATGCTTCTCACATATATGCTCACTGTTACTCTCCTTTCCTTTTCTTTCAAATACTTTGCTAACCTGCAGACTCATTCTAATAAACTCACTGAAGCCTCCGGCAGGCACATGCAGAATGCGACCTGATCATTACCCAGCAAATCAAGCAAGGTCTAACAAGACCAAACTCCGTTATTTTTAGCCCTCCAATTCCATTTGGGATCCTGGCACAGAACACCTCATCCGACACACACACTCACACACATACATACACAAAGAGTCAGCTTCTGATAAAGAAGTCCAGTCTACAAGCTCTGTCATCATGACGACAAAAACAGGAGAGGCAGCTGTGTTAGATGTACATTTTAAAATATCTTATCGCAAATTTTGGTCCCTTTTCGAGGGGGAGAACTGTGAAGTTCAAGGCTGTAGGGACTCTCTGCATAGGGCAGATTTACACCAAACTCATCACCAGAAAGTTCAGAGGGATTTGAGGGAACAGGAGCCTATACTCTAAAAATTCCTTCCAGTCACCTCCTCATCAACGCAGGTTGAATAGTTCACTTGTAAAGTTATGTATTTTTTTGAACCAAAACTTGAGCTATCATAGACCACATCATCACGACAACCTGAATTTATAGCTAATACTCACATGATAATGTGTGTATGGGTGTTTTTTTTTTTCAGCAAAGTTCACATTTGTTATACAAGAAAACCTTGTTCAGAATGACAGTGCCATTAAATGTCTACATGGAAACTTAAAATATGTGCAAGCTCAGTGCCCAGTACTATATGATGTAAATCAATGAGCTTGTGTAATATGTGTTTTGATATGTGTTCTAGATAAAATGATAAAATCTATCTGGAAATAACTTTGTGCTGTCTGTTTAAAGGGATGGTACAGTACTGGTGGAGATGAGAATTGGGCTTTTAACTTTTTGCAAGATACCAAGAAAACACTTCTGATATAGTACAGAGCACACCATTTTAAGAGGAATTCAAAGTTTATTTGATGAAAATTGGGTTTGGAATGACTGAAACATCAAAAAACAAAGTAAAACAAAGCAATCGTAATAAAGTTTGGGTCCCACACTTTATTAGAATCGCTCTTTTTTGGATATCTCAGCCATTTCAAAACCAATTTTCATCAAATAAATGTTGAATTCCTCATAGAATTACATTCTCTTTCATATTTCATGAAAGGTTTCTCATAATTTCAACAAGAAATGTTAGAAACCTGAAATTAGGTCTCAACCAAAACTGTACAATCCCTTTAACAGATGACATGTGTTTGAGTGTAGGCAGAGCTTATTGTGAAAGATTTTTTGTCATTGAATATCTTTGTGTGTAATGATAAAGTCCCCTCTTGTAAGAGGAAAAACACTCTGTCCCTCAGATAGGACATAAAATGGAGATACCATATGTGTAAGAATCACAACTCATGCATGTAACATATTTTGCTTCATTCATTCAAAGAGCAGGATGCTAATCCTGTGAAGTGGCCACCCACCTACCCACCCATGCACATAAAACTGTGCATTTATCTTCAAATGTAAAGTCCGAAAAGCTAGAACATGTACCAAGAAGAACAACCTCAACTGTTAACAAACTTGTGCTCATTTCTCTATGTTTCATAACAAAATCTAATCCTTCTAAAAGCGAATTGACATTTAAAAAAAAATCCTTACTACATGAGTCTCAGCTTTAACTTAGATTCATTATACTTGGACCACACACTGTCTCCATGCCCAATGTTGTGCCCTGCCTACGCAGAATAGAATGCAGGTATGTTCATGATACAGTACTAGCCTCCAAACCAGTGATAGTGCACTCTCCAGACCAGCGAACTAGCCCCAGCTCTGGAAGGGAATTGCAGGAGGTGGTAATTGATTCCTTAACCAAGGAGGATGTGGATGATTTGTCTAGTGGACAGGAACACTGTCACAATTTGCCACAAGATGGGAGGAAGCAGGTATGGGCCAGTTTATGAAGACCGCTGAACATCTACTCTTTCCTGATGCACTATCAGGCTAACATATTCTTAACAAGTATCCTGATTATTTGCTTAACTAGTGATCTATTTCTGGAAATTGTGACAGAGATGAAACCTGAGTATCATCTTGATGATTTATTTTGTGATTTTCATGTTGTACAGGACATTGAAGTAAATGCATTCTTTTCCCTCCATAGCAAGAAGACATAGTTTAAAGGACAAGTTCACCTTCATAAACATAAGGATTGAGAGAATGCAGCAATATTAGTAGAACACATCAGTGAAAGTTTGAGGAAAATTGGACAATCGATGCAAAAGTTATGAATTTTAAAAATTTTTGTGTTGGAACTGCTGGACGAGGAGACTACTACAGCTTGTGATGTCATATGAGTACAACAGTATAAAGAAAATGTAAAGAAAATTCAACATATTTTCAATTTTTTCGCATAATAAAAGAGCATTTGGCTTGCCTCTTTCTAAAGGTAGGGGGAATGATATTGCCCATAACAAATGTCGGTAACGAGTCAAGGGAATGTGTACTTTTTTCAAAAGATGAAATTTTGTGAAATTCTCTTTATATTTCCCTTATATTGTTGTACGAATGTGACATCGTACACTGCAGTAGTCTTATCATCCAGCGGTTACTGCACAAAAACTTCAAAAATTCATAACTTTTGAACGGATTGTCCGATTTTCCTCAAACTTTCAATGATGTGTTCTACTAATATTGCTACATTCTGAAGGTGAACTTGTCCTTTAATGCTAACTCCAGCGCACTGAAAATGATCCTGGAATACTTCACAATTTTATCATGAGTGAAGACGGTGATGTTACAGGGACATATCACAATCGTGTTACGGGGTGTTACATCTTTGTGCAGCAAATAAATCCTGTACACTGAAAGCAGAGGTGTTGCACAGCTATAAGAAGGGTAGATAAAACACAAGGTGAATACACAACTAATTGGGGGGGGGGGGGGTGTGTGCCGATGCCCTTCCAGTGACAGCAATACTACTCCATATGTTCCCTTGGGTATATTTTCAGTGATGGAATATATTTAGGATCACAACACCCTACACCCAAAGGATAGACCTTGACCAGGCATGACAAACAGGAGGGATTAGAGGCAAGGTCTCTTTGGGTTATTAGAGCTGCTAAAGATTAGCAGTTTTCTGATCCACTTAGACATATTTTCTTGTTACTAAATCAAGCTACTCTTCAAAACTGTCAAGAGTGAAAATCATTCTGATATATCTTTTTTTCAGTCTTGTACGCTTTACAGTGTTCAATAGAGGACCTACTTCAATAGAGCTCTAGTGATGACAAGAGTTTAACTAGGGCATGAACCCCACTTTGCACCAGGTAGATTTCAAAGTAGTCACTGTCTCAGACCTATTTGTGCTAGACAAAACGATGTTTCATATCTCCTCCTAAACCACTCCCAATTCCTAACCCCATCACCCCACACCCAAACCACTTTTTCCCAGTCATCTCACTGCAACACAGAATGTGAAGGACAACTGATGACTATCCTTTATCAAAAACACTATTCACTTCTCCCAAATCTCCAGCTGCAAAGAAGTACTGTAAAAGTGGATATTTTTGAGCAACTGATTTTTTGCTCTTGGCCGGTTAAGAAGAGTTTCGCATGTTTGTAAATCCATGGAATCAAGACATCAACTGCTGGTACATTATGGCAAGCAAAAATATTCGCATGCTTTTATTTTCTGGTTGCACGAAATGCGCAAAAATTTAAACATCGTGAAAATTTCCACTTTCACAGTATTTGCATCCATATAGTTGCAACTATATAAGCACTTGGTTCACAACTGAACTTTGGTGAAATGACGGGTTTAGCAGATAAATGACTTGCATCTACGTGGAGAGATGCTAGGTTCCTACCTGCCTCGTTATTTTGAGAGTTAGAATAGAGCTAGCTAGGAGGTTTCCTCCAGGGCTGCCGACACTCACCCATCAAACTTATAGAGATTCTAAAGACCAACCAATGAGATACTTTTTAAATTCAATCGAATGGGTAAATTCCACTATCAGAGAGGTTTTATATATTTCCTTATCTAAACATAACAAAACTGAAACTTTCAAGAAACCTCCTGTAGAATCAGGGAGACTCAGCAGCTCAGCACTTCTCAGAAAACATATCTTTAATGCACCTCTTTTTAAACACATGAAATACAAAAAAAAAACTTATGAATGAAGTCTGCAGTATCACTGGAAATGTCACTAAATTTAGACTCTGAACAACAATAGATTTATTGAAGACTTCAGTCTTCTTGTTTTCATCTTCCCAAAGTCCCATATTCTAATCTGAATGTTGTATTGGTATCAAAATTACATCTGGCAGCCCACAAGTTGAAAAAAGGGGAAAAAGGTGAATATTTTCTTTGGTTTCTTTAAATGTTCTGGTAACTCCTGGTTAAAAAAAAAAATAAAAAAAAAATATATATATATATATTATGGAAGTGAAGTGTAATATTAGGGTCCTTTTGTTAACACTTTATCAACATGGGTTTCACTTTTGAAGGAGCTCTATGGCATTTATAATCACAGCATCCTACAATGTTATTCATGACAATTACTGCAGTGCAGATGTGTGTGTATGGGGGGGGGGGGAGGGTAATCCAAGTGGCACAGTGTGTGTCCAGCTGAGATATATGTAAAAATATATATTCTGCAAATGAAGAGGCTCACAAGGGGGGTCTTATGATTATTACATCACCCTTTCAGAAATCAAATTTGGAATAACATCTATCCTACTGAGGTACACAAAAGCTGAGTATACACACTTGTTCATTGGGGCTCACAAAAGGGGGCTTGTGCTAATGGAGGGACCTGTTGTGAATGAATGCGATATTCTTTGACCTACATGGGGCAGCAATCAAGCAGATCTGGCCAGGCCACTTGGTTGCTAGACATTGGTCATCAGCAGAGCTTGTCGTAGGTTGACCACAATGTCTGGAAATCAGTGGGGCACCAATCAATCAAATCCTTTCTCTGTCATTCAAGCAATCATTGTAATTACAGTTTCCTTCCCTGACCCTATAGTATTCTAAGTTCTAGTCAACATACAGCTCTTTGTTGGTTCTGGTTGGAAAATATCACTCTAAAACAAAGTGATGTTCTTATAAATCCTTCAGTACCTCAGATATTTTCACAGAAATTGCCAAAAAATGTTAATAGTTTTGACAATATCATGATAAACATTCTTTGTGAATCAGTATGAAGAACAGACAGAGATATCCATACTCATTTATGGTAACTCGCTACTCGTCATGGCATCTGATGAGAACAATGTGTTCAATGAGTGAGTTAACTGCTTCTCACCAAGAAATCTTAAGGATAGGTTGTGCAGCCTGGACAAAGACACATATCAAGACCTCACATCAGAGTGACAAAAAAGACACTTTTTTGGCAAAATAAGAGGTATATGTAACTGTTAAAAGCAGCAGTATGTAAAAGACATGCAGCTTTCTTCTTAAGATTACATTAACAAGAATATATAAATTCATTCATATGAGACTTCATTCACTTGCATGGACTTGAGTGAATTAACATCTTTGAATTTGTTCTGCTAAATTATCCTGCAGGAAGACCTTAACCTGTTGAGGACAAGTCCCAAGTATACTCAGTCAGGTGTCTATGAGAAATGTGTGTTATAGCAAAATCAAACTGTCCTCAATGGGTTAAAGTATACCCGATTATAGAGGCAACTTGAGAGTTTTGAACATAAATTTTCAAATAAAAAATTGAGTGTTGATGAGAGCAGATACGGTACAATCTGTAAGTATGGTGTGACAACAGAAATTTGAAATCTCGTTATCATAAAATGACTAATAAGATGATCAACATTACTCTACAAGTATCTGGACTTATGGATCAAAAATATTTGAAGACAGAAATTCAAACATAGATAAAAAGAAATACATTCAAGGTGTGTGAGAGATTAGTTTATTTATTTGATATGCATGACAACATCTAACACTAGATAATCCTCAGCATACATTTCTTTGTGAGGTATGCAAGTAAGCTAACACACTCTTTTTAAACTATTAGAGCAAAAATATCAGAGCACAAAGCATAATCATGAAACATAATCGATATTAACAAATTTGCCTTTATGACCTTGGCCAAATTTGTGAATAACTAAGACATAAAAATTGATCCTCTGAGACTTACAGGCAGGCTGAAGTGAAGAAAAGCTTGCTGTACACACACAAAAATGGAAATCTCCAATGTACTCTGGCTGCCTTTCTCTGCTATCAGATTGTCATGATAGTCCAGTGAAAAATCACAATATAGCCAACCCGCAGTGCTGAGCACATCTCAATCCAAATGAATGACACTCCTCACTTGCGTCAACAAGGCTTTTATACTCCTTCCCCGATCCTGATGAAATTTGTATCTGAGCAACTGATAATATGCCTAGGTGCGTGATGTGCAGTGAGCGTGAAGCAGCAGGAACTGCCACCACCCCCCCCCCACCCTTCAAAATAGGAGTAGGCCTGGAATTACGGAAATTCATTCTTAACACTAAAAGAAGAGGGGACCTTACAGATTAGGCAGGATGGCATATCAGCCAATCAGAGCCATCAGAAAATTAAGGTCTCTGGCCTATCGTCTTGAGTCATTATCGCAGTGCGAGTTGACAGGCAGACGAAGAGATGGTTACATCCTTGGAATTTGGTTAATAACATGATATCGAAGAAGGGAGTAGTGGGGAAAAAGGATTTCTTTCCTAAATTAGGGTCCTGAAATATTAGACAGGGCATATTTGTATCTACTGTGGCAAAGAAAACTCGAAACATGAGCTTTTACGCAGAACCAGAAGTAGAGCATTTAGCCATAATAAAAAGGAAACCTTGCTATAAAGAATTGTGTGGGATGGCTAATGACAAAATTATTGTAACAAACTGTGGCAGCACATGGGCTCTGATGCCTTTGGATATTTTAGAATCAATGGTAAAAATCTACTTGGTCGGCTCAAAGTCAAGTTATGTCTGATTTTTACTTTGACACTTCTTGTGAAAAACTCATCAAAACCTTTCTGAACAATGAACACTTTTTTACACATATTTGATTATACACGATATATGAATATCTGAAACAGTGAAAAAAGAGAATGCCAAGATTTTGATGATTATCATAACTTGTACAGGTCATCAGAATGTCAATGAATATGCTGCCTAACATAATTTTCATTACAAAAATATAAAGGTACGGCATAGCTAGATCAGAACTAACAAATAGTGGGAGCCTATCCCATTCATCATTATTTCAAAGCCTGAATATCTTGTAGGGCATCATTTGTGATTCTGCACTATGATATAAAATATCATAAATAGATATATATGATATTTGGTGACATTAAAAGTCTGAATCTGGAATCTGGAATTTTGTTATATAAACGGTATTATCTGCATATGACAATACTTTCACTCAACATAAATGCAAATCTATTTATGCACATACAGACAAACATAAATACATACATACAAAGAGGGAAAAAATCCTTTTTTTATACTCTAAACATGAAAAGGGTAAAGAAAAAAATTTATTGAGAATCTATCTCAAATGTTGCTAATGTTGTCAAAGGAAAATATACTCAAATCAATGAATGGCTTTTAAGACTTTCAATACAATTTCTACTTGTTTTTAGTCATCTAAATTTAATTAGAAAAACATCAACAACTGGGGGCCATTTAATCTACAAGAGGCATACATCATACAATGATTTTAGAGCACAAGCAAAATAGTACAGGTACTGGGAAGGTTTTACACAGCAGTTCTTCTTGCCTTACATGCAAGTCATACATGACCCAGGATTTTTTAGAGGGTGCAGCATGACAATGCATTCTGACTGTCACACAGGCGACTTGTCCAGCAGACCTAACTCAATAGGAGGCAAACATGGATCAGCAGTGACAGTTATTCCGCTGCAGTTGATATAACGAGAATGTTTGGAGGGAAGGGTTTTATTACCGGACAAATCCTGGTCAAAAGATTGGACCAAATGCTGGCTGCCTTCCGTCAGCCATCATTCCACATCAGTGGTCTTGATGGCGAGTTAAAAGGGCATCATGGCACTCCTACAAGGACTGCCCCTCATTTTTGCTCACTCCAATTCCCTTTTTCTTCTCTTTGCAGTGCCAGCACGGCGGGGATATCCTCCAGTGCCGACAGTCTAGGGCTGATAAGCAAATCAGTGTGGCGGATTGTTAGTACACACCCGATAACTAATTACAATCAATTATGACTGAGTGAAAGGTGCCTGCCTTTCCATGTGTGATTCCTAGCATACACACACACACACACACACACGCTAAAAAAAAATGGCTCTCCACCCTTCAGTGTTTCTATGGCAATGAATGAAAAACATGCAACTGACCAGAACTAAAATTCCACTCATTAACGAAAACCTGCACCTGTGTGTCGTGATGGAGGTGACTTGCTGTAACGTAATCTGATGTTGTGGGACTTCTATCCCAAGTCTTGGATTGTTTCATCTTGATTAGATTATGAAACAGCTACTGATTGATTTGTCCAAACTGCCAAAGATTCTAAAAATCCTGCAATGCAACATGCAATATAACAAGGAATACTGTTCTTGATTGAACATCACACTGGTTCACTTCATCAAAGTTGCTGGGTTTTGGTAGGTGTTTTCTTTTGCCTCACTTCTGTCTCTAGCTACACATAGTGCAATTGCATTTTCACCTCTCAAATACATTGTTCTGTATGCATCATGACAGCAGGAATGCCACAATTATGCTTGTGTGTGTGTGTGTGTGTGTGTGTGTGTGTGTGTGTGTGTGTATGCATGTAAGTAGACTGTGCATGTCAATTATTGCTGTTTGTCAATTATATTACAATCTTTCCCACAAAATATTGTTGCCACATGGTATCTTCATATCCTGATTAATACTGGGTAGCAAATGAAATAGTTGAAAGAGAGCTTTGACTCTCCTTGCCTTTTAACTTGGTACTTGTTCACAAGTTCTGAAATAATCTCAACTATAGGTACATGCATTATTTAAGTGTTTTTCTTTGTTCAGCAATGCAGGAATGGTTAAGGTGTGATTTCACGGAGCACGCAAATGATTTGCGAAGGATGCGAATGACAAAATCCAACATTCGGAAATGTTTTTCTCCAAATGTGTTCCGACAATGAAGCCGAAAACTACTCTTGCGCAATTTGTGCAAAGTTTCCATGACGTATGTGCGAATGTCGTGTGTATCATTGCTAAAGTACAGCATGTTACATTCACGACGAACACGCGACGGAAATGCGAACAACGAAACATTTTCAATAATCATGGGAGAAAATGTACCCAAGGAGAGGTGGAAGCTGTCTTGAGTTTATTTTTTGTTTCTTTCCTCTATTTCTCCTTTCTTTTTTTCTCATTTCTCTATCGTGTGCTTTCCTACATTTTTTTTTTTCCTAGGACCTATCTCCACTAGTAAAGCATCTGATTTTTTTTGCAGTTCCTCCAACACATAATCTCTACAGTTCAAATGAAATTTTACATACTTTAGATTAATTTTAAGTGTATTCTGCAATTTTTTTTTTGTGTATATCAAACACTTCTTTCTCTTTGCTAGTCTTTAATTTTTTTGTTATTATAATTGTTAATATTTGTTTCATGTTTAGATGTATGCTACGATTTTTATTTGTAGAAAACGTATAGGTCATACATCCCCCAAACATGCGCTAAACGTTTGCGAGAGTGTCTCAAAAGGTACAAGAACAGTTTGGGATTACGTCGTAAAATGATCGGAAAAACTTCACAGATTTTGCGTAACATACGCGAGATATTCTTCAAAGATTCGGAGTCTATTTGGGGTTTCACAAACATTTTGCGAACATCGCGCATGTCTTGCGAAGGTCTTGCGCATATGACGAGGCTTCAAAGACACTTTCGAGAACAATTCAAGAGCAAATCACGACCAAGTGTGCAGAAAAGGTTCGCAAAAAATTTCAAACTTTTTTGAAATTCTCGCCGAAGTAAAAACGACATTCGCGAACAATTGACAACGCTTCCGAACCCTCACGTTCGTTTGGCGATCTTTTGCAGACTAAAATACGAATGCTGGATTTTGCCATCCACATCCTTCGCAAATCATTTGCGTGCTCTGTGAAATCACACCTTTAACCTTTCTAAAGACACATGTCATACCAAATACTTGAATAACCCTGAACTGAGTTGGACTGAGTGGAGAAGTGGATATACACAAAATGGAAAATGTCTAAACCCTGAAACATGATAGGTAAAGTGATTTTGAAAAGTAGGAGAGACTAATGATTTGTGAGAATAATTGCCATATTAAGAGTTTTCATTCCAAAAATCTTTTCAGCAAGCCGAATGAAAGTGCCCCTGGATAATTGTCAGCTTCCTGAAAAAAGAAAAATTTGATCAAAATGAGAGACATGACAATTAAGAGCTTATCTCATTTGTCATACCTACTTGAAGTATCCATTACACGGGTTGCTTCAACCTTTACAGCAATGATAACAAATGCAATTAACTTTGAAAGATTTTTTTTTTCTTGTCTTTTTTTTTTTTTGGGGGGGGGGGGAGAGCATCAGTTAACATAATATGCTGATGTTTGCTCTGTCATCATGGGCTAGGTATCTTGAGTGAGACAGGGCATCGGCCTCATGATTAGATTGGAGAATGAAAGAATTAAGGGAGTCTAATCCTATACTCATTCTTACATTATTTTAGATATCAACAAGATAGGATTGACTGGAACCAGCTGTCCATAAACTAATCTGCTTCTAAAATACAATTTTTCCATGCGTATATGCCTACTGATACCATCCTGGAACCAGGGAGGTTGCCACTTCACTATGAAACCAAGATGATATTCCAGAAAGTGTGTCTAAAAACTTTGGAAATGGGTTTATACATTAGTTACGTTCAGACGACAAGCCCTAACCTCGAGGTTAGGTAACCTTGAGGTTAAGCTCTTGCCCCCTAACTTCGACGTGCGTCCACACGACAAAGTTAACCTCGAGATTCAACTCCTGCCCCTTTGAGTGGCTCGTGGTTAGAGTGCTAACCCTGAGATATCTTGTGGCTCTTAACATGGAGCTAACCTCAAGGTTAGCTAACTACGCGCGCGTCCACACGGTCCATACGAGTTTAACTAGTTTCCTAACCTCGAGGTTAAGGCTTGTCATCTGAACGTAACTCTTAGTACCTCAGGAACTACAGGAATTTACATTCAGCTAAGGTTAGATCATCACCTGAAAAACCTAAGAGTGCAGAAACATTCTTCCAGTTAGCATCAAAGTTCTTAATATGAAATCAAAATAGCCTGATGCCCACTCCAAATTTAGAATTATTAAATAAATCCCAGGGTCGTGTGTTGAACAATGGAGAACATAAACAACCTAAGTTCTACTTCAGTTGCACTGCATATAATTTTTCTCTGTCTCTGAATATGGAGCACTGCGAAAGCTTTTAATGTGGTAAATCGATGAAAACCAGTGAGTCTGAGAGGAGTAAAGGTCTCTATAAACACAGAGTTTTGCCAGGGATCCGGTGCACCCAAAAAGAATTTCCCTCTCAGACAGCCAGTGTGTCACTCCAGTCCATTTAGTGTGATTTGGACCATGCTTCCTGCTGCACACAGGATTCCATTCCCGGTTTGTGGGACTGTCTGTACAACATCTTGTCGGGTGTAGCAGGCACAACAAACACTGGAGGCCCACAGGATGATGCACTCTGTCAACGAGGATGTTCCTTGGCCTCCTTCAAGAGACATTTTTTTTTTTTTTGCCATTCCCTCCTCATCTTCCTTGGATACTAGTGTCTCTCTCCTCTCTCCTTCTCCCTCTCTTTCATCTCTGATTTGTATCTCTGTTTCCATGCTCTTCATCTCTTCTCTTTCACTCAATATCTATATCTGTCTATAGGTGTCTCTCTCTTTCATTCATTGTCTGCCTCTTTCTTATTCCTTATCGCTATATCA
Organism: Diadema setosum; assembly: GCA_033980235.1. Lineage (NCBI taxonomy): Eukaryota > Metazoa > Echinodermata > Echinoidea > Diadematoida > Diadematidae > Diadema > Diadema setosum. The sequence goes on from CM067064.1 coordinate 6,728,420, forward strand.
TCGGCAGTCATCCGAACCATCGTATATCCTGATTTTCGGTCAAATTTTTGATTTTGAGATTTTCTGCCATTTTGATAGTGGACATTCCATTATACATATTGTAAAGTTTTCAATTTCTAACTTGATGTAATTTTTGTGTAATTATCACTTTTACAGAGTCATGTCATTTCATTTTGTTCATTTCCCCATAGGCGAGCATATTAAAACATAGCAATACACCGTCCTCTCCTATATATGACGTTTCAGATGACCACAAACACAGTGCGTGCAGTCAAGGAGCCGTCGTATATTGGGCGCATTGACTTTGCCCGTAATCTTAGTGATATACGACGGTTCGTTGACAGCAAGTACAGTGCGCGTGGTCAACAAAACTGTCGTATACATGGTAAATGACAATGGTCTTTGCAAAACGAAAAAACATACATGTAGATCTCGTGATTTCCTGACAATACAATTTGACGAATATATCACATGCTAAATTAAGAATTAAACTCTTATATTACATAAATATTACAAAAATAACTGCAAATGCCAGACATAAAAGTGTAGCAATCATGATAAAAAAAAAATGGGTAAACTTCAAATGCGATTTTCTCAAAATATCATTCTTATGTAAAAATTGCATATATACATTTGGATGACCACCAATGATGTCTCCCTCTCATTCACTATCTATTTCTGTCTTACTCATTATTTTCTATGTCTCTTTTTGCCTTCCTTATTCTTTATCCATGTTATTCTTGCTTTCTCTCATTTGTTCTATCTTTTTCTGCCTATCTCTCAATCATTATTTCTATCTTTCTATCATTCATTATCCATACCTGTCTCTCTCTTTCTCCTTTATTATCTTTGTATCTCTCTTTCTTTCATTCATTATCTTTAATTTGTCTCTCTTTCTTATTTACTACACCTATATATGTATCTCTCCCATTCATTACTTGTCTGCCTCTATTTCCCTCCTATGTTTCTCTCTTCTTCCCTTTAATGTCTGTTTCCCCATCCCCTGATCTCTTTCTCTCTATATAGTTTGAGAAAAGGAGAAACCTTTCTCTTACTCTGTATGTCACGATGTAAATGCTGCACATAAACAATGTCATATTTAAGCTGCCCTTTGATTCAGTGGCAGATCCCTGGGGGGGAGGGGGGCACCAAGCATGCACCCCCCTTACATTTAAAAATAAATAAATAAAAAGAAAAAAATGATTTTGTAAAGGCGCTTCCTTCCCCCCTCCCCCACAGAATTCCTGAATCCGCCCCCGTGATTTCCTCATTAGAAGTCACTCAGAGATGGTCTCAGTTACCCAGCATCTCAATCTCGATGTTTAAAGGTCCAGTTTACCTTTGGGAGCAGTGATTTCAAAAATGTTCAAGATATCACATTTGATGCATATGTGAAGGTCTGTTGTATCATAAAACATCCTACCATATGAAATATTTGCAATAAAACCTAAAATATAAGGAGATATCAGGGTTTTTCTCAGTAAACCGTAACTGTATACGGTTTAGTCTGGAAACATTTTTATTATAACTATTGTTCACATTTTGTGTATTAAACAACACTTAACATCGATTATATGGATTCAAATTTTGACAGTGGTTCTTTCTATCCCTAACTCACATTTTAGAACTATTTTAAAGCACTAATGCTTTCATCTGCAAATGGTAAATTATGCCTTTAACCTCATTTGATTGGTACAGTCACATGACTGGGACAGAGGTCTTACTTCCCAAGTCATACCAATTAAGTGGCAGCAACTGTACTCCCTTTTGAATTGAATCCTTACCTTTCATGGCAAAACAATTCTTTTCCTCACACAATGGGGATAAAGTAGGTCACAAGGGAGATGAAAGAATGCAGCCAGGAAACATTAATTACAATCAATTATTGGGAGATTCTCTGGGATGGGAATCCAGGAGTCACAGCAACTTGGTGAGAACTTCCTAACAGAGGCCTTCCTCTGTCTACAGAAGTATTGCTGTACAACAAATATCTGTAATGTTAGACCCCCTTGTACTTTCTGTCAATCATCACAAATACAGCTGTCAAATATGGACTGGTTTGAAGTTCAGAAGCCACGTTTCTCTTCTCAAAGCCTATGCATATTCCTTCTCTCTCTCAAAAAAAAAATATAAGAACATTGAAATAAGCATTAAAACAGGTGTGGCAGATATTTTGCTTGAAACCATTTTCAGTCTTGAAGGATAAAATGTGTCTATCTAGCAAGCTTTGCTAAACTAAGCTGCATGTCAATCATGCATACGACTAAACACAACTGCTGTATCACTGAAAATCATTTTAAAGATTTTTCCCTCTTCTATAATTCACCTCAGTTTACCTTTTCCAATTAAAACACTTTGTCTTCACTAAAGGTTAATAAAGAAACATGCGAAGTGTGCATTTCATTCCTGAAAGTTGTCATTAAAAGCTCAATATGATAGGAAATCTTAGATCACTCCATAAAGAACAGCAAATACAGGATAACGATACAGAGTCGCGAAAGTAGAAGACTTTCCGTCAAGATACAGGAGGGGGCCCTGTAGTATCAGGACTCCTTAATCATTATCAAATATCAAGGATCCTCAAATCGGATGTTGCATGATTAATAATGTATCTTCCTCTAGATATTAATCATCGTTGGCAATCAAAATCTTTGTTCATCTTCACTGCAGGGAGCTCCAAATTGATCAGAGCCTTTACGAAAGTTCCTGTGCCTAGTGATGGGTTAAAGGGGGCCCACGGATGACATCAGTTTAATGAGAGGTCAACTAGAGGAGAGTTCATTTTTTAACTCCCCGCAACTTAAGTCAGCAATGGGCCACAACTGGTGAATTACTTTTTAAGAATCCATCCCACACATTATTGGCAAGTTTCCCTTCTATTCTACAAGAGTATGATTAATATGCCAAGCAGGGTTTCAATGTACTTGAATGATATAAGAGTCTCACTTTTTCATGGCATAGTCACTATTTCAAGGGAAGAATTCAGCTGACAATATGATCATTCAAAGTTAATGCATCCTTTTTTTTGCATAGCTGTGCTCTGTAAGACAGCTGTTCTTAGTAAAAAATAAAATGTTATTATCAGAACTCTACAGGAATCAGGAACCTCTGTCTTTCCTAATCTTGGCACTAAAAGTTATATCGTACATCCAGCATGATATCATGTATTTGCATATGGTTAATTCATCATTCATGTATCTTCAAATCCTAAATATGATTTGATTGGGGAAAAAGGAGGTTTTTTTATTTCAGAATATATGCACTGCAGATGCACATCAAATCATCATTATACCACAGCCTGCAAACAAACACCACTACCAACAAAATCTGGTCAGGAGCTAAACACACATTATAATTTGCAATTTATGTTCAGATCTCACAAGCATGATTTCATGGGTATTCAAATCAAGTAAAAAAAAAACCAACAACAAACAAATACGACATTCCAACAAAAAAAAAGAAATTCACATATCTTTTTATTATTACCAAGAAATGTATATTTCATGAAAGAAACACACCTTAACTCAATTTAAGACATTGCACATCTGTCTCTATGTAATTCTTTATGCCTATCATGAGACAAGTACGAGGCACCCTTTGAGCGTTTCAATTGTTTTCACTTGGTAACCTGAAGGCAGGATTATCTCATATTTCACACACAGCTGGTGATTTTGCTGCCATCTTCAGGAAGACTTTGGATTGTAATATGTGAACAAAGGGAACGAGCATCTCATAAATCAGAATTTTTTCCTTTCTAACAATGGCACATAGTGTTGGAGCCGTAAAGTCCCAGGATTATCTACTCCTTTTGTTTCTCTTTTGGCACCTCAGTTAGTTTTGGATGCTGGTGTCTTATTCCTAACTTTAACATCTGGACTGGCTGATACGGTGCCTGAAAGGAAATGGGAGATGAGAAAATCCCAGCGTTTGTGGAAGATCCATGGTTGACAGAAACTTTAGAAGATTTTTTTTTTCTATTTTCTTTTTACAAGGAAAGTGTGAGATCAAGCGAAGAAGCAGCCATAACTCACACGGTGGGAGCAGAGTGGCGGGCTCAACACATGGGCACATTTCAGAGTCTAAGCGACTTTGTCAAGCTTTCCGCCAGGAAATGAATAGAGACAGCCTGATTGGCTGGCTTCAGTCTGCTTGCAAAATGCCAAGGCTGGTCTCACGCTGCAGACCCTTTTCTTTCTTTCTTTCTTTTTTTTTTGGGGGGGGGGGAGAGGAGGAGTAATGCAAGATACATCACACTCAGCACATTTTTTTTTTCAGATAGTTGCTCTCTATTTTCTTTGACCCCTTTTTTCCCCACCAAAAACATACCTTGATATTCAAACTCATTTCAATTTTCCTTTTCCTTTTTTTTTTTTTTTTTTAATCGGACCAGTTAATAAACCATTAACAAATTCTTACTACATATATTCAACTACTTGGAAACCAGTTTGCATGCATTGGTTGTTCCTGTTTCAACTAACCCCCATCAAGCCTAGGGTAAGTATTTAAAGGCATAATTTACCATTTGCAGATGAAACAAAAACCCAGCATTAGTGCTTCAAAATAATTCTAAAATGTGAGTTACGGTTAGAAACAACCACTGTAAAAATTTGAATCCATATAATTGATTTTAACTATTGTTAAATACACAAAATGTGAACAATAGTTATAATAAAAATGTTCCCAGGGTAAACCGTCTACAGTTACGGTTTATTGAGAAAAACAACAATATCTTCTTACATTTTAGGCTTTATTGCAAAAATTTTATATAGTAGGATGTTTTGTGATACAACAGACCTACACATAAGCATCACATGTGATATCTTGAACATTTTTTAAATCACTACTCCCAAAGGTAAACTGGACCTTTAACATTTCAGGATCAATCTACTCAATAAGGCATTGTCCATAAGCCATACGATCCAATCCAGGAAAGTTCATTCACACTGAGGAAGTTGGCATCATAACAGTTGACACCTTATACAGGACTCTTGTTGCCTCCATCTTTTGTTTGGTATATTTTCTTAATAACAACTCTTAGCCTTGAGGGAAAAAAGAGGGGTTGAACCTATGGAAGCATTCAATATTAAATGATTTTCTATTTTAAGCTCCAGTAACTGTATTTCTCTTATGTACCTCAACCACCCTTTGCCAACTTTCTACATAATTTGTCATTGCCTCCCTATTCTTGACTGAAGATTTGTAAATATATGCATCATTTTGAGTATATTCTCTAACCTATGGTGTGCCCAGGTACTTAGTGTAAGTTGCCAAACTTCTTCCTCGATATTCAGTGATTCATTCATACTTGACCCAGATGTGAAATTAGTAAGCCTACTTAGGTATACCAATGTGCCTCATTCCATCCGGAAGACACAATAGTAAATATAGGGATTACTTTATCTCTATTCATCGATGATTAGTTTACAGATGTTAGGGGCCTGTTTCATAAAGAGCTGTGACTGATCGTACACTCGATTTACTGAGCGTAACTCACTGAATCAACCGTACGTTCAATATTGAACATCAGTCCTGTTTCATAAAGACACTTATGCTTGATTTCAAGAAAAATCAACCACATTTCAGGAGATTGAGCGTTACTTGTGATCAATCGCAAAGTTGTTTTTGAAACACAATTTGCGATTGATTGTAACTTACGCTCAATCTGTATTAAACAGACCCATGATCTGTGCTAGTCTGTGAACAATGCAAAGTAAGGGTTAACCCTTTGTTGTGAGTGCAGATTGGCACAGAAAACCCCATAGTGTTGTGCATACTGTTCAATGTCTATGACACACAAAGGGTTAATTCTGCCCCATCGGTGACTCCACTGTTGTATCAATTATTGACACTGTGTGCTTGTAAGCACAAAACATTAGGCAATGTCCAATATAGATGCAACATGTAATAGAAATATTGTTTCTAAATGAAATCAAATAAACAAGACAAAACTTTGTAACTTCAAACTTTCTGGGTAGCATTAGACTATCAAACTTTGCAACCTCATATGTATAGTACAGCAGTTAGATTGATGCTATATAAGCAAAATCATTTTGTGTTGCAGTCTTAACAGTAGACTACCCACCAGGGTATGCCAACACCCTTTTTCTGTGACATTCTTGGTGATCTGACTGGGTGTGTCTTTGAAGCAAAGACACCCGTTCATGTGCTCCATGATATAAACTATACCTTGTGACACAGAACCAATGTTTTCTGTTGAGGAAACACATGAATTAGAGTTTAAATGCAAAAACAGATAAACACCACTTGTTCAAAGTATTTTTTGCTCTACTTCAGGTCATCATTACATAGAGATGAAATTAATATTTTTCAAAAATACTGTGCTCATTGAATCACCAGAAGTATTTTTGAAAATATTATCAAAATTATCACATACATTTCAATTATTTTCTTTGTTTTTCAGCAGATTCAATCTCAAATATCTGAAGTTGATAAAATAAATATATCGGATTTTTCATTCAAACATTTCACATGCTCCTTCTCAACAACATTCATGGAGTCTATATTGACAGATGTAAATTTTCAGTTAGTAGAAATGTAAATATATCAGATGTTTTTGTTTATGGACATACTATGTATCTCAACTATCTAATAATGGGTAATATGCTTACATTGCATGGAACAACTTGAGCTGTATCACTAACGACATCTGTCATAATGCTCCAACTATTAATAAAATGTGGCTATTCTGGCAATTCATTCCTTTGACCACGACCTGGGGGCTTGACAAGGTAATACAAAAGGAGTTAAAATTGTTTTCCCTCATTATCCTTGTCTCCATTCATTTAACCTCATACCACTTTGTGCAGTATGTAGACTGTAGAGATAGAGGCCTATTGGGCTGGTTCACACATGCCTAAAATTAAAAACAAGTTTTTCCAATACAGATTTTAGCAATGGGATGCAAAAATCATTTACTCTTGCAGGCAAGTATCCATGTTTCAATACAAAAAACTTTTTTTTTAAAGCCCTAGCAATAATTTGCCTTGCACAATAGGTGCTAATGGATGCACATAAAGATAAACCTCCCTCACATCCCCCCCATGAAAAAAACCCCCACAAAACTTGAGCCTTTTTAATCCCATGATCCAACTTGCCACACTGAATCTGGCTGCTAGGGTGCCTAAGATGATGCTCCTGTCATTAATTTTCTGAGATTTTTTGTTTGTTGTTGTTGTTGTTGTTATTATTATTATCATTATTATTATCATTATTATTATTATTATTGTTATTATTATTATTATTATTATTTTTATTATTGTTATTATTATTATTATTATTATTATTATTATTATTATTATTATCATCATCATTATTATTATTATTATTATTATTATTATTATCATTATTATTATTATTATTATTATTATTATTATTATTATTATTATTATTATTATTATTATTATTATTATTATTATTATTATTATTATTATTAATATTATTATTAATATTATTATTATATTATAATTATTATTATCATTATTTTGTTTTTTGCCATGAGTGAACGGTGGCAAATAAAGCAGATTTTTGTATGACGACAAAAAGGCATATAACTCTTGAGTTACCACTGCAGCAAGAGGACAGGAAAGGATTTAATCATTCTCAATTTCAAACAATTCACAATGAAGCCACCTGTTCCAATCACTTGTTACAACTAGCATTGCAGGATCCCATACAAAATAGGAAACGGTCAGAAGCAGGATTACCCACAGAATGGGCAAGTTCACAGGTGCACGCATGCACAAGCCTGTAAGTGTCCAAACTGGCACATGTATACATATTGAACCCCAAGCCTAACAGTGATAATATATTACAATTATTTTGTACTGATATCATATGATCAGAAAGAGTAAATGAAATCCAAGAAAGATTTACACAGATTATTACACAGATGTCTGTTTTTTTAATGCTGCCATTTCTTATCTACTTACTCTTCCGTTGCTGAGATATGCAGAATTTTACAGTATTTTGCCTCAAATTAATAAAAAAACAATGTACTTTTTGTGTCTCGGAAAATACAATTTCAATACACCTCTGATATTTCTAAAATAAAATCGTGCACCTAAGAGTCAAATCTATAATAAGTTATCAAACATTACACTCAATAGGCATCACTGAACAGTATATGTACCATGACTACGAATCAGACATGTTGTCTCAACTTTATAGCATTTGAAAGATTTAAAGAACTTTTGATCTGTTGCACATTCACAAAGACAGAATTTGCCTTGAAGTAGAATCTCCATTAATTGATAGGGCACATTTATGTGTGTGTGTGTGTTCAAATAAGTTGTTTGCAACTAAAGTATGAATATATATTTCTAATATGTTTTTTGCATAACATAATCTACGTTATCTTATATGCCACTTGACTCTAATGATGTATCTAGAAAAAAAAAAGAAATTGAACTAACTCAATTCCATTCTTACATTGATATAATATGGCATTCTCATTGACACAAAGCAGGAATCTCTCAGTTTTGGAGTAATACTCTGCACTAATCGGCGATGATCGGCTTTGATTGAATAGGTGCATTTATGCGCTCAATTTGCAAAGACAGAATCAGCATTTGAAATTGTGATTCAAAATGCTGGTCCAAAATGCATTCACAGGGATTATGTTATGCTCAATTTTTTAGAGCTCGAAAAAGAAAAGAATAGTTGCAGTTGCTACGTTGACATATAGTAGGCAGGTAAACCGTGTTTTGCATTCATCACTTTTCAAAATGTTGATTATGGCCCAAAAATGTTGAGCATAAAACTCGTCATACGTTAAACAAAACACAACAATTACCGAATATCAAATGGTTATCACGATTTCACAGAGACAGAAAATTCATGTATCATTAGCATGCATTCTCTAATTCCCTTTGTGTCTCGTCAATTCACAGAAAAAAACAACAACGAAAAGAGAAGGGTCAACTAAAACTCTAGGAAGGAACCTACCACGCTTGCTTCTGTCCATCGTCCCAAAAATCTGTTACTTCCAGACAGTTAGCAGGAAAGACAACTTTTCCCGGATTTCAAGTCGCGTCATCCGCAAAGTAGAGAATCCAATGACAATTGGTGTACCATGGCCTCAGAGCCACAATTCCATTGTCTCTGTAATAATATGCTCTGACTCACAAGATTACGTGTCGCGAGTTGTGGCCAAAGCGGAGACCACACTGGGTGCCAAAAAATTAGGCACAAATCAAAACTTTGAATGCTGTGAACACGCTGGATCACTTAATTCAAGAATCGTGACAGGCAGGGAAGATATGGAGGGAAAAGAAAAAAAAAATTCCTCTCTATGCTACCCGCCCTCTTTTCCAGGTTGTGGCTCCTGCCCTGGCTAACTGAGCTGCGTCCCACTCATACACCCCTGCATGTGATCCTTCCAAGACACTGCAATTCCACCAGGGGATGGTGGGGATTCGGGACTGGCGGTTACCTTAACGGGAGACGACAATCTAATTACTGTCAGAGTGAATCAAAGAGAGGATGGGAGGGGTACAGCATTGCCCCCCTGTTCCTGTCCTCACAGGAACTCACAGCGGGACGGTGGTGGGGAAAGTGCTAACGATGGCGTGGAATTCGCAGGTGACTCAAGTGTTTTGGTAAGCGATATTCGCGAAAGTCTCTTGTCGTTTTTTTCTTGTCCCCTGCCTGTTTGACTTCCCCTTTTCTCTGAACCATGCTGAAAGTTTTCTCTCTCTTCTTCCCTGCACTGTGTGCCTAGAATATCTCTGCCTGCCTTTGACTCTCTCTCTCCTTCTCTGCCTTTTTCTCCATTTTTGTCTCTTTTCTCTTGCCTTATGCCAATATATCTTATTCACTTCTCAATCTTTCCCTCTCCATTTCATCACCTCTCTCTCTCTCCCTCTCTGCACCTATGTAATGTAAACTTCTCTACAATCTCAAAGTTCTATTCTTTCAAACTACAGTCAACCTTGCTTAAGTCAACCTCGCATTATGAGTCGAATAATCGCTGAAGTCAAAGGTCTTTTCATGTCTTCTTTTCTTTATATTCTATTAATTCTAATCCCTCATAAGTTGAATTTTCTCTAAGTCAAAGCAATTTATTCAGTTAAAATACTGTATATATGCCATATGAGTCTAAATTTTCAGGAATCGGGAATTCCCAACGATTTCGAGAAGTGGATAAATTCGCGATCGTGGAGTCTTGTACTGAACAGAGAAATGTACACGCATGTGTCCCATCCACATCGGGATCAGAGTTAGTATTTTCGTGCATCTTAAATTTCAAGAATAGCACCTGACTCGCAAAATTCACGAAAATAAAAACCTCACGAAATATTCGGCGCATACAGTAGATCTGACTAAGGCAAGGTTGACTGTATTACCTGTAACCCATCTCATACCCTTCCTCTGAGTCGCCCTGTGTGCCGTAACTTTTATCCGACTTTCATTACACCAGAAACCTGCCACGGCTAGCACTGCCACAAGTATCAGGACAAAACAAGAGAAAAAAATGGAGGGAGGGAGGACATTGTAAGATATTTATAACAGATCTCTAACCATCACGACATGCACTGACCCCATTCCTTTCTCCCCCTGCCTTCATTCTTTCAATGGAATGAGGAAATCACCATCAGTGCATCCTGCAAAAATGGGGACGCTTATGGAAGGCCATATCCCATCTCAGATTTCCTCGCTGATTTTAGATCGTGTTGAGGATATCAACTTTTGATGCGCTGCAGTCATGCTTAATATCCATTCAGTCATCTGGCTTATGTCTCTGTGAAGCATCCTATTTTGTCAGAGTTCCCTCCCCCTACCCTCCAAATTTCTTGCCAAAACTCAAACAATTGTTACTTCTCTGACACATTTATGAATCACAAATTAAACAGGCATTGCAATTTTCATGAAGGACATCATAAATCTTCTACAGTAATGATCATATGAATTTAAACAATCTCTGTAATCAATTTTAACACCTTCACATCATCAAATCTGTATTCAATCTTAATGAGAAAGAGATTTGTTTACTTAATTAAAAACTGGAAGATTGTACCAAAATTGAATACCTGATAGCTCTGTACCTTAGTTTCTGCTTGTTGTCTGAAAATATATAACATCATTATAAGATTTAATGTGTAAGCAGTATCCCTTTTATCTTTTCTAGTGCACTTTATAAATGTTATGTAATACTTGGGGCTTATTCAAAGTGTCTATTATGATATATGCACAGCAGCAGTCTGGGAAAATTTAGTCTAGCTCCCATCCAAGGCTTGTGTTTTGATTTCAGATTCAGTCATCTCTAAATTCACACAGGAAACTAAAACAAAAAACAAATACAATGCACAAATAAACCTGAAGGAAAATAGTTTGTTTCAAGCATTGATTCCAGCAGAAAAGATCATGTTTAACATCAAATGCGCTGTAAGTGTCGACTCAGTTATACTTCCAGTGAAGGAAAAACTATGGGGAAAAGAAAATCGTAGTTCAGGCTATACTACCAGTTCACCATGAATAATAGGGCTAATAATGCCCTACAAGTGCATCTCAAACCAACTTCAAAGCATTCACTGAAAAGTGCAACTCTCGGAGATAAGGGGAAGATGTCATTAAACGATGCATACACCAAAGGAGGCCAGCAAAGGGAGAGCTCTCAGGCCTAAAATAGTTTTTGCCTGTATAAAGCTGACTTCATTTGCCAACATTTGGATTGGTAATGCAAGAACTGCTGTGTCTCTTCAAAGGTGGCACATTTTAGTAAAGAAATAGTCAGCAGCCTTTAGGTTGTTTGTTCTTTGTCAAACTGCAGAGCAAATTTACTTTACATTTTGTCTTCCATCTCTTGAACAAATAAAAGAAAGACAATGAGTGGCAGAGAGAAATATCAAAATCTTGTATCCGACTTAGCACGTGTTCACATTTATATCCATGGGCGTCACACTGACATCAGTTAGTGGGGTATAAATCTCAAGATTTGCAATGCTATCCACATCTTGATATTTTTGCCAGTTTGGCCATAAAAATTACACAGACAGCATTATCAGTGTTGTGATCCAAATCCAAGAATTCTTGTGATTATTTCAGAATTATTGTGATAATTTGAGAAATAGCCAGATAGTTCATATCATGGTGAGTGTGTGAATGCTGCAGCAAAATATGTGGAGATTCGTTATCTCGTCATTCAAAATATGCATGATTGAACACCAGGGCAACGGTTGCCATTTTGGTAAATTTCTGGCATATGGAATTCAGTTTGGTTGACAAATTATCACAATTGGCAATCAGAGGGATATTTCTGTTCATCTGAATGCTTGCAAAAAATCTTAGTATTTGGGTCGCGATTGTTATCCCACTATTATGTCTGTGTGAATGCATTTACTGGTTAACAATCTTTCCCTAGTATTGTATTTATCCCTTCTAATATTTTGACTCTTTCTTTTCAACCAATCAAATCTATAGACTACAGACATCATCCCCCTATGAACCACTAGGGAACAGTCTTGTTTCCTTTTAGTCTACACAGCTCTAATACTCCATGAATACATCCTTTTCTTGGTTCCTCAAATTCATTCCTAGAACCCAAAAATGTCATAGAAGAAAATGGTAACACATGAGCAATGTTACAAGTGGATAGCATTACCCAAGGAAAAAAAAAAAGAAAAGCGTTTAGTAAATACATGGGATAAACTGACATCTTATCCTATTACCTCAGTGCTCAAGGCTGGCCTACTTGATCATCTCGAAGAGTCTTCCCCACACAAATGATGTTCACTTGGGACCTACCTGTAATTGTCTGACTTCTGCATCAACATCAATAAGGTTGTTTTGGTTTCCCTATGATGAATTCTTCTGCCTAATCCACTCTAATGGCCCTTTCAAGATATCCAGGAATTGAATAGCTCCAGAAATTTAGTGCGACTACAACTCACAAGAGACATTACTCTAGTATCTTCCATGCCAAATATGGAGGTTTACCATGTGTGAGCAATTTCTACAGTGTGTGACCAGAGGTTTGAACTCTGCTTGTTCCTCTTCTACAAACAAGGAGCTGGGAGCCTGTTTCTACATTGAGCAAACATCCTATGCCACAACACCAATAGCCCCCTGTTTGAGTCGAAGATGAGATGTACTAAAAGAAGGGGCAGAGTTACAGTGGCTCCTTATTTACACACATTGGCGATACAAGTTGGTAGAGAGGTTGGCCAGGACAGGAAAGGGAAGGAGGAGATGTTTGTGAGAGACGGAGCACCTATTCAAAACCACTTCACACCAACCTGATGGAGCAATACATACCACACCCGTTCTCAATGCTGTTGTGATATCTCTTTGACGTAATGGACCTCTTCACCCTTTCACAAGACAAATTCCCTTACATTTATTTTGCTTCTACTCTTTCTTTCTTCACACTCTTACCATGATGCATCGATACTCCCCTTGTAATTGCAATGCCTCCACGGCTTATTAAATCAACAATGGATAGCAGGGAATTGGAGTGAGGGGAATTGGTACTAGCTGTGTAGCCTAATAACAAGACTTCAAGTTATACCAACATCAATGTAAACGACTGATATTTACTACTAATGCACCAAGTAACATTCCAAAATATTCATTGCACTGTCTGTAACTCCCAAATATGTAAGCAGAATATTTTTCCTGTTTAGAAAGGTGGAAAAGAGAGAGAGAAATATATATATGTTATTTTTCTAGAATACTCCAGATTATTTCATGATTAAAAAGAAAGCACACTAAAATACACATTGTCTATATTCAACGTATGATTAAAAAAAAAAAAAAAAAAAAATTTGTACAATTCAATTGCTGTATAAATTTGCCAGTAGGTCAATTCCACCGAAAGGTTGCATTTCATGAAAATCAAACTATTGAGTATAGATGACTAATGAAGCTTAATTAGATGATCTGGTATTGTTTACTCAAAGCAGTCTTTCACAACGGATATTTTGATACCTCATTTGTGAACATCGGTGAACGTGGAGAGGAGTTATGTCCGAAAAACCTTCATTTTTCATGAAAATTGCCAATTTTTTGCAGAAATTATGTATCATTTCTGATACACTATCATGACCATAATACAGCTTGTGTAATTCTCAGATGGCTTATTTTCTGAATGTTCTTTGGTCATAGATTGGTTTTCGATGTTGTTCCGGCATCAGTAAATATTATTCTCTCAATCTCAAAATGTGGTAGTTGATAGCGTCCCATAAGTCACGTTTTTGTGTCCCATCAGTCACACTGGTTTTCCCTATCCTGCTACTGTACCAATGAGTAGATATTCATACCACTTGGCTCAGGGTAAGCACCAATTCTTTGCTACATTCAGGAAAGAAAATATCTTTCCAGAGACTCTGTGTGTAAGAATATTTTAGAACTTACTTTCCCATGTGAAAAACGGTGGTCCTCAGATGTCCCATAAGTCACGACAGCAAGTTTTCCTTGCTGTATGTAATGCAATGATACTTTTCAAACTAAGTATGGTGTTTTCATAAACTGTGATATGATAGATCTACCCATGAACTTAGAAAAATGCATTTGATGCAACTATTTTCTCAAAATACTGGTTTGAAATTGCCGAAAATTGTCACTTTGTCCCGTAAGTCACAATGGAATTGACCAGTATTGTATCAGGATGATAACTATGAATCCTGAAGAAAAAGGTGTGTAATGCCAGAGACATAAACAAAAGGTGCACCGCAATGGAGACTGAAAATGTTTAATGTTTGAATTGTAGTATTTCTGCAATGTGAGTTGCTTTGACTTCATTTTTTAAATTGCCAGAAACATGATGATAGTTATGTTGACAGAATGTGCACATAGGCCATGATTACATTTCAAGAGAGATGAGTTCAGGATATACAAATGATACCTAGATGTATGTTCCCTCCCATAAAAATCTATATAATTCTATCAATATTTTGCAAACACACACACACAAACAAACAAAGCAATACCACACACACCTTTGAGCACAGACATTTATATATTTTCATTCTTACCCCCATGTGATGACATGTTGACTATTCTTTCAAACTCCTCTCTTTGTCAATCACATTTTTCATCCTCATTCTTTCCTAGGTCCACTAAGGGCCACTGGAGAAACATATTTTGTTGAACTTTCAAACCTCCAGCTTTCATTTACATCCCAAGGCACGAAGAAAATATTTCCATTGCAAGAAAGATGGGTAAAATCCTTTTATATCCGACGTTTCCTCAAGCTAGGTCTAATCCAAGGTACATGGGGAACTTGGTGGAATAAAGGATAAAGTACAGTTGACAACCGTTGATACATGTGTGTTAATGAACACTGAACTGATCAATAGTAAGACACTAGGAACCCCTTCTTTTCATCGTCACCTTTTCCCTCTGTCTCTCCTTGAGGTGTGCATGAGAACATTACTTCTATTGTTCTCATTGTGAGATGAGACACGTGTGGTCCTTGGAAGAAAACAAATAATGTGTTTCCATCATGGATGGCTTGATATATTCCTCACATTTGAAAATTGGTAAACTTTTTACTCCACAACACATATACGTATGATACTCCCCCTCTTCGATTTCTCCATTTCTAATTCTTTCTTCTTACGCCTTTATTAATTTTTCAGAGGATTTGCTGAGAACAAAATGATGACTCAAGGTAGAAAACAGGGGTGCTCTAATCCTAAACTGCTGGCAGTTATGTCATAAACTTCCCATTAATAATTAGAAATGGAGGCCTTTAAAGCAGAATTACTCCCTTGTGTCTATCATCAGTGAGAGAAAATGCAGTCATCTCCATTCAAAAGAAATCAACCCTTAATCATCATAGCCGTATAGCACCAGAGGTGAATTGACAACGTGAAGACTCAAGGTTAAGTTATACACGGGCATGTCAAAAGGTGAGTCAACAATGGTTCACTACAATAGGGTGTTAACTTCATTACATAGAAACCTCACAATGCCTGAAGAGCATTGCCTGCAGGCATCATACCCTAGCACATGCTTTCTTTCCCATCTGTCTTTTCCATGAAAGAAGGAACCAGATCCAGAGCAAGAAAGACCTTAATGTCACACACTTTGCACATGCATGCAAAGCAAATTAAGCATCAAACACACAAATAAACAATATTCTCTCAATCTGAGATAAATAGTCTCTTTAAGCTCTTTTTCTTTAAATTGTCACACGAAGATAAAAGCTAAAAACCTTCTTAATGATGCAATGAATGATAAAAGTCCCAAGATAACTTCATTCACTACAAATGTTTCAGCAATGAGTAATAAAAGAATTGCCACATTTGGTCAAAAGTATATTTACAGTTAACTTTCCTTACATAAACTTACAGAACTTTGGGTATGATCAATGTGGATACAATAAAGTATTGTGTCTCACCTTTGGCTGTTGCACGTCCTGATTGGAAAGACCAGCCTTTTTATAGGCTGGGCAGTTCATAAAACTCTCTTGACGCTGGTTAAATATGACCAACATTGTTCCTATTTTAGTCCTAGATTCATTAATACTTTATGTACACTGTAATCTAGACGAATCTGGACAAGTTTCCTACATACTTCTGCTCATTTGCTCATTTGTGTTAAACTTTACATGTAATTATATAGAGTCATATCTTATAAAACATATTCTTCACACCTCTAACAGGTTACAGTTTAGTTGAGGCAAGTCTCTTGTTACATATTCTTCATGTTAGAAAATGTTACTTCTTCCACACACCTGTAAGAAAGAAAAAAAAAATCACAAAGAAAGGAGCTATGAACTGATGAATCTTTATCACACAATAAATACTGTTATTTTAAATTGCACAAGTATTGCCAGTAACTTTAATGGACACTGTTAAGAAATCATCACCATATGTGCAATAACTGTCAATTTCACTCAAATTCATCTCATAGGCTTATGTAGTATGCATTTTAGAGCCTGTGCTCTTCAGAACTTTCTTGTTATGGTAACATCCCTTATCACTGTGTAATCTCAATATTGTGTACACTGATCTAATAATTTTAATTCGAACATCATCCTTACATTCCTCCTGCTATTGTTACTGGTTTAATGTAGATTTGTGGATACTGATTTCTGATAGCATCCAGCCACTGCTGTATATGCATCATCTCTCATCTCGTATCTGATCCATCCCACAGGAAACCCTATCTTTCTGTTTGGTTCCATGACATTTGCTCCTGCAACGGTAGCTCCCACAAAGTATCTGCATGCTAAGCCAAGCTTAAATTATATCCACAAACACACTCTTAATCCCCATATTAAAGGGATCGTATAGTTTCGGTTGAGACCTAATTTCATGTTTCTAACATTTTTTTTTTTTTTGGTGAGATAATGAGAAACCTCTTATGAAATATGAAAGAGCATGTAATTCTATGAGGAATTCAACATTTGATGAAAATTGGTTTTGAAATGGCTGAGATATCAAAAAAGAGATATTCTAATAAAGTGTGGGACCCACACTATATTACGATCACTTTGTTTTACTTTGTTTTTGGATGTTTCAGTCATTCCAAACCCGATTTTCATCAAATAAGCTTTGAATTCCTCTTAAAATGGTATGTTCTGTACTATATCATAAGTGTTTTTTGGGTATCTCACCAAAAGTTAAAAGCCCAATTCTCATCTCCATCAATACAGTACCATCCCTTTAAACTAAACCCACAACCCTATCACAACCCAAGCTAACTCAACCCTAAGTTCTTAAAGAGAAAATAAGACTGGAGCAATTGTTGCAGGAGCAAATGTTGTGTCACTATTAACTACAAGTAGCAGCCAAGCACTCTACTGTCTTCTAAGTACCTCTCTAAACTTGAGAAGGACAAAAAAGTTTCGCTCCACCACTTTCCTCAAGTGTGAAAGGCAAACACATAGATGAGACAGGTACACAAACTGATCCCCATATGGATGCATCCCTGCACTGCCCTATCTTGGCATATCCTTGTGTGAGATCCAGAAGGGCACTGGTTCCATAGACTCTATTCAGTTCAATAAGGCCCTATATAGTGGCTCTCACAACCAATGATATTTCAGCTTACGACTTGGAACTAATACACCTCTTTGTACAATTTGCTTAGAACTTTTGAAGTAAATAATCAGTCATACTTTTTGTATGACTTGACTCGTTAAAGGAAACCAAAACCCAAAGAGAAATGTGGATTGAGTGAAAGCAGCAACATTAGTAGAACACATCAGTGAAAGTTTGAGGAAAATCAGACAATCGATTCAAAAGGTATGAGTTTTTATAATTTCAGTGCCGTCACAGCTGGATAAGGAGACTGCTACACTTCATGACTTCATTCTGGACAACAATATAAAAAGAATATATAAAGAAAATTCAACATATTTTCACTTTTCTAGCATAATGAAAGCAGAGAGAATAATATTACTCATAACATATGTCAGTAACACATTATTGAAGTTTTACTTTTCTGGAAAAATTTAATTGTATGAAATTCTCCTTGGTATCTCTCTAAATTCTGCAGATTGAAGTCAATCTAATAGATTGTAGTCAGGGACCAATCCAAAATTGGATTAAAAGTTTCAATCAAATAAGATTGAATTCTAACTCTTTTAGATTGAAAACTTCAATCCAACTTTTGCATTGGTCCCTGACTACAATCTATTTCAATCTAAGGAATTCAGAGTGATAGTAGTCTTCTTATCCAGCGATGATGGCACTGAAACATTGAAAATTAACAACTTTTGAACAGATCCGTCGATTTTCCTTATTTCACTGATGTGTTGTACTAATATTGCTGCTTCCACTCAATCCACATTTATATCTGGACTTTGGTTGTTGTTTTTGTAATTCTTTGAGCCACATTTGCACACCAGACTACATGCTTTGAAAACTGAGTTTTAATCTTGTTCTGAGGAGATACCTACTATTTTTAGACTGACTAAGAATTACAAGTCAAAGAGTCATTATGGACAACATAATGAAAGACCTATTGCAAAATTAAAAAAACAAACAAACTGTGGAACAGTGCAAATTTGTGGTATGTATCAGGGGCTGGTTTTACAAAGTCCTCCAAAACCATACTTTTGTTGCTTGTCTTGATAGCCTTGTTATTTACGGTGTAGATCTTGAAATATGCAAGCTCTCAATAGATTTTAGATTTGTATTGGACACACAAGCTTCTTAAGGATTGGCATTTGTAGCCCTAGGCTTAGGAAAGGCTGTGGAAGATCTAATCCTCAGCAGAGGTGGTGCTTAATGCATCATGCCGTCTGAACAAAAGGAAATATCAGGATTACAAGTCTTTGTGAATCGAGTGATGGATGAAAATCTATGAACACTACCAGACCCTTTGAAGCAACACAACGCTATTCTCTTGGCAACCCGCCCTCAACTATACAGGCACAGAATCTGAAAGCGCTCGGGACAACGGGTCGCAATCAATATCTTTCAGCTTTTTATTGATCAGCGTCATGCCCGGCTTGACCAACAAGATGAACAAACAACAACAAAATACATACATTTACATAGGTCCCATGGTCAGACACTTGTTCTCATAACCCAGTACAAGGTGGTGGACAATAGCTTGTAATGACCATACGATGTCAAAGAAATCGTGTTTTACAAAGGCTGCAGCCGATTGAGATCGATAAAAGCCAGCATATGTATAGTATTTGTTACAAAACCGGAACAAAAGAATGGCAGGGAAGCTACATGTGGTTTGTGGAAATCTCTTCGCACTTTGCTTGAACACTGACAATAAATAATGTTACACCACAAGAAATGTGTGTCTTTTAACATCATACTATCATGGATGACTAAAATGTATAAGTTTCAACATTGGTATTGGCAATGACATAAAATGACAAAATCATGACTTGAAAGAAGATAGCATTGCATGGAACTTACAGAGGCAGTGCCAATTCTGCAGAGTCTATTCTCGGTGAAAAAAACCCCACACATTATTGTTACTAAATCTTCAAGAATATTATTACAACAACACTATTGATAGAAGCAGAGATAGTGGCAGCACTACCTACATGTAGAGGCAGCAACACATATCTGAATTGCAATGTTTCATATCAGATTACACATATCCATTATTTGAATTTCAAAATGTTTTGATTGTTGTAAATGACAGGTTCTGTTGCTTGTTGCTCTTTCCTTTCATGACTGTTCATGCAAAATCAGTTCATGTGTCACTTTTCATAAGAATTCCTCAGTGTGAGAATCATAATCTTCTGTCAAATCCAACTATCTTTCTTTCTTTTTTTCATCGATTTATATAAATACTAATACTGCTGGTATATTGCAACTGATTGACAAATTGCCCTACATCGACGTAAATAAGCACTGAATTGATCAGTGTTTTAGTAGTAGCCATGATAAAAAATCATGGGCGTACATACTCGAGCAGGATTCGAACCTACGACCTCCTGATCACCGGACAGGCGTCATCTCCACTAGACCACCGAGCTTTCGTCCGTCGATGTAGGGCAATTTGTCAATCAGTTGCAATGAAAATATCTCGACGGAAGAACTTCATAAATTTGAATAACTGCTGGTATATGTTTGGCAGCATTCACACAGATTGGCTAAGATTTTTTGCTAATGTAGCAGAAATTTTATTCAAGAAGAAGAAAAAAAAAGACTTGGGATTCTAATGATAAGAAATGAAAATTTCTGAAGCACTTTTTGTGAAATTTCCCCATCTGCATACATCATGCTTCTTACATATATTATGCTGTTAATGAGTATCCAAATGAGGACCATTCTATTTTGCTATACGGGGTTCATTCTCCAAGTCTCATACCTGGGGTTTCATTGCAGACAAGCTGAATTCACAGAGGGCCAAAAAGGGATTATTTGTTACATACTGTCAGTAAACAAGAACTTCAGTAATTCAGCTGTGCAAAACAGTAACACATTTCATGACTTTGAGAGAGAAAGAAAGCTACATGAACAATTTAGTGAACAAACTTTTGATGCAGTCTCTTAGAAATGGGGGGGGGGGGGTATTATTGAGAACTTGTAAGTCCCTTGTTATACTGAATCAAAGTTCAAGTACCTCTGTGTAAGAATGAGTCAGAGCCTGGGGGAACAAGTCGTGGGACATTGTGTAGGCACAACTCCACAGCAAGGAATCTACTCACAAGGGTCGCAGAGTTTGACTGGGGCATAATGTTCATGGAGTACAAGTGCAGCCAATAGAGGGCGACAACATGCTTATCTGAAATTCCTTGATTGAAGATCTAGACTGAAGGAAAATACATACAAAATTCTCACACAGCACATTAGTTTTGTAGTTCTTCTTTTTTTTTCTTTTTTTTTCTTTTTTGGCAAGGGTATAGAAAGAATAAAGGATAAAAGGTAGTGACAAATCTTTACGACCTTAGGAAAACACATTTTATTTTATATTCCACAAAAGATGTACAATTACAAAACTTATCCTATAGAAAGGAATTTACAACAGGCATTCCATCCAAGCATGCAAGAGATTGATCTTGAGTTTAACATTTCCAATTAAATGAAATTGAGACAGATTCCTTCCTCTATTTGCTAATCTCTGGAATGAAAATCAGATTCATATTCAATAATGAATATTTCATTACAAGATGGCATTGATATTCAGAGTGGACATAAAAGGACAATGTCCCTTTCAACCTAGGTGAACAAATGTAAATGATGATATGGCAATGATAATGGCAAGGCCCCTCTGGTAGAGCAATTGTAAGGAAGATATGAATATGCACTAGTAAAATGATGATGAAATCCTGTCACAACTTGCCATGTATATTGTTTGTACATAAAATTTCAAAATTTCAAGTTTTTCTCTCAAACGTAATTATATCCCAATCTCAAATCCTGATCTATATCTAACTGATCATTATTCTGAAGTTATTCAACCAGGAAAAGCATCATGTTTTGCACTTTAACAACAGAATCATTGAATTTTCATCATTTTATTTTATACAGGATCAATGGAAAATTGTGAGGTGATGACATCATCAGCTCACTCATTTGCATATTGATATCATCTGTACAAGAACTCTTCTGCAGAAAGTAGTGAAACTCATAACATAACTTCCCTAACTTTGATCCAATTTAGATAAACAATAGATATTTTGCATGAGTGATTTTTAGCGCTGGGCTGGATATGAAGAACTCTGCCTGTTTTTAATTCCACAGAATTAAGACATATAATAGTATAATGGAGCATACAAAAAGCAAAAATATTTGCATGCTTTTATTTTCGTGCTAGCTTTTGGTTGCATGAAATGCATATTCATATTGGCTGTTCAAAACCTCAAAATGGCATAACTTTCTTATTTTTCATCAAATTTTGATAAAATTTTGATCATTGTGTAATAAGACAATTTTACTCCTTTTTTTCAAATGAACTTTTAATTACACTGGAATTCAGAACTATCTGAGGCCTGTGAGAGCCGCTTATTTGTGGAACACATTTCGATTTCTTCAGTCCTAGTAGGAGAGTCTGTTCATATGCAACACCAACTGACCATACTAAAATTGCAGCAAGCATTTTGAGAAGCATGAGTAAACCTTGTGTGCGGGCATTGACCACACTGGAAACAGAGAAGGTAGCCTTGACTTATAATCCTGTCTTAAATGACTCATTCAATTCCAATCCACTGGTGTGAATATGTCTGCATCACTGCTGAGGACACGTAACAAATTCTGGCAAGAGATGATCAATATATTCCTCTTCATACACTTTGACAAAAAGTAAAGCAGACTACTGTAAAAGTGGATATTTTCGTGCGACTAATTTTTCCCGCTTGGCTGGGTAAGAAGAGTTTTGCATGTTTTTAATTATGTGGAATCAAGACATCAACTACTTAAACACATGGCAAGCTAAAATATTTGCTTGCTTTTATTTTCCTGCTAGTTGCTGGTTGCGCAAAATGTGCAAAAATTTCAACACCGCAAAAAATTCCACTTTTACAGTATTCCCCTAGAACAATCTCACATTATCGGACATATCTGTTGATGAGATCATAGTCATAATCACCATTCTGCATTCTAACATGTGATTGAAAATTTGGAAATGCTACTGAAATCAGAGAGCCAATACCATAATTTCTATCATCCCCATGACTTAAAATCTACCAGATTTGCAGAGAAGAGAAAAAATAGGTACCAAGAACTTGAGATTCATAGGGAACTGGGTAACTATGTCCCTACAAAAAAACATTCCAGGTGACAATCAAAACCTGTTCAAGTAAACTCCAAACATGGTGACTTTACCATTATGTTTGAGTATGTTTTTTTCTTACTGCCAATAAACAACAAGAAATGCATAAGATGTTCATTCTAACCACAAACTTAAAATTTGTCTGTTGAGAATGAGAAGGGCGTTAAGTTATCTTGAACACTATGGGTTTTGTGACAACTTAACGCCCTTATCATTCTCAACGGACGTTATGATTTTGTGTGCATTAACCTGTTGAGGACAAATTCTGAGTATACTCAGGTAAGTGTCTGTGGGAAATGCATGTTGTAGCAAAATCAGTCCATCTTCGATGGGTTAAATAAAGCTTTCAAAAGAGGGCTATGGCGGTACTTTCAAATTAGAAAGTCTTAAACTGAAAACAGAAGTTTTGCTTACTATGTCACTCTCATTTTGAATCAGAAGGCTTTAAAGAGTATAGCAGAACTGCCACAACATGCCGAAGATGGCAAAAGAATCCCTTGCATTTTGATGCTTAACTGATGACAGGCGATCGGAAGACACAGGACACAATTTGGACAGTGGGGGGAAGAGATTAATTAAGCCACTCCTCAAGGGGGAACATAGGCTAAAGCAGGAGGGGCCAGAGGTACGAGATTAGTGCAAGGAATAAGTGTCCACTCTCGACAATAGTTGAGACATGGCTGTGTTGTGGGTGGCATAGATGTTAATCATAATTGTCACATGGGATCTCACTCATAGTACTCATATGTATACTTGTCAGACAGACATTGAGGGGAATATTAGACAGGAATTACCTGGAGGTCAGCTGTCCCTGCCGATGAATTCCCCCTCCTCCTTCTCCCTCCTTGTCAATCATACCCTAGAGGTTAATGACTGCACATATCAACATGCCTTCGTCTTTGCTTTGTCTGACTGAGAAAAAAAGTTGTATATGTTGTATTCATCTCGCACAAATTTAATTCTTCTGAGAAGTGTGATAGCCGGTTAACTACAACTTTATGCTCTGTCTCTTTTCACAAAACAGCCATTTTTACTACATGTTTGTTCTTTTGTTTTTGTTTTAGTGCGCCCATGGTAAATCAAAACAGATACAAAGAAAGGTTTGTTGCTAATGAAAGCATCAATGATGTTGATGAACAGGTGGAACAGGCAGTGAAAATCAAGGATTCACTAGATATGTACCACAAAAGACCAAAGGGACAAATTTCCACCACAATAAAGGTTCAAATACTAAATCTGAACAACCTGCTTCCCAAAACACTATGTGATACAATGCAGAAGCAGGTGTATTATATTATTCTTTCCAATGTCAAATTAGATGTCAACTCAGAATATATTTAAATGTAGGACTATATTTCATATGAATATGAATATATGTATGCAATGATAATGCTTCATGGTAACTGTGATCACCTGTATCATACCTTCAACCTTCAGAGAGCTGTAAAAAAAAAAAAAAAACTGTCAATGAAGTCAAACAGATCAAAGGAAATTCACTTAGCACAGTGGGACAGGAATATCAGGATCTGTCAGTTTTCATACCATCTGTGGATAAACACAGAGCTGCAAATGGAAATATCAGTTGAAGATTAGCAGAGTCACTGGGTTGCCTGAAACAGATAGCAGCCACCTTGTTTCTCTAACCCATTGATTTATACAGTGTTTAAATATATCTCAGAATATATATATATATATATATATATATATATTGTGGTTACTGCATGTCATGCCAAAGTTATATTATTAATTTGTTTACAAACTTAGAAGCAGTATTTTCGAGACTTGTTTAGGATGATGCAGATCGAGGTTGAAGCTGAGCATATTTCTAATATTCCTAATATCTACATACTGGTTATCTCAATACCACTAAATGTTTATGCAGTCTATCATTTTTGCTGGTCTGTTACAGAATGTAAGTATTACTATGTGTGTGTGTGTGTGTGTGTGTGTGTGTAAGTAATGTATGCAAGCCTGATCCATGGCAATTTTGAAGTATCATCATCATAACTGACTTTTTGCTCTGAATGGTCTACTTACCTGTCTATTAAAATCCTTTTTGAATTATGGCATAATGTGATTTTAACATCAAGATTTGTACTTTAATGTCAGAATAAAAATATTATAGCTGATCTACAATTTATGACTAGTGTGCAAAGACAGAGAGAGAAAGAGAAAGAGCAGGGGAGAGAAGAAGGAGAGTTAGAGAGGAGAGATGGAGTGATACAAACACACAAACACATGAGAGAGCAAGGTGTGTAGTTTTCAAGGCAAATCTCATAGATCTGCATCCATACAGAAAATACTTTAAGACTGTCCATGCTTGTCAATCTTGACTTTAAAAAAGATTGAAACTATCTGAAAAGAAAATTTTAAAAGGAAATGAATTCCAATCAACAGTCAACAGAAAATATAATTTTTATTAAAAAAAAAAAGAATAACTCACCATTGTCTATTACTTGGTAGAGTTTGCACTTGACCAGGCTGCCCTGGGGAATGGTCAGCTTGTCACGCAATAATGGCAAAAGGTCACAAACCGTCATGTGGTTTGTGATCCTCAAAGCCTTTGTTGCTCTGTGATTGCTTGATGTCACGCAGTAAAATCGCAGAACACCCTCATAGGTGAGCCCCTGAGGGGAAAAAGTTATCAAAGAAATTAATGTTAAATATATATCATATCACACTGGAAATCTCTACTTTCCCCTATGTTTGTTACACCTGATAATTGGTATTAAAGTCTACATGAAAATCAAATGAAGGACAAAATATACATGTATTCATATCATCTTCCACAGTCTTTCATTTTTGAGTAGATAAGTAGACAAGATGGTCAACATATACATGAAGGATTGAATAGATGAATACATGAGATAATAAATTTGTTTCTTTAAAACAGATATGATATAAATATATAAATATATGACATTATCACATCACAGCAAAGCCTGATGTTCAATTTTGATACTGGTGTATGTGCTAAGCATCTAAAAGATTGCTTTGGTTGATGCTCACTTATAAGGAGAAACTCAAATTGATACTATGTATAGTTCGCTAAAACATGTAGTTTAAAAAAATGGGCCAATGAAAGGTTTGTAAACCCAGAGAAAAATAAGAAATAATAAAATATCAGTTTCCACACGCATTACGAAAGATTTATTTTGGTCACAACCATATGCAAATCAGGTATCAGATGGTATAGGTAACAAAGTCATGGCATCATGACTCTTTGATCGATTTATGTACAATAATAACAGAAAGATTTTTTTTCTCTTGATTGATTCAACAAATATAACATTTCCTTTTAAAAGTCATTATTACCAAACCTGACAAGTATTCATTTTCTATCTAACATCATGTCTAATGGAAATGCAGTGATGGTTTAAGCTGAATCTAAAAGACATTTCTTACACATAACTGGAATCTTCTGCACTTTAAATGATCTAGTTCATCTACAAGCATAGTGTATAGTGTAGAGGCAAGCTAACTTACAAGTGTTTGGATCATGTTTGTTTGTTTTTTAGGATCAAAAGAACTCAGCCTGGTAAGGATTTTTGACAACATTAGCTCTGTGAATACCACCATGAATACAAGGCAGTCAATATACTGATGCCTAGTCCCAGTGGATTGCTGTTTTCTACTTTAATCCTGTGACGCATGTGTTGATTGTCCCATTATCACTTGGCATCATCTAATCCCAAGCCTCCCTCTCCAAAACAAAAATAAAGTTATTGTCAAGAGCTGTGACGGAGATGCATTTGATTGTCCTATTATGCCCTAATTCTGCTCCTTGTGTGAACTCTTAGACAGAGGAGTTTTCAAATAATGTTGTACCATTCAGGCTCTAGTTTCTGCATATTGAAAAGCAGGTGCTAGGCATACAGATCATCAATGCTTGCCATTGATTGCCCAACGCTCCCACTATGTTGCCGCATGGGTCTGTGACCACCATTCACTATGGCTCTTTTCAGGGTGGTTAATACACTGAGCCCTCGACACGACTCGACTGACTGGCCCCATTGTCTACCTAAGATGGACCAAAGCATCCCTACCACTTCACACCCTAAGGCCTTCTGCTGCTCAGGATTTACTTTCGATTCCATATTACAGAACCTGATTCTGGTGTGGTGATACTTTTGATGCACTAAGTTACAGAGAGTAAAACTTGGTAAGCCAAATTTGCTTTAAAAGTTAAAGCTGCATACTAAAGATTGTAACTGTTTTGCCTTTATGAAAAACAAGTCCCTTCTCAAACGAATATCATTTGTGGTTTTTGTTTGTGTTCTTTTTGATCTTGTATTTTTTTTTCTAGCTCCAAGATACTTTATACTCGAGGATATTATGTTACATTAATTAGAATGTATCCTTAACCCATTCAGGACGAGTCCTGAGTATACTCGGGCAGGTGTATATGGGAAATGCATGTTGTAGCAAAATCAGTTTGTCCTCAATGGGTTAAATCAGGGGAGAACTCCTTTCTAAATGCAGTGTCAAAAGTAAATGTGTTATATTCCTCTTTATGCACGTGAAAGAAAACAAAACAAAACAAGCAATGGCACTGTTTAAAACTTATGAAATGGAACAGGAATTTCAAGATTCTATTTGATACCATTTATCTACAGCTTGGCGGTAGTTCAAAAGCTTTCTCCAAGTTTCCAGCAGTGTATGTGTTACAGACCTAACAATAACATGGTTTGTATTATGGCGTTGAAGTCTGTGAACCAAAAGTTTTCATGGCAAATGTGACTTGTCTGTGAAAGAGAAAAGCCATGCCAAACAGTATGCACATATTTCTAAGGATACTGTTTCACAGAAATGTTCCCTAACTCTATATTGATTGGCCTTATTGGCAGTTAAATCCCAACAACAGCATTGTCTCACACAAACTTGGCTGTCGATCCTTGGGCTCTTCTTTCTATTATTGATTACTTGCAATTAGTCATGCATCCCCTATACAAAGTCCTGGTATTGTTTACAAGGAGGACAGGAGAAATGCAATGATGTGTAAAATGTGACAGATTCCCTGATTTAAGGTGACACAGTCAAATGTTTCCTTCATTATCTAACTGTCATCACTCAATCCATCCAATTTACATCCAATGTTTCCTCAAGTTCTGCTCTTTAAAAAAAAAAGAAACAAATTAGA
Source organism: Diadema setosum (assembly GCA_033980235.1). NCBI lineage: Eukaryota > Metazoa > Echinodermata > Echinoidea > Diadematoida > Diadematidae > Diadema > Diadema setosum. The sequence continues at coordinate 6,756,717 of CM067064.1, forward strand.
CAGCTAGCCAGCAAATCACATAAAGTTGGTAGAAGCCTGAATCTCCTGTATGATCTCCCCAACTACTGAAAGCTTTCTGCATCAAATCAAAAAGCAATTTAAAGGAGGGGTCACTTAAATCTTTCATACTAGGGAATACTTCAGTTTCTTAAGTAGCTCAACACGTGATTTTAATTCACTGTTTGAATTTTGGCAATACATGTATTTAAACAAGAGGATTTCATAGTTGCATACCAAACTTATAGCTAGGGGTTACTTAGTAAATTGTTTTTAATGAATATACATTGCATGAAAATTAAACAGAAAGAATTAAATTATTAAGAGAGTCTTGTTCAATTATTTCCATTGCACAGTGAATGGTAAGTTGTATACCTAACAAAAGTTTACAACATGGAGAGTAAAGAGAGGTCTGATATTTATAAATCAAAGTAAATACTCACAGATACAAGAACAGTTTTATTCAATGGTGTCCATTTAAGTTACCATAGTGTCTTCCAAAGTTATTGCTTTTTAAAGTGCTAAGTGTTGAATGTGGAATAATTCACTTTATTAAAAAAAAAAAAGAATAAGTAGCAACTAACTAAATCGTAGGTAAAAGACTGTCTACTTATTCATACAGGTACTTTGCACACAAGTATAAAATTATATTCAACATTGACAGGGCTGCCAACATTGGAAACTAGTTGAGAGTGAGACTCCCTTAGGCCAATGCTATAATTTAGGAGTCAAAATGTATGAGATCAAAAGAAGTGCATGCAAATGAAATAAAGTTTAGAGTGAGAAAGGACCAAAATGAGTGAGTCTCACTCTCAATGAGTGAGAGTTGGCAGCCCTGCATTGAGCATAGCCATACATATTCTGACATATTGTCGCTGGGGTGACAAGACCTTGTATCTGCAATTTTGGTGAAAATGACTTTTTTTTGGATTAATGGTCAAATAATGGGTTAAGTGATGTCCTGTCCAAATCCCAACTGTCTTACTCCAAAAATGAAGCCACCACGGCATGTCAAAGGAAAGGCTATCCCATTCGCTACAGTGCTTTGGCCGCCATGTTTTTTGGCTCTCCTGAACATTTGACATTTTGTAGATACGAGGTCTTGTCGCCCCACCAACGATATGATTTTGTTGCAATTTGGTATAGTTTAGTTCAATATATGGTTTCATGATGCATCACTGAAAAGGCAATAACTTTAGAAAAGTAGTGAAATAGAGATATTTTCATAATGCTGTAAGATGTCATGGTGACATCATGCCTCTTCTTGACAGACTTTATCTTCTCCTTTACTATCAAATCCTATCAAATGTATAAATCTCCCTCTGCCTCAACCATCCCTCTCTCTTTCTGTTTCCCTTGGAGAAAAATTCCAGTGCAGTGAGTCAAGCAACTCATTGCATTGTGAAATGAATTGCCTTGAAACCTTTAACATTTTGATAATCTTGTGTCTTACAGTTCTACCAATTCTACTTGTCTAAACAGTTGAATGTTTTCCATTTATGTAAATGCCTTTCATGTGCATGTATACCTTGCATATCAATCTACTCTGAAATGATGTAATATGCTTTTTGTTTTAAATTTTGTTTCACTTCAGAGTCTTTATATGTTTTATTTGTTCATTGTTTCATGGTGTATGATGTCATCCAACTGGCTTTGCAATTGTGTCTACATTGAAATAAACAGTCTACACCTCTGTGTCAAAGAAAAAAAAATCATGTACCATATAAGCACAGAACATTTTGCCATTTGGAAATTGTCACAATTACAATTTGGGCGGGGGATGGAACTCTTGCCCAAAACAAATACTGGTAACATTAAAACACAAATAGAACTTAGAACATTGTTAGTATTTTGAATTTTTGTGTTCTAAGAGAACACCAGTCACAACGTTGCCACAAGTTTAGTTTCCTCTTACCTGTTTCAGTGATACAGTGAAAGCATCATACTGGTTATTCCTGTTGTATATGGCTATTTTCCGAGCAAGAAGTTCCCTTTGAAAATTCACGTCGAACACTTCAGAGTTACTCCTTGAGCTGTTCATTCTGGCACTGTTCCCTTTCTCCGCCACTGCGTTATACCGCCGGTGCAAGGCTAACAGGTGAGCCAGAACCTTGGGGTCGGTGAGAAACCCTATACTCGATCGCTGCCGCGAGAGAAACTCAAATGTCTGGTCGGCAACTTGCTCCGCGGCAGTGCCGATGAAATTCTCCAACTTTTCGCCGTTTGTCGACATCCTGACCCTCCCAGGTTTCTACAAACTTCCTGAGATATTTTTTTAAAGAAAATCAAGACATTGGCCGTGTCAAGGTATGATTCCATCGCCATCATCGGTCATGCCGCTAATAATCGCCATGACTAACTCCATCCATGGGCGTGTGTCAATCTTCATCTTGTTGAACAAGCGAGCTGTCGTCTGCAGCGCGAGTGTTGCTAGTGGTATAATCGATAGCACCGGGAAAGAGTCAGCTCTTGCATGGAGCAAGTAAAAACAAACGAATAAAACAAGCTCGGATATCAGTTGCTACCAGTTGCTGTCGGTGACGCTTCGTAGTTATCATGCCACTACAACGAACAGGTGGGGGTATCATTCGCTGATGGTGGACTTAAATTCTTGGATTATGTTTTCCAGGGAGTTGTGAATACAGCACCTCCCTGGATTTTCAGACGGCTTGGGTATAACATCCTCAGCATGTCGCCCAGTGAAGTTCGGGCTTTTTTAAATAACGATATAAAGGGGATGTTCTAATTTTCACTGAAGATTGGTATGTTGCTTGTTCATATTGCACAGGCATTGAAATAGATGATTATGGCATAATGACAACAGCTCGGTTAGCGCTTCCATTTTTCGTCTGCATCGTACTTTCTCTTCTTTTTTTTTTACGTTGATCAAGAGAGACATAAATCGTGGGTAAATCTCTCAGCCCTTCAAATGGACGTAAAAATTATATCCTCTGAATTGGTTGTCCATTCCGTTTTGTCCCGTACAGCCTTTTCTTCAGTAGTTGTTTCGTTGTCTAGTCTTGTTTCATGTTTGTTCGCGTCTATGAAAGTAAGTGTATTTATCTGTGAATCTAATTCTCAGTGGGCTTCCAAACTTCTTCCTCTTTTTTTTGTGTGTGTGTATTTATGATGCTTCAATTAATCTTCCCATCGATGTTCTCTTCCAGAGGGGCCCACATTCTACAAGCTCTGTCTTTTTAGTGGGTCTCTCCACTTTACAAGGTTATATATGTATTTCATATCGACCACTTCTGTTTCTTTTTTACTACAATGTATAATTACTGTAAGGTCCTCAATAATTGTATCTTTTCATTACACAATGTTCTGTTTACCTTCTCTGTTATCAAAGGAAGTGATCTCATATGTTTTGTTGAAAAATGAAGTAAACTTTGAATTGAATTGAAAGACCTTCACGACATTATAGGGTTTATTTTTTCAACTATTTCAGAATGTTGGCATATTTGACACTTGATAGCACACTGTGGAAAATTGCATCACTTTTTATGACATTTTCCAATTAGTTCACTATTTGTGAAAATGATGACAACGTAGATCATCGCCCGCTGCTTCGTACCGTCAATTTAGAATCCATCCGCAACGTCGCATCCATCACACTACTTCTCACCAGTTTTCTCCTTCTTTTGTTTCAATTTTTGATCCACTAAGTTTCTGGTTAAAACTATAAGGGCGCCGGTGCTTCCAGTGTACTATTCACTTCACCGCCCTCAGATAGTAGGTAGGCTACTGTTTTGGAGTTACCGCTGCCCATAATCCTAATAAGAAACTTTAAGGAAAGTATGTTTGTATTTCACATTTTATATCAAAAACTAATCCACTAGTGATTGGGTAGGAGAGCTGCACGTGATTGCATGTCAATATCTATTTCAGAATGTCGGCCGCGATTGTTGACGCACCATCGATATGGTATACTGTACAGTACTTTGAAAATGACGTCACTGTTTATGACGTTTTCCAAATAGTCCACTTTGTGAAATGATGTCACAAAGCAATAATTGTAACACCAAAGGGCACTTCTGGAATTGCGCCGGGCTTCGAATGGTCGCAGTGGGATCCCTTCAAAAGACCGCAATCAGTGGCCACCATGTGACTTCTCCCCTCATATTATTTTTCGTCTTCTTAGCTTTAGATTTTTAACCCCAAATAAAAGACAAACATATTCCGTTTAATTTAGTTTGTGGTTAAACTATGGCCCTCGCAGTATCATTCACTTCGGGGTTGCGCCCCTCAGTGAATATACTACTTTCGAGTCACTTAATTTATTAATTTTGTATATTATGTCATGCATGGCATTTGATGAATTAAGAAGGGGAAAAGGTGACTTTTCAACTTCTCTGATCGGACCTTCCATCTTTCAATATATATCTAATGGAATTATAAAGGTAAATGATGAGGGACTGATGGGCTATATACCCAGTTTGGGGGATCCCCTGATAGTATTTTTTCTCTCTCTCTTTTTCTCTTCATCAACGTCTAATCACGATGAATTAGATATCTCTTCTAAAGTGGTATCAAGAGTGTCGCATGAGATTTGTTCAGGGACTGAGTGTTGTGTGATGTAGCAGTTCATGCACTATGATGACACATGCAGAATTCCATGAGCTGGCATTTCGTCTGGCGTCTGATGATATGCTGACTGACGGACCAGCCTTTCGTTGGGATTGGGAGGGGTGTATGTGCACCCCCGTGATGCTTCACCCATAATACACTAAATATAGTAACAGGGTGTAGGGCCTTACTAATCTCTGTTTCTTTTTTTTAGCATATATATCTTTATCACTGTGATGAAACTACTCTACTTTAAGCTGAAAAAAAAAAAAACTTTACTGAACACTCTAAATCAAGTGAATGAAAATTGTTTGTTTGTTCATTTGTTTGTTCATTTTCCATCTGAGAGATGGCTAGATAGCCCATATTCAGCTACATTAAGCTGGTCTTCCATGGGGTCCAGTTGTATGTGAGGTGGGACCACTTCACCGGGTTAAACACCCTGCTCTTTGCGATGAATGAATAAAGCGGGATCTTTTACGTGCATGAGTTGTTACTCTCTCATACACGGGACCTCCATTTTATGTCCTATCCGAGGGACAGTTTAAATTGAATGCTTTATTTGAGATGCATGTGGGGCTGGGTCCTCCCAGAGGTATTTGGCTCTGAAAGAAGGAACTGGGGTTGAGCGGGGCGCAAATGAACCTCATCCCGCTCCAGCGTTAATAGCCTTCCCAGAGGATCGAGGATGCACACTGCACAAAGAAAGTAATCAGCGGAGTGATCAATACGCATGGTAGGAGGCAGCAATTCATTATCTTACATGACAGATGTACTAAAGGTATCAGGGTCACTTCGTCTCATCGATGAATAACGTATATCGCTCAATGATTCATTGGTTTCCATCCATTAGAAAAGCGGGAAGCTTCCATTTTGCCAGGTATCTTGGACATTGCTGGCATGCAGTAGTGACCTTGCTTACCGATAATCAACAGAGATCATTCAAGAAAAAATTAACCTCTTTAACCGATCGATATATCAATTTGGTGTTGTTTGTGTTGTTGATGGTGGTGATAAGTGCGTGTGTGTACGAGTGTGTATATAATTTTGGGTAGAAAAAAAACAACAACCACCACAATAACATTGTACTTTACTTTTAAAGAAGATGGAAATTTTTTCTTCAATATTTGCATTCTTCTCTGTTAAACTTAGGATGAAACTCATGTCAAAAATGAATATGTTGTACTTGTGTTTGTTTGCGTGACAACTAAAGAACACCAAATGCACTTTTATGCTGCATAAGGATTATCTAAAAAATCTCTTTAACTTCCATGTAAAAATCAAGTTCAGTCAAATATAAAATTTTAAAGACCGCACAATCAATATTGTACAGCATACACACGAATAGTCTTTGAATTATTTGTAGAAAATCAAGTTTGAGTTTTGTATTTCTAGAACTTGTTTTAACAAATTTTATTGTTCTTCAATCTTAAAATTTAGACAAAATGAAACTCAAATAAAGCACAAAGATTCAGAACACAACAGCACACACACGCACACATACACACAATCGCTTATATTTAAACAGACAACCCAAACAAAAATGGTCTAAATAAAACTTGTACTGAAGTGAATATCAAATACATGTACTTTGTAAAGTTTATCTTGTTTATTTAGGCCCTTTTTTCTTCCTTTGTGTTTGAATTGTCTTTCACATGTAAGATAAAATGGTCATGTACATATGGTAGGATCCAGCTGTGAGCTCATGTACATGACTACATGTATTATCTTTTTTTCTTTTTCTTTTCAGAAAATACCTGGCAAAATCATTTGGGTCTTTAAATAAAAAATAAAGCTGCACCTGACATTAAAACACATACAAATTGTATTTTCTTTCAGGGAAATAAAGATCTCCATGGATACAAGTACAAGAGCATGACGCTTACAAACACTCAAAGAACTACTGACATACAACTGTACAGTGTTTGTAAAATAGTTTATTACAAAATTCACACTCTTAAAAATGAAACAAACCACTGGAATATGGTTCAAAACGAGACTGATTTATGTACAATTTGACTGTCGAGTTTAAAGATGCACTGATGGAAATGGAGAGGTCTTTTGCAATCAAATCCTTGTGCAGTTATGTTGACTGAGCACCAGTCATAGTGAGACTACGTAAATCACTCTCCATCTTACAGCAGCAACTCTACTGGCACAGAAGAAAGTATGATGTCAAAAACTTCCTGACTTCAGCTAAAATTGATTTAAACATGCCCCAGCCAATAGAAAATCTGACTTTTGAGGATTTTTTACTACTCTCACAGACCATCTACACATGACTTCTTATCGTTCTTCTCTTCCTGTTGAATTTATTTATGCAAAGTTATACAGTATACCTATCTCCAGTTTCTGTAGGAGAACCTTATGGCATTCATTCCATGAAATGCCGGTAATTTAGTCTCTTGCAATGCTTAATGACATAAATCCTTTATCAGAACAATAATTCTTTTTTTTTGGGGGGGGGGATGGGACAAAATTACAGTACAATGTACATACTATTGTGATGTGTAAATTGACGGGAACAAAAAAGCAAGAAAAAAGAAAATTTTTGCAGTCCTTCAATCCATGATATGAAAACTTGAACAAAATTGAGGATGTACGGTACATCCATCTTGCCTTGTCAGGAGACCCCCCCCCCCCCCCCAAAAAAAAAAAGGAAAGAAAAAAAGATTGGCACAATTAGTACAGGAACGGCTAATCAAAATCATCTTCTCACTCATCTTGGCATAACAATCCAACAGTAACAGAAATGCATTTCAGATGATATACATGTAGTGTCTCCTCATCAAGAACAAAAAACAAAAGTTGAGCATGAATCACGATGAAATTAATGAAAAGGGGGTGCACAAGATCAAAAAATGTGAAAAAGAGAGCAATCTAACATCTATACTGTCATCATTTCAGCTGTCACTTACACATCCTGCAAGACAGTGATAGAACACATACTGTAATATCATACAGTGTATCATAATTTCTTATCTTATATGTGAGTGTATGTGTAACTCAGTCACCCTTTGTCACAAAATGAAGACTGGTTTCAATGTATAACAGGAAACATAAAGATAGGACTAAGCTATTGTAATAACCACTGTGTGTAGAGAGAGAAAAAAAAAATATGAATCTTGTGAGAAAAATAGATTATGTGAGGTAGTAGTTGACTATTTAAATGAGAAGCTTCTCAATGGCCTGTTGAATGGACTGAATCTGGGGTTTGAGCTGCGAGCCGTCATTGATCGTCACAGAGCACGCGATGACTGAACGAGAGACACCACAGGCACGGCCAAGTGCTGTCATAGTGACAAGAACAAAGATAAAACGATAACAAAGGGTTTAAAATTGAACCAGCAACTACAATGTTCATTCTTTGTAATCCTTCACTTTGAGCATAATACACAGAAGAGTTTTATCTGAAAATGGTATTGCTGAGATTGAAGTAAAGATACGACTGTAAACAGTGAAGATGCTGCAAATGACCAATTATGATGCCAAATATTAATATTTTGGAGTGATCCACATCCTATAAGCTTCACTTTTCAGTGGATTACTCTTTCCTTCACCATAATCTGTTTTCGTTACAACTGCAAAGTGATCATTGTTCCATTTTTCACTACATCATCATTTGTACACATATTTTGTATTACACTTAATGATTTGTCCTTTCAAATTATTAATGGAATTGATAAATGTATCACATTGAATTACATATTTCTATTTAATGATGGAAGCAAATAAATAATTGAATTCATTTGAACTGAAGATTGAAATGAATTATCTGATGCATTGTAGCTTCATAATACATAGTACTATACAAAGTTTTGTCAACATTTTCACTTCGCAAGTCAATGGTGGAAACTACTTGTCAGGCACAAAAGTTGAATTCACATCTGTGGCTTTAGGACAAAATAGGAGACCCACTGGAAACTGCCACTCCCTACAAGTATTATCCTGAAGTATCTCAACAAAAATTCTACCCCTGGAGCTCAGAAGACTTTGCATATGAAACATTTCTACCTCCATGCAACTGATGAACTTTTTGTCATCCATTGGCCTTACACTTACCTTCCTTGGATCTCACAAAGACGTAGGGGACGTTCTTGTCTTCACAGAGGAGGGGTAGATGAAGGAGAATCTCGAGGGGCTCAGCGTCTGCAGCCAAGACAATGAACTCTGCAATTCCTCGGTTCAGAGTCTTTGTGGCTATATGGGCGAAAAAAACAAACAAAAACAACAACTAAAATTAAATATGGAAACAAACACTTTAGAAGACAAGTTCAGTCAAATATACATGTATGTGTGGATTGGGTGAAGGCAGCAATACAGTGCACTCCTGTTATAACAAATGCGGTTGTAATAAAATTCCGGTTACAACGAAACGAAAATTCAGGCCGCGACATTATCCTCTCTATGTTTTTTGATTGTTTATTTGTTCGGTTATAATGAAATTGCGATACATGTATAACGAAAGAAAATTGCCAGAGGACTTTGATATCTATGGGAGTCCACTGCAATTGTAGAACACGTCAATGAAGTTGAGGAAAATCAAACAATCCATTCATAAGTCATTAATTTTTATAGTTTCAGTGTAGCCATCACTGAACGAGAAGACTACAACAGTTTGTGTCATCACTGCAGGACAAAGATATCATGTGCATAAGCAAGTATAGAGATCTTTTTTCTTAATTCTTTTGTACAAAAAGCACACATTCCATCGACTTGTTTCTGACACATTATATTGCTCCCGGTGATTTCTGAAATACGTTGTGTTCTTTCCTTTTCCTGCAAATACGAAAAAATACGTTGAATTCTGTTTCTTTATATCATAATCACTGTCCTCCAGTGACATCAGTGACACAAATGAGATCGATATTTCAAATTAAATATTCTAGTGTTTTCATATAATCATCCTTATAGACTAGATTTACAAAGGCTGACAGTATAATTTGGCCAAATATCAGACATGCAACCACAAATATTATTCTCTCATTTGGAAAGCTGCAAACAGGTGGAGCCTGTCTCATGAATGCATTATCCGAGGCAGCACTTACAGAAGTGGTAGTCACACCACAATGTCTAACACTCGGAGCCCACTGGGTTTTATAAAGCTGCCATTATCTTACCTTTCACAAACCTGCAAACCTACAACAGCATCATCCAAAGGAGCTTCTTTTGCACATAAAGTATCATACTATATGCTGGAGCATGCAGACACCATTTTCTGATGGTCTCCGAGACAGACACATTTTTCACTATACAAAATTTGTACTAAACAGTAGTGACAAAAGTGAAATGTCATACACACCCTCTAAAACAAATAAGGAATTTTTTCTCCAAACTGTGATAAAAAAGACCTCCTAGCCTGTAAGGCAAAAATGACCTTCATCTTACCTTCATTTGCACCCTTTCTCAGCTGCTTGTAGTTGAGAGCCTGTTGTACCAGACCCAAAAGCTTCTTTGACAATTCAGCATCTGCCAGAGGGTAAGCCTTGGGATTAACTTCATCAGCCTGACAAACACAAAGGAAAATAAAACAAAGAGAATGGTGAGGAAACTGTTATTGAAAAACTGCAGTATTTGGTTAGTTCATGTATCATATGGTCACCACTTAGTCCACAAATGGTATTGAAAACACAGTGTAATCATCTTTTCTAATCAATATCAGGCCATCAATGAACATTATTTGACCTTCATATCCGCACATAGATGTCAGTCCAGCCTTACATACTGTAAAACCAGAAATTTTCACATGCATTTTAATTTTGTGAATTTTGCGAGAGCCAAGATCAGTGAAATTACAATGCTCGCAAAAGTTCTTGTCTACACTACTGCTGTATATGCATTAAATGCCAGTGGAAATTCCCAAGTCTCATGCCGTGAATTGTCTTGATTTACAGAATGTTCGCTCAAAACCTTTGTTATGGCATAAATTCCAAAAGATTGTTTGTTTGAAGATATTTTGGGGCAATGTTGAACCTCTCATTATTAATGTGTTCTAACAGATCATATTGTATTGAGGGATTATGTACAGTGTACACTGGAAACATAAAATACAGAGCTACCAAGTCTCACGCATTCTGCGTGAGACTCAAGCATTTAGGGCCTGTCTCACGATCTCACGCAGGGCACCCATTTTTCTCACGCATCGGGTGAAGTCTGCAATTTGTGCCAAAAATAAGGAGTATAGCTCAAAGGATTCAAGTGATAGTTGCAATTGAAGGTATATTTCCCCTTTGTCTTTCAAAATTAGTAAAAAATAGTCACTTAAGTATGCACCAGATCGCATCATTAAGAGCTAAAAATTCAAAAAAGCTCCCTACCATGGGAGGGGTGACACCCTCCTCGTTGAGGCATATTCATGCGCATTTTGATTTCGCAAATTTTGCGAGAACCGAGTTTCATGAAATTAAAATGCATACTTAAAGGGGAAGGCTAGTAACTGATCAGTGGGAATCAGTGGAAATGCTGGGGGATGATTGTTCCAATCCTTATGGGATTCATTCAAGAGTTCATTGTATATCTATTGTTGTGTGAAAATGATTTGCTTCAGAACGGTCTCATATTCAAGTAATGTGCAGATTAATGCTCCGTCACTGACCAGGGACGCTAACCTGGAAGCATTAAACTGCACATTACTTGAATATGAGACCATTCTGAAGCAAATCATTTTCACACAACAATAGATATACAATGAACTCTTGAATGAATCCCATAAGGATTGGAACAATCATCCCCCAGCATTTCCACTGATTCCCACTGATCAGTTACTAGCCTTCCCCTTTAAGTATGCATTTTAATTTCATGAAACTCGGTTCTCGCAAAATTTGCGAAATCAAAATGCGCATGAATATGCCTCATTTGTAGTCATGGAATAGCACTGCAGTTCAGAATCTAGACAGACACGCAGACAATAATCTTTAAGGGTCAATTTGCCAGTAGAATCTCCATTCAACTAAGTTCTACATTAAACATAGAGTGGTAGGATCACATGGGGTCTAGCTTTTCTTTTCTTTTTTCTTTCTTTTTTTTGTAGACCCCACTAACTCCATGTTCTACTTGCACGAGTCTGACGCCTGGTCCGCTAGCATTTGCATTTTGCCATGAAAACAAATACCCATGACACCAAACATACTGTTATTACAATGTTAAGATTGTCAGTCCATGGAGGATAGTCATTTGCTATGATGTGGTCGTATTTGATGAGCGAATTTCGTTCGTTACCCGTTAGTCAGTTAGATCACCTATCTACTTGATGTATGTTACATGCAGTGTTAACACGTAAATCTACACTTCAGTCCCACACATAAGTAACCGGTGCGGTGTGTGGCAAAACTATCGGGAGACAGTCATAGTCACTTAAACAAATCAGACTCAATTCAAGTGTAATGATCAAAATGGTTCCATTTTGTTGGTCACTATGATATCAATACTCATCTTACCATTTCTGTTGCAATTTACGATTTGCTAAGGCGGAGAAAAAAGGAAGGAGAAAGGTCCTCTCGGCTTGCTGCTTCACTGAGGCCTGTAGCACTATACACGTAGTTACTCGCGATCGCACGTGGTGTGAACGTTTTCAACTTTAGATTCTGTATCCTGCATGCGGCAAGAAGTGCGCCCTCTCTTAACGTCACTCTGTACAGGGTACTGAGTACACACATACTGTACGTACTCCGTTGTAAGTACAATACAAGTGTATGTACAATCCCAAGAGATTTGGTTTGAAAATACTGTACATTACGTAGGGTGACCATTGGTGATGATAACACGTTGTTCATTTACACACTATCTTTGCAGAATATTTTGCATGCACGGTGTTTTTAACTTGCTTTCTCGCCTTACATGACTGAGGTTTCAGTTGACTAGTTATTAAAGGGGATGGCTAGTGACTGATCAGTGGGAATCAGTGGGAATGCTGGGGGATGATTGTTCCAATCCTTGTGGGATTCATTTAAGAGTACAGTCATTATAATATCTATTGTGTTGTGTGAAAATTATTTGCTTCAAAATGGTCTAATATTCAAGTAATGTGCAATTTAATCGCCCAGTCACTGTACAGGCATGCTAACCTGGAAACATTAAACTGCACATTACTTGAACATTAAAAAAGAGACCATTCTGAACTAAATAATTTTTACACAACAATAGATATACAATGTACGGTACTCTTAAATGAATCACACAAGGATTGGAATGATCGTCCCCAGCATTCCCACTGATCAGTTACTAGCCATCCCCTTTAAGAAAGTCAGTTAGGATTAGAACAACAAAACAGCATGCAATTTCAGCACGTGCCCAAAAACTTATTTGATAGATAGTCCACTAACATAATTGACTACCTTTTAGGCATAACAGGTTGTTCAGAAGCCCAATCACAAAAAAAAAAAAGAGAGAAAAAAAAGAAAACACAAAACAAACATCATTCAGAGTATGGGGAGGGGGATCAGTTCAGAGTCCAGTAAAAGTTCAAGTTATATAGGGGCCTAGTTATAAATAGGGATTTTAGTATAAAAACTTTGCGGAACAGTGTCTATCATGAAGCATTTAGGCCTGCAGTTGAGGTCCTGTCAGGTTTATTCAATATAATAAAGCACTTGAGGAAGCAAGCAACACATTTATTATTCATAGAACAGAACGTAAAGGCAAAGCAAGTCTTAATCATCTCACAAACATGTACGAACTCAGGCCTACTCATGAAGCTTGCACATACAAGCAAAGGTTTTGGAATTTGGTTGTTATGTTTGTTTATTTTTCTTCTGTTAACTGCAATCTATTCTTTACATTTAATTTCGCACACCCTCATTTTTTTAAGTGTGTGTAACATAACCTTTGTCTTTATTCTTTAATGCTTCAGAACATTAACATGCTGGTTTCATGCAAACCAGTCCTGTTGCAGCCTTTTTTCTTTTAGTTTTTTTTTTTCACACAGAAGCCCAAAAATTCAGACTACTCTAGGCTCAAGTTGATAGACAAACACGATAGGAACCTGAAATATTTAAAGAGCAGAAATTTGTCATAGTTTCATCGAAATGTAATGATAAAGCAGTGAACATAACTTCAAGGAAATTGCAAGATAAATCATATTTTACACATTTTATGGCGCACGTAATCACATGATGTTCATACCACCTTCGCAAGTCTCCCAATCATATTATATCAACCTGTGTGCCACATTAAATTCTTGTTCATAGATATGTGTGTGAAATAAACTTGTGCTTATTTGATAAATGAAATTTCAAAAAGGGTTAATTTCCATTAATGGGCCTTTTTTCACATAAAATTCCATGAACCAAACACTTTGTACTCATACATGTACTTTCCGTACTATCAAACATAAATATTACAGGCCCTAAATTGCTGGTGAAAACAAACTTGATTTAGTACTGACATGCGTACGACCTACTAATGATTTTGATGATGACATTGTTTTACGCGTCATTTAGGCCTATAGGCCTATATCATATGCTTCCAATATCATGGTTTCATCAAAGAATGAAGGTTGGGTTTGTTTGTGGTTTTTTTTTTTTTATACCCAGTGTTTTATTGTATGTAGGCCCTATTGTTCACTTTGAATGAATTATGACGTTCGTGCCATTTTACTAATATTTACTTGTTATTAACGCAATTTAGAGGATTCAACATGGGATTCTTTGATTGAAATGATTTACTACGTAGCCGATGGAGTTGATTGAAATTCTATAGTACATGCAAACTTATGATTGTGATGAACTTAAAACGAAAATAAAATTTCTTCCTTTTTTTTTTTTTTTTTTTTAAATATACAAAAGTATTTGCCCTACCGGTGGGCCTATATGTGTCGGTGGTGGAGGTGCGGGCCTTTGGAGACAGTCGTGAGGGGCATTACTACTGTACTAGTTTCCTTTTCAACGCTTGATGGCGCGATACAGCTCTTGTGTGATTATAGTCTGCTAGTGCAGCGCACATGCTAATAGTGCATTGTCATTACCCGATATTCTCAAAATTTGCCTTGATAATAATATTTGCCGACATCTCATGAAATCTCTATTGTCACCATGGCTACTGAAGGCGTCTGGAAGCTTGCGTATGGGGGTGATGTCAACATTCTGAGGCACAAAGCAACAACTGATAAAAGTCTGCTCTCTAAACTGGATGATGTATGTATCATGGCTGCACCACAGTGTGGTCCCATTCACTAAATTGCGTGTTGGCGCTATGCATGGCTAGTCTTTTGCGCAGCGAGGAGGCTTGTTGACCGACGAGTCTGTCTAATTCCGCGAAAAACTTCTCATTTATAATGATGACATGTGCTGGGTCAGTTTTTAAACTGACCCAGCAAATGTCATCATTATAAAAGAGAAGTTTTTCGCGGAATTAGACAGACTCGTCGGTCAAGGAGGCTTGCAGCTGCATGCTTACAATGCATGCTGAACTGCGCTGTAGTAAACTGTAGTGTAGGTTTAATAGCTGCATGCGCGAGCGTTACCCAGCAACGCACGGGGCGATACTATTGAGGGTTTTTTTTTTTTTTTTTCTTCATGTTAATATCTTGTCGTACTTGGAATACCGATATTCTTGAGTCCAGTCATAATTTGACGGCCCTAGCCTAAGTTATTCATCTCATAACTTGATCTACAAATTACTCATACCAGTACTCTGAGTATCTGAATGAAAGTTGAAGTGAAATTGCTGTTTCTGCCAAGCAAGTCAATCCGAGAGGATTTGTGTGTCATATGCCAATCCTGTCCATGAATTGTAACTGCACCCAGGCCCCCTTCACGAATAAATGGGTAGGTTATGCAAATCTACCCAGAGAAGATTTTTGGTGTGTGTCTGTGTAAAAACAGTATGGTAGCCCTACTACATATCGACCACCCTTTTTGAAACCTACTGCGTAGTTTTGGCGCACAGAACGCCAAGTACTCACTGCACTGCGCGAAGAGCAC
Source organism: Diadema setosum (assembly GCA_033980235.1). Taxonomy (NCBI): domain Eukaryota; kingdom Metazoa; phylum Echinodermata; class Echinoidea; order Diadematoida; family Diadematidae; genus Diadema; species Diadema setosum. Next base: position 6,772,199 of record CM067064.1, read on the forward strand.
ATAAAAATGTATTGGCTTTGACCGTTGATGAGGATGTGTGGGAAAACTCGAAAATTCTCTGTTCATTAATGGTTTTAATCAAGGACAAAATTTCGAATGAAAATTTCAACCGAATCACCATGTTATGTCAATGCATTTTCTAAAAAGCTTCGTACAACACGGTGTTGAATGCAACTTGGTTTGCGTGCATTGTCAATGCAAAAACAGCGGTCGATCTCAATAAGGAGCGGCACCGCGGGGAGCTGAAGAGAGGCCACTCAAGTTCGATGGCGATATTTTTGCACTGAAACTTTGAATTGAAAAGGGAACAACAGCATTTGATAGTGCTGGATTTTCTCAATCATGAAGGTCAAGTGTTTATGTGAATTTCAGTGTTAAATATTCTTATCAAGCAAATAAAAATTAGGCGGTCGATGAGTAGTAGCTAGGTCCAACCATACCCCTTGCTTTCTCCTGCAGTTTTATTGCCCGCAGCAAGGAATTCTGTTGTCCCGACATTGTCCAAATGTTTTTCAGGGTAAGGTCTGTTAAAACAGGGCTTGAGTCTTTACTAGTACCGGTAGTCATGAAATTTGATTATACCTACACAACATTTAACAAGTCAAAATTTGTTCTTTTGTATTGCAGAATGAGAGAATGCCCCTCCATTGGGCAGCCTCAGGAGCCAAGTTTGAGGTGGTCGAGTTTCTTTTGGAGAAGGGTGTTCCTGTAAATGTTGTTGATGATGTAAGTCACATTTCCAGAGTACCATCACAAAAAACAACAAGAATTTATGATGTTGAAATGTCATTCTTAGATGGAAGGCTGCTTGTAATGACCTTACAATCACTTTTCTTGGTCACAAGTCCCTGATTCAAAGAGGATATTTATATGACAGTTGCAATCAATGTTGTATTGTCACTTTCCATCAGGTAACCCAAGGAAGTGTGATATTTAGTTTATCCCCTGAAAGTGATATCCCAGTGAAAGTATGTTTCATTATTAAAACTTCAAAAATTCATAACTTTTGAATGGATAGTCCGATTTTCCTCAAACTTTCAATGATGTGTTCTACTAATATTGTTACATTCTCTCAATCCTTATGTTAATGAAGGTGAACTTGTCCTTTAAATTCAAATGTATAAAGAACATCTACAGCATTTCTTGGCTGATATACCTGCTATGCATCTTTGATTGGCAGTACCAAGTCTTTTTTCTATCAAATCAGCATTGATAATTCCATATGCTTGACTAGGATAAGCGCTGTATTCTCTGATTTTAAATTGATATGTATGCTTCTATAGTGATCATGATAAAAGTTAGACTTTAAAAGATTATTTATCAAATTCATTCGCTGATGTTGCAGGGATCAGTTATCATGAAAAGCACTTAAAGGTAACCATTTTTATTCGGTTGTAGGGAGAATCACCAGAACAATAAGTTTTCTGTATGTGCAATTTTTTTCTCCATGGTAACCTGGGATGAAATTCAGTCTGGCTGGAGTCCTCTGCACATCGCAGCTTCTGTTGGTCATGCAGGTATCGTCTCCGCTCTGATTGGTCAGAAGGCAGAAATCAACGTAGTCAACCACACAGGCCAAACGCCACTGCACTACGCCTGTTCAAGGGACAGGATTGAAGTAAGATCTTGCTGCAGTTTGACAGATGATTGAAATGTGCATGCATACTGAATGCATGCTAATTTAGTAATACTTTGAATGTAGTCTGCATGTGTTTGTTGTTTTTATGTTGCACAAGCTCTTGTGTGTGTGTGTCATGAGGAACAACCATTGTAAAGTTATACTTGTAATTTGATGATGTCAGTGAAACTGTGATATTAAATTATGTGAAGTTATGCGAGTATCATTCTATCTCCATCTGTATTCAGGTGGCAGAACTCCTCCTTGACAATGGTGCAGATCCGAGCATCAGCGATGGAAACGGGGCCACACCCCTCCATCGTGCGTCCTCGAAGGGGAATCTGGAGATTGTCAAGCTTCTTCTGCAGTTCAACTGCCGAGTGGATGCCACAGACAAACAGGGAAACACTCCTCTGTGAGTTTTTTTTTGTCCATTATATTTCTTTTTACTTGAATGTGTGTATTCTTTTTGATCTCACCTATAAGTCTAAGTACTAAAAATAAACCCTCAAGGGTCAGTGACCTACAACTTGAAGGTGTTTCGTGCTTGTCATACTGATTGTATATCAGTGTAATTCAATCCATTTGAACTGATGAGACAAAATACAGAAGTACACAAATCAAATACCAAATTTTGAAACTAATTAATATTACAATAATCATTCACATTCAAACTAAAGAGGGCATTGTTGAGCCTTTGCTACTCTCAGCAAATGCAACACTCCTGGCATGTACAAACTTGTGTTTATATCTGCATTTATTGTTGGTATATTTGGTCTTCTAAAAATAGTTATTTGTAACTTTCTCCAATCAAATCTACTATGGTAGATTTGGCTCTACTGCCAATAAGGACTCACAAGACAGTGTTGCTTGTGATTGAATTGATCGTAATGGCACTGTCAAAATGAGAAACAAATATTTTTCCTCCCAGAAAGAAACTGCTGGATGCAATATACAATTCAGTTGTGAAGTAAATTTTGCAGCATTTGTATATGTAATACTATTATGCTAATTAATGAAGATTATTTAAATTTTACTTTATGAGTTTGAAAAGATCAATATCAGCTGTCAAACATTAATTGGAATTGTTCATATTGATAAAGAAGGTGTAATTAAAGTGTTTGAAATTGATTTTTTTTTAATCTTTTCTATTGTTAATATCTCTGTCCTCTTTAAGTCACTTGGCATGTGAGGAAGAACGGAAAGAAGCAGCCACCACATTAGTAGAACATGGAGCAAGTTTAGACATCTTAAACAAGGTTTGTACTCATATACTCTAAAACAAGGAATGTTTGTGAGCATGTTACTTTTGCCAATTTCATGAAAGCCAACATTCACCAAATTGAAAGGCTTGCAAGAGTTTTTGTCCACATTGAATGCATTGAATGCCAGAGAAAATTCACAGAAATTTTAGGCTGCAAAAATGGCCATCGGCTCCAATTTGCGAAAATTTCATGTTGCGAATATATCTTGTTTTACAGTTACTTGAATAGAGGTGTCCCTAAAAAAGAAATGGTAAAAAGAACTCTTACATGTTTTCTTTTTTCTTTTTTACTATCTTACATAGTCATCCTGAATGAAATCAGATAAAAACTTTCAGCAACCCTAATGATTAGTGGATACTGACTGTAATTGAGCCTGTAAAATCCCCTTGTTTTGTCATGAAAGCTGGGATGAATTTTTGTGTTTTTAAGTATGGGGGAAAAAGAGTTAATTGCATTGAGAGATCCCCAAACCTACACTTTATGAGGTCAGTGTTGGTCAGCTTGCTAGAATTACCTAAACTTTCTGTCTTCATTTTTTCAGTTAAAAAGCAAAGGAAATGGTTTTAGTGAGAACATTTTCAGTAAAATTCATATAAATGATCAACATTGTCTTGGTTTCGATTATCTGGATCAGAGCTTTTGTGCACTTTTTTTTTTCCAGGAAGAGAAGTCACCCCTTTCTCTTGCACCATCAGGATTGGCAAGAACGCTTCAAAGACTGAAAGAATAGCGCCCTCATCAACAGTAATTACAATGTCGACAATAAACAAAGAATATGTGGTCATGCGACTTAGAGACACAATGCAAACTTACAATGCATGTTTCTTTTTACTGTAAGACATATCAGTCATATGTCGGTTCAAGTTACTTTTTAGGATTGCAGGGGTGTCCATCTTTCAGTCGTGAGAGTATCAGTTTACATGCTTGTTACATATGTTTGTATAAAGTTAAACTGTCATGTAATTTGTACATCTACTTTTCATACAGATATTTTGCCATGACAGTAATTGACACCATATCTTTTCATTGAATCCGTCTGATAAAAAAGAATGAAAACATTTGACCACTCGCCATGAAAGCCTGATAAAGTTACCTAAGATTGATTTCCTGATTTTCCTTGTTTTCATGGTATATCTGGCAGATTAAAGGGGAATTCTGAACCAGCTGAAAATCACTCTGAAAAGGAAGATGTTTTCTCAAAAACAGCAGTGAAATTTCTAACAAAATCAAAGTGTCAAAGTTATGAAGTTTAAAGATTTGCTAATTTTTGTGAAAAATGTCCTCAAACGGTTGGCGCGAATAAGGCATGAATATGCAAATGAGTGAGCTGATATTGCCATCACATATTTTGTACAAAATAATGACAAAAAAAAAAAATTCAATTGTGCTACAAGAGTGTAAAACATAATGCTAGTCCTGACTGAATTATCTTCAAAATAATGATCAGTTCAATTAATTTTGATTTGAGACTGGGGCGCAATTTTGTTTGAATGTTTGAATTAGGAAATTTCGAGATTTATTTACAAACTATATGGCAAGATGTGAGATGATAACATAATCAACTCACTGTTTGCATATTCATGTTGAGTGTATCAGAACCGTTTTGTGAAACAGTGAAACTTTACAAATTCATAATTTCCTTATACATGTTCTATCTTATCAGATTTCAATCAATTTTTTTACTGTTGTGCTTGTAAGATTTTACTCTTCCTTTCAGACTAACACTTAATGCATCTGAAATAGCCCTTAAAACTTATTCTGCATGTTATGATTTTGTTGTTGTTGTTAAGGGGGGGGGATTGATTGTGCATAATTTGGTATCATCTCTTGATGAACATTAGCCACTCAGACCAGATCTGTTAAATAAATGTAAATACTGTGTAGACAAATTTTCTGTATGTAATTTGTGTCTTGTAGTTTTTCTTTGAAATGTGTATCCATGTCTTCACATTAAATTTTTCATATGTGCAAAGCAAATGTGCACACTGTGCGTTTATGTGTGTGTGTGTATAAAACAATTTCAATACATGTAGCATAGTGAAATCATTAGGTGTGACAAGTTTGTGCAACTCTGCTGTAATGAAGAATCTGCCAGATTTCCCAAATACATGTATGTCGCTCTGGTTATACACGTAATGTAATAAATGTACCAGATTTTGTGAAAGTTTCATGCTTTGAATATTTCTGGTTTTACAGTAAGCTCTATACAATTGAATATATAATGTATATACAATGTACATACATTGTATGTGTATAATATATATATCTATATATATATATATATATATATATATATATATATATATATATATCAATAATAAAGTCACAACATAGGAATGCAGGGAATGCATTAATAACCAATCTTGATTTAATGAATAATCCGAATTTTCAATGAACCTTCCTCTTCTTCAGGGATGACAGTGCGAATCCCTGAAGAAGAGGAAGGTTCCTCGAAAATTCGGATTATTCATTAAATCAAGATTGGCTATTAATGCATTCCCTGCATTCCTATGTTGTGACTTTATTATTGCTATTTCTAGTACTGCCAATACGCGGAACAACTACAATATATATATATATATATATATATATATATATATATATATATATATATATATATACATATATATATACACACACACACACACACATATATATATTTATGTATAGATATAGATACACATACATTGTATAACATCTTATAACTACATGTATATGATTTTTTATATCCTAATACACACTTTGTGTATGTGTCTGTATGTATGTATGTATGTATTTATGTATGGTAAATTATGGTAGAGTGGATATGCCCTCTTTTGAACCCTCATATTAGAGTGGTTATATATTTTCGATCCCCTATATCCTTTTTCACCTCTGACGTTGATTCACGCGACTGTCGTCTGTTAATGTTGTGTCAGTGAGACGGTTGCGAGGATCGAGTCTTACTTTGAAATTCTTCAACTTTCTACACTTGCAATCAGACATGGCACTTAGGAGAAGCAATTCTCTATTAGTCATCATCAAGCACTGTGGTGAAAGTTCCTCCAATGTCGTGACCAGCGGGAATGATGCGTTTACACCATCGTTCCCGGCGAGCACGTCAGTCTCTTTTCACTGAGGCCGCCGTTGACAAAACGGAATGAACATGAGACAACTAGATGGGACGAGATGGGGGATAATGTGACAGACCATGATTGCCGTGGATGCCGTTTCAGATTTTTCAACTGTCAAAAAAAAAAAAAAAAAAAAAAATGTCACGGCTGTCCCGGTGCTATTGAGAACCATTGTAGACCGTATTAGAACGGGTTGAACGCAACAAAGCGTGACACTGACAGCAGGTAACAAATCTTCCGTAGTGGCATGCGACGGAAAATATTGTGCAGTCTAGCCTAACCAGACGCTGTGAAAAAAAACCAAACAAACAAACAAAACCGGTGTCTGATAGCTACAGGTACGGATGTTCACCGGTGCGAGATCTGAAACTAGTATTAAAGATATAATACGGCGGCAAAGCAGGAGAATAATGATATCCCATCTGCCGCGACGCAATATACTTAGCGGGCAAACGGGGCTGCCGTGGAACATGGTGTGAACGTACCAGAACATGGTATAAACGCAGGAGAAGCACCATGCTCAGCAACGCTAAATGGCTGGGATGATGCTTGTGTTCTGTCATTGTTACAAGGTCACTTATACCCCCTCCAACCTTCATGATATACGTTGACCCATAAATCTGAAGATAATATTATGATGTCACCTATAATGCGAAAGAGCAATAATGAAGATAATAAAAATCACCTTCATGCTTTACGCATTATTTCATGATTTAAGTTATTTCATGTTCAGCTTGCCGCATGTAATCGCGTCAATGAATGTTGTTGTTGTTATTTTAATTTTTAAGGCGCGATTCATTCAGTTGTGAATATTTATTCTGCGCCTAATTATCTACTGAACATTTAATACTGGTATCTTCTTTTCATTTAAAAACAATTCAAATCAATAAGGGAGAAAAAACTACGCTGCAATATTGCTGAAATTTCGGAGATTTTGTACAGACTGTTATCACCTGTCACGGACCGTTTTCACGTATATTCTGATCAGTCCGCCAACTGTGCGACCTGCGCCTGCGATCTGGCGCGAGTTGATAGATCGCACCAGATCGCACAAGATCACCGCGAGTTAGCGCGATCTCTTCTGTGCCCACTGTGTGACCTCTTTTAATTCGGTGCCCACTGCGTGACCTCTTCGCGATCGCACGGCGACTTCCCTGGGAAATGTCTTTTGACCTATTTCCTTCCACGCATGCGTGCATGGTCGAAGAATATGCGAATTGCGCATTCTTCCGCACACCGAACTTGGCGTGTGTCCAATGAGGGAGCGCGATAATGGCTTTTCATCGAAGATAAACCGTCTGTGTAATTTATCACAATTTATAATGGATGTTTCTTTTCCAACTGCCTAGTAACGAAACATTAACCTATCATTCACCTGCTCCCTCTCAATGAGGGAGAAATGAGCCAGTTTAGTCTGACTTCCAGACCGTCCGTTTGTACTAATTTCCTTCCCAGAATATTAACGCCCTCAAACGACCAAAAAAAAAAAAAAAAAAAATATCGGGTTCAAGGGCAGCGACTTCGCAGCGGAGGCACATTTCGTGAGAGGAGTACAATAATAATAATAATAATAATACAGGGTACTTATAATGCGCCAGTTCCACATAGTTAACGTGCTCAAGGCGCAGTAGAAGAAGTAAGTTATGAAATACAAAAATCCTTATACAAACATGCACATGAAAATGAATGACACAATAATGATAATGAAAAAAAAAATATACATCATGATATACAATTCTACTGGAAAATGGTCATGAACAAATGAGTCTTGAGGGCAACTTTAAAAGAGTCAACATTCGAAATGTGACGGATAGCTTGAGGCAACTGATTCCACAGGTAAGGTCCAGCATGTGCAAACGACCGATCCCCCCATGATTTCTTCAAGTGGCAAGGGGTCTGGAAACCAGACTAGAGCCAGTTCGGTGTTAGTTCATGGGCACATTTACGTATGGATGACATTTCTTTTTTTTTTTTCTTCTTCTTCTTCTTCTTCTTTTTTTTTTTTCTCTCAGTCGGTTAGGGGCGCTACTCGTTTTCAGAGCGACATAATGCATAAGATATATGTAACAATTTATGGGATTCATGCAGGCGCGCCGGAAGCAGTTTTGGATTGGGGGGGGGGGGGGGCAAACATTGGAGGGGGCTCAAGATTAGACCATGCATATGTTACACAATATACACATACACACACACACGCACACACATCTATTATATATATATATATATATATATATATATATATATATATGGGCAATCCCACAATAACTATTCCCTTTTCCACTTTTGATATTTGAGCTTTGATGATAAAAGTAATTCAGATTTGCCTCCTTATGTTTATATATTTTCTTGAAAAGAATAAGTGTGAGAGATAGTATAGATAACATTGAGTTCATTCAATGGGCGGATTTTTTTGTTATATCACATTAAACGTCAATTTAGACAGTAAAACAGGCATAGAAAACGGGACATTTTAAGTATCAGAAATCTAAACAGTAATCTAAAAAAAAATTAGCAATGAAACTGAATCCAGAACAGTTCCATTGTACAATCTACATCAGATTTGAAATAAGAAATGTCTCTACCTTTCAGATTTACTTCATTTATTAAATGAAAATGGATTTCAGTTATAGCCTGTATGATTGTAGGCATGTCTGTCCATCCCGTTACATACCTTCACCTGTTAATTTCTTTTGTTCCCAGTAGGCAGAAAGAGAGTTTTGGTGATTAAGTAGTTTCATTACGGGATAAGTTGAAATGTTTTAACCAAAACTAGCTTAGCTTGAAAGCAAATTTAATGCAATTGGCAATCAAACTTAAGTGTTGCTTTGTCTGTCCACTTTTTGAAGGTATGTAACAGATTTTAAGGAGACTCATTTTTTGAAAAATAAGCCATATCAGTGCAGTTGCTTGGATTCATAAGACATGCCAGGCCAGCATCTACATAATCAGTATACTTCCACTCCCTAGGGAAGTCCCACAAGTTTCTGCCGTGACTTGACAGTAGCCAAAAACTTGTCTGTCCACTTTGTTACATACCTTCACCAGTGTTTGTACCTTCATTGAATATAAAATTTAATAAAAAATACAGAAAGATGAGTCATCAAGGTTTATGGCCTCAGAAAGACATCATATACTAACAATGTCTGAAATCACTTTCCTTTGTGGATCATTCAAAAATATGTGTGAATTAATTTTTTCGTGTGTGGACAGACAACCTGTACAGTAAACGCATGTGTCTGTCCATGTTCGTACCTTCCTTGACAGATGATGGTGACATCTTTCTAGTAATAGAATTAAACATGATCTGGATACTTTTATTTCATGTCATACACTATTTTTATTAGCAGATTAGAGAGCTCAGATGGTTTTAATAAGAAATTTTGGATGATTCCACATGTGAAGGTACGAACATGGACAGACGAAGGTATGAACATGGACAGACGTCTGTCCATGTTCGTACCTTCAAGATCAGATTCCCCTCATGATTATTGTCCTTCAGGTGATGTAATTTTACATGGTCAAAATAATTTCATTTCATGTAATAATTTTTTTCCATTAGCAGATCAGAGCATACAGATGTCTCTTGTTAGAAATTTTGAACCATTACACAAGTGAAGGTACGAACATGGACAGACGTCTGTCCATGTTTGTACCTTCAATGACACAAGCTCCCTGACCACATGGTTAACATTGTGTTGTAACTTTAAACAATTGTATTTCTATGAAGAGCATTTACTTTAAGTAATTCATACACAGTATAAAAAGTAACAAAAGTTGTTTTGAAAGGCCCTTGCTTTCCACATTGGCTTAATAGAGAATTTAAACTAAACATGTAAATAATGTTATGACTAATCAATGTTAACATTTCACAATATTTCATAAAATAATGTACATACCCCGGAAATATTCAACTTTGCTTTCATTGTGCATGGTACCTGAAAATATTAATTACAGCTTCTTTCAAATTATGAATAAGATATACTGCTGAAGGGGACCAATGTCTGTCCATGTTACATACCTCCACTTTTGTGAACATGATGATCCAAGGTCCAGTAGAAAGAAAAGGTGGTCCTAACTATGTCTTATCTTTTCACATTTTGATTATGGCAGAACACATATTTCGCTACATGAAAATAATAAAATGGCATTTAATTAGCAAAACTTAATTTGCAGCCAGAATGTCCCGTTTATGAGCCCCACTTATTGTGAGATTGCCCACATATATATATATATATATATATATATATATATATATATATATAAAGTGGCGTACGGTGGGTCGAAACATGGGGGGAACCATAAAGTAATTTTGACGGTCTGTATGCTTGTGCGTGTGTGCGTGACATGAGCAATAATGGGACTACAATACATTACGGAATGTGATACATTCAACAACGCAGTCATTGAGGAACATTGTAAGTTTTCCTTACGTGGATTATGGAATGACGGTGTGAAACGATCGACAAATTATATACTGTCAGCAACATAAGGTGAATGGCATAACAATAAAATGCGAGCGAGCGAAGCGAGCGAGCTTGAAAATTTTGATATTCTACAGTTCCAAAACTGGAGTTTTAATTGAAGCTACATATTTCGCTTTGAAATAATGGGGGCGCATCGGGCGCAACTGCTGGCAATTATTGGCAGCAACATTAGGAGAATGGCATAACGATTCAATGCGAGCGAGCGAAGCGAGCTGAAGCTTGAAAATTTTGACATTCTACAGTCCCAAAACTGGGGTTTGTAGCTTTTTCTTTCACTTTGGAAATTAATGGGGCGGCGCATCGGGCGCAACTGCTGGCAATTACTGGCAGCAACATTAGGAGAATGGCATATATCACGATTCAATGCGAGCGAGCAAAGCGAGCGAGCTTGAGAATTTTGACATTTTACAGTCCAAAAACTCCCGTTTGTAGCTATATCTTTCGCTTTGGAAATTAAGGGGGGGGGCATCGGACGCAACTGCTGGCAATTACTGGCAGCAACATTAGGAGAGTGGCACAACGATTCAATGCGAGCGAGCGAAGCGAGCGAGCTTGAAAATTTTCACATTCTAGAGTCCAACAACTGGCGTCGTAGCTATGTTTTTCGCTTTAGAAATTTTCGCTTTAGAAAATTTAGAAATTAAGGGGGCGGCGCACCGGGCTCAACTGCTGGATGCGAGCGAGCAAAGCGAGCGAGCTTGAAAATTTTGACATTTTACAGTCCAAAAGCTGCCGTTGTGGCCATATTTTTCCCTTTTATACATATTTATTTTATTTTCTTTGTTTATTCATTTATTTTTATTATCATTATTATTATTATTATTTTTTATTTTATTTTTTTATTTTCTTATTTTTTTTTTTTTTTTGGGGGGGGGGGGCAAAAATGCGTTTTGCCCCCCCCCCCCCATTTTTTGGATTGGGGGGGGGGGGGGGGCGGCCGCCCCCCCTGCCCCCCCCCCCCCCCCCCACTTCCGGCGCCTATGGATTCATGAGTCCTGTTCAAACGAAGAATGAACTTGCGTAGACCATAGCATATAACCAGAATGATCCGTCAATTAACACTTGTGAAAGCATCCATTTCATTACTTTGCATTGCATGGATTAACAATCTCTTTCTATTATATTGCCAAATACTATAGTACCACTTTCGCTGTCAGGTGGATGTACTGGCGGGTGCTGTTCGTTATTCCGAAGGTTCGTTATTCCGAAGGTTCGTTATTCCGAAGGTTCGTATTTCCGAAGGGTCGTTAATCCGAAACACGCAAATTCCCTATACCTAGAGGTTCGTTAATCCGAAAATGAAAAAGGGTTCGTTAATCCAAAAATGAAATTCTGAACAATGAACCTTCGGAATAACGAATCTTAGGAATAAAGAGCCTTCGGAATAACGAACCTTCGGAATAACAAGCTGTAACCGTACTGGCGGGTCCACGTCACGAGACCGACACCCACGAGTCATACAGCCCACGAGTCATACAGCTCATAGGCGCCGGAAGTGGGGGGGGGGGGGGGGGGGGGGCAGGGGGGCGGCCGCCCCCCCAATCCAAAAAGTGGGGGGGGGGGGGGGCAAAACGCATTTTTGCCCCCCAAAAAGCCCCCCCCCCAATAAAAAAAAATAATATAATAATAATAATGATAATAAAAATAAATGAATAAACAAAGAAAATGAAATAATAAAATAATAAAAGGGACAAAATATGGCTACAAAGGGCAGCTCAGTTGTGGACTGTAAAATGTCAAAATTTTCAAGCTCGCTCGCTTCGCTTGTTCGCATCCAGCAGTTGAGCCCGGTGCGCCTCCCCCTTAATTTCTAAAGCGAAAAACATAGCTACAACGGCAGTTGTTGGACTCTAGAATGTCAAAATTTTCTAGCTCGCTCGCTTCGCTCCCTCGCATTGAATCGTTATGCCATTCTCCTAATGTTGCTGACAGTAATTGCCAGTAGTTGCGCCCGATGCCCCCACCCCTTAATTTCCAAAGCGAAAGATAAATATAGCTACAAACGGGAGTTTTGGGACTGTAAAATGTCAAAATTTTCAAGCTCGCTCGCTTCGCTCGCTCGCATTTTATCGTTATGCCACTCTCCTAATGTTGCTGCCAGTAATTGCCAGCATGCAGTTGCGTCCGATGCCCCCCCCCCTTAATTTCCAAAGCGAAAGATATAGCTACAAACGGGAGTTTGGGGACTGTAGAATGTCAAAATTCTAAAGATCGCTCGCTTTGCTCGCTCGCATTGAATCGTTATGCCATTCTCCTAATGTTGCTGCCAGTAATTGCCAGCAGTTGCGCCCGATGCGCCGCCCCATTAATTTCCAAAGTGAAAGATAAAGCTACAAACCCCAGTTTTGGGACTGTAGAATGTCAAAATTTTCAAGCTTGCTCGCTTCGCTTGCTCGCATTGAATCGTTATGCCATTCTCCTAATGTTGCTGCCAATAATTGCCAGCAGTTGTGCCCGATGCGCCCCCATTTATTTCAAAGCGAAATATGTAGCTAAAATTAAAACTCCTGTTTTGGAACTGTAGAATATCAAAATTTTCAAGCTCGCTCGCTTCGCTCGCTCGCATTTTATTGTTATGCCATTCACCTTATGTGGCTGACAGTATATAATTTGTCGATCGTTTCACACCGTCATTCCATAATCCATGTAAGGAAAACTTACAATGTTCCTCAATGACTGCGTTGTTGAATGTATCACATTCCGTAATGTATTGTAGTCCCATTATTGCTCACGCACACACGCACAAGCATACAGACCGTCAAAATTACTTTATGGTTCCCCCCATGTTTCGACCCACTGTACGCCACTTTACACACACACACACACACACACACACACACACACATATATATATATATATATATATATATATATATATATATATATATAATGTGTGTGCGTGTGTGTGTGTGTGTGTGTGTGTGTGTATGTGTATATTGTGTAACATATGCATGGTCTAATCTTGAGCCCCCTCCAATGTTTGCCCCCCCCCCCCCCATCCAAAACTGCTTCCGGCGCGCCTGATACAGCTCACAAGTCATACAGCCCTCACGAATCATGCAACTCATTGATAGTTCGACACTAAGCTAACAAGGCACACGAGACCGACACATTAAGCCCGTGTTGTATCTGTCGAACTCGTGGGCTGTTTTTACCTAGTGTCGAACTCATGGGCTGTATGAATCGTGAACTGCATGACTCATGGACTTTTTTTTTCAATGTCGAACTCGTGGGCTGTATGACTCGTGGGTGTCGGTCTAGTGGGATGACCCCGTGCTGGCAAGCAGCATAATAAGGATCACATACATCAGTTGCTTATCCAAGTGAATTTAAAAACCAGCATGCCTGTTGGTATACGAATGACCTTTTTCTCCTCATGCCCGAAGTGGAACTCCGAACTGGCTTATGTTCCTAGGTCGGGCAAGTCTCCGGCAAGATTTGTGGTTGTTAAGGGCAAATTTTGAGCAGTTTAAGGCATGCCTAAAATCTGAATATATTACAGAATTGGTCACTTGGTCAGGCTTGCTTTATCTTATTATTATTTTTTTTTTTTTTGGTGTGTTTGTTTATCATCATCATCACCTTTTGAACTTTTTCCCCTGAGGGTTTCTGCACAGCAGGTCAACCATATATTATAATAAGTGGTCCAATAACACAGGTCCAGCTTGGAGGCCTGTTGTTGTTGTTGTTGTTCAATTTTAAGGCGTGTATCATTCAGCCTGTCTGCCTATTGTGTAGCCTTTTGTCAAGGCCCTCTCGCTGTAATGGGCGAGCGAAGCGAGCCCAGCCGAGCGCGACAGCGCAACTCCACTCAGCTGGGCTCTCTTCACCATACAGCGAGAGGGCCTTGACAAAAGGCTACCTACTATGGTACCGACTGCCTCCAAAATATTATTGTAGTGCAAGACTTGGTTCCTGTACCACTGCCCAAAGTATTAGCTCTACTGCTCAGGATCTGGCGATAATATGGGAATCTTAATGGAAGAGACATTTTCTTACATTGATGCCTTAAAAGATATACCTGAAATGGAAATTACAGTGCAGCTGAAAGTTAGTCTGAAAAGAAGGGATGAAATTTTCTAGCAAAAACGACGAAAACTTGATCAGCATTGGGTGGAAAATAATGAAGTTATGACATTTCAAAATTTGGTAATTCTTAAGGAAACAGTTTGTGAGCAGCACATACGAATTATGCAAAAAGTGATGGTGCCATTTCTTCACAACTTGGCATATAGGTTGTACATTATTATTCAGATTTGAGGTTTTCATTCAAACTCAAGTTTGCCTGGGTCTCAAATCCTGATATGTTTCACCTGATCATTATCTTGATCATTCACGCAGGAATGGCATCATGTTTTACACTTTACACATTGAATTTTGGCCATTTTTTTTTTACACTAGCAATGAAATTGAAAGGCGATGACATTATCAACTCACTCATTTGTATGAATTATTAATATCTAGAACTGTTCTGCATAAATTAGTGAAACTTCACAATTTAACTTCCCTAAATATTTTCAATTTTTGATCAAAGTGCTTACTTATAAGATCCCAATCTTTCTCATTAGACTAACATATAACTGGGGTGGAATTCGTTTCTAAAAATAAACTTTCCCACAAATTCTATGAATTTTATATCCTTTTTGGATGGGCGAGCAGGTAGACCTGAACGTGTGCGATCTTGCCAGGCGTGCGATATAGGCCGATCTGGAGTCGCTCACTGTGCGACCTGTTTGTGAGTTGTCGCGACCGAGCTTGGAGGTCGCAATATTTTTTTAAAATGTCCAGAACCTTGCGACCTCCAGCGACCTCACATTGTTTGCCACCGCGAGCTACTGCGATCTGCTGTGACCTTGGCTGTGACCGTTGGGCGCCCACTTTGCGACCTCACCACAGCTCGCAGGAGGACGAGCAGGTATAGGCTTGAATGCTTGCGAGCTTGCCCGGCTTGCGAGCTGCTGCGAGCTGGGATCGCCCACTGTGCGACCTGATTGCGAGTTGGTGGAGCTAACCGCAGGTCGCAAGATTTTTTGAACATGTCCAAAACCTTGCGAGCTTGTGCGAGCTTGTGCGAGCTGGTGCGAGCTTGGTCGCCCATCACACTGCGACCTCACCGCAGCTCGCACCATCTCGCAAGCTCAGGTCGTACAGGCGGGCATTGGGCTTTTCTCGACCCGAGTCATTAATGGACCTCCCTCCTCTCTATTCAGCGGGTTACATAAATCATGTGCATTTCTCTGGCATTGGCAGTGTGAACAATGCGGGTGTAGGTGGAGCCCTGCTCTGGTCCCTTCTTTGACAGCAGCGCGCGGCGCCACTACCATACCTTCTTCTTTCGCTGGGTTGGAAGTGCAGCTTCATGCTTGAAGATTATAATATACGCACTGTACTTGTGTGAGAGTGTACAGCCGTATGTGTGCTCCATCAGTCAAAATCCCCTAGCAGTGTATTTACAACAAAGTAAAATCCATAATTTATTATACGAGCTGCAGTTACATCTCCCTCAAGAGCGACTTGAATGCCTCGAGGGAGGGTGAGTCAGCCGGGTCTACTGGTAGGTGGTTCCAGTCTCTGACAGTTCTGCTGGTGAAGAAGGATGAGCTATACACCAGATTGGTGCATAATGGTATTCTGAAACGAGAATCATGCCCCCTTGTAGAAGAGCTCTGTTCTCCCTGTACATTGCTTGTGACAACTGATTGACAACGCATTTACTCTTCAGTTGAAACACATTTACCCTGATTTTGCGACACAATGTCATTTTCTCTTCAGTTGGAACACATTTACCCTGATTTTGCAACACATTTACTATAGGGAAAGAGCTTTGGTCGCCCATTGTGCGACCTCACCGCAGCTCACTCGCAGGAGCTCGCTCCAGGCTCGCACCAGCCCGCACCAGCTCAGGTCGCACAGCGGGCATTGGGCTTTAATCGACCCAAGTTATCAATGGAGGTGAGATCTCACCTCCCCCTGTTCTGTATTCAGCGGGTTACGTTAATCATTGGCATCCCTCTGGCATTGGTAGTGTGAACAATGCGGGTATGGATGGAGCACCCTGTTCTAGTTGACAATGACAATGACAATTTTTTTTTTTGTTTTTTTTTTTTTCATGTGTCACCCAAATTATGGGTATTGAAGAAAATTTGAACAAACATTGTATTGAACAGATATCGAATGAGTTATTACATTATGAATACAGAAATTGATGTTATCTGCAAAATATACAGAATGGTGCAGGATCCATGAGGGGAAAGAGAGAGAGAGAGAGAGAGGGAGAGAGAGAGGGAGGGAGGATGAGAGAGAAGCAGGACAAACAAAATAAGAGTTAAAATAGCAGGGCAACAATAACGCATATAAAAACAATTTTAATAACATAAAACAAAATATTGTAAAAACAAATTAACATTAAAAATATCAAACAAATGATAATAATAGGCAATAATTATTTCTTGTGGAGCTTCAGGAGTTTATTACAAAATTTAGCTAAATTTATCGACTCACTGCGATTTTTGGAATTGAATTTATTGTGACATCTTTAAAGTGTTCTGTCTTATTTTATAACAGGACTTAATGAATTTGTTATGTTAGTCAATGTATGGCACTCAAATAGATAGTGAAATTCATCACAGAGTCTATTAGAATTACATAAATTACAAATTCGATCACAATGTTCAATTCCCACATCACTACCAGTCACAATTGGCAGTCTGTGGTTGGCACAACGAAATTTTGCACGAGTTCGTCTGAACACGCTAGGAAATTTTCAGCAAGTATGAATCTAAACGCGAATTCATTTTGAAGATCCTGTAATTTGTACAACATGTACTGTTTCTTATCTTCGACTGCCAATTCTGTACAAAACGAAATACGTCACGTAATCTTATTTTTATCGAAGACTTAAACCACAAAGAATTTACGTTATCAAAGCTATTCATAACAAAAGAATTCCTAACTCATTAAGTGTATCATGAACTTTCAACAACCATGGCGATGGATACATCTTGTAATTATGCAAATTTGATATGATTTTACTTACAATGATTGAATATTTTGCTCTCTTTTCCAGTGATAGACTTCAACCAATAATTGAGCATTCTTTCCTCAACAGTACAGGCTATTTCAAACCTACTTAATTCTCCCAGAGCCATACTATTCATAGTATTTTTTTGTTAATCTCAGTAAATATTTACATTATTGAGTATACAGACTTCCTTTAAAGGTACTAAATTTTCATATCCCCAAACTGCACTTCCATAAATAAGAATGGGTACAACAAGCCGGTCAAACCAATCTAATTGGATATCTATTGGAAGCCGCAACTTTTGAGACTTAACCATTAGACTATGACAGCAGCGCGCGGCGCCACTACTGTACCTCCCTGTACAAGGGCGCCGGAAGAGGGTGGGGGGGGGGGGGGGGGGGGAGGAGGAGGCAGAGGGGGCACTCCCCCCCCCCCCAAAAAAAAAGTGCTCCTGTAACAAGTAATCAATTATTTAAAGACCAAAATGAACAATAAAGACACTTTTCTTGTCTAAAAGTTGTCAATTTCATATCTGAAAATTACAATGCACTAATAGTCTGGGTGCCAAAGCCACTTTTTTGGTCTAACCTTGTTTTACCGTCCACCCAATGTTTTTTGATGGTTTTACCCTATTTCGGGGGTGCTGAATCCGAATCTGGATGATGCAACTCTTGCATCCCTGAGGGTTTTGAGATATTCAAGATGGCCGCCAAAATGGCCGCCAAAACCGGAAATTCCCACGTATTTCCTTCTAAATGGTGAGATATTTAAAACAATTGATGGTTTTACCCTATTTCGAGGGTGCTAAATCCGAATCTGGATGATGCAACTCTTGCATCCTTGAGGATTTTGAGATATTCAAGATGGCCGCCAAAATGGCCACCAAAACCGAAAATTCCCACGTATTTCCTTCTAAATGGTGTGAAATTGGAAATAATTTATGATTCTCCCTATTTTGAAGGTGCTGAATCCGAATCTGGATGATGCAACTCATGCATCCATGAAGTTTTTGAGATATTCAAGACGGCCGCCAAAATGGCTGTCAAAATGGCCGCCAATTAAAACCGGAAATTCCCATGTATTTCCTTCTGAATGGTGAGAAATTGAAAACAATTGATGGATCTACCCTATTTCTATGGTGTTAAATCCGAGTCTGGATGATGCAAACCTTGCGACCTTGAGGGTATTGAGATATTCAAGATGGCCACCAAAATGGCCGCCAAAATGGTCGCCAAAATGGCCGCCAAAATGGCCGCCAAAATGGCCGCCAATCAAAACCGGAAATATCTATGTATTAGCTTTTAAATGGTGAGAAATAGAAAACAGTTGATGGTTTTACTCTATTTCGAAGGTGCTGAATCCGAATCTGGATGATGCACCTCGAGATAGTCAAAATGGCCGCCAAAATGGCCGCCGAAACGGAAACTCCAATGTATTTCCTTCTTATAAATGGTGAGAAATTGATAACAATTGATGGTTTGCGTCAATGGCACAGTTTGAACTTGCTGTATATACAGTGAAACCAGCTCTACTGGATATCTTTGAGTTGGTACGATACAAGACGGTTAATGTGCCAGCAATAATTAACCCTTCAAGACTACAGATGCTGTTGAATAATTGCAAGATTACACTGTTTCCTCTACATAATGGATAAGTTTTGAACACTAATGGACAAGACATGTTCATCTAAATCATATTGTGATAGTGATGTAGAGAAGTGTACTGAAATTACCCAACATTGCCTGCCTTAATCCATGAGCAGTTTTAATCTCTTTATCCATGAACACTCAAATTGGTTATTTGGTTTCAATTGGTGGTCTTGATGACATTGTTGAAGACACGAGTGGCACATTTTTGTTGTTATGCTTCAATTCTTTCTTCAATATGATGTAACATTATGTATGTATATTATGTATATATAATCTATTACAAACACACACGAGGGGACGGACAAATCACAGGTAACGCGCCTTGGGAAAAAAAAAAACTAAATAAAAATCAAACGACAACATGGAAGGTAATAGTTGATAATCCAGTACTTACGAATATCATAATCGCGCAGAGTGCTTTTGAAATTACCCTTATTGATATATAGTGGTCATGGATGCAACCATTTCCAATGACCTAATCAGAATATGCGACAAGTTTCACAAGAATACAAGGCGAGACTCGTCAGAATACAAGACAAGTTTCAACACCAAATACCAACATGCCATAATTTAATTTTACTCTACTGATAGCCGAAAAGGATTAACTTTACATCTATGGAGCCATATTATTGGAGACCACAAGCATTATTTCATAACAATTATGCATAAAGTCATTTTCAATCGTATCTTTCTTTGCGTTTGTACGTTTCAGTATGATGTCAATATCACTTCTTCTTTTTTCCAGTACGAGTTAAAGTTCCGTTTGAGACATATCGGAATATCTCAGTATATTACAATACCATTGTGACTGTCATTTTGACTTTCAATAAATTTTGGCTGATTTGACAAATTCGCTCAACTGAGTTGAATTCAAGAATACGAATTATTGCTTTTCACCCTGCATGGGTTTAATCTTCCGCTTCGCGTTGGAGCACAATACTTCACCATTTCGGTATAAGAACATGTTAAGGAGTTTCCGTTCATACAGGACATTTATAGATGTCCGAAAACCTTCAAAGACCTTCAGCACCCTCGAAATAGGGTAAGACCATCAATTTATTTTAAAAAATTTTACCATTAAGAAAAAGTATATTGACATTGGAATTTCTGCCACTTATTTTGGCTGTCATCTTGAACGTCTAAAAACCCTAAAGAATGGACGAATTTCAACAACCAAGTTTCGAGGGTGCTGAATAGGGCCTAAAATTTACCAATTTTTGACAGTTATTTTGGCGGTCATCTTGGACATCTCAAAACCCTTAAAAAAGAACACGAAAGTTGCATCAACCAGGTTCGGATTCAGCACCCTCGAAATAGAGTGAAACCGCCACTTGTTTTCAATTTCACACCATTTAGAAGGTAATATAGGGCTCACATGGAAATTTTCGTTTTTGACGGCCATTTAGGGGCCATTCTGGCGGCCATCTTTATTATCTCAAACCCTCAAGGAAGTAAGAGCTGTATACTGGAGCTTCAAATTCAGCAAACTCAAAATAGTGTAAAACCACCAACTGTTTTATATTTTACACAATTTAGAAGGAAATAGGGGGTCTACATATGAATTTCCGTTTTTCGCGGTCATTTTTGGCGACCATCTTTATCATCTCAAAACCCTTGAGGATGCAAGAGTTGTATCCTGAGCTTCGGATTCAGCACACTCAAAATAAGATAAAAACCACCAATTGCTTTCAAATTGTCACCATTTAGAAGGAAATACATGGGAACTACCGTTTTGGGCGGCCATTTTAACGGCCATATTGACTATCGCAAAATCTTCAACAATGCAGGAGTTGCACCATCTAGATTCTGATTCAGCACCCTCGAAATAAGGTAAAAAAAAATCAGTTGTTTTCAATTTCTCACCATTTAGAAGGAAATACGTGGGAATTTTCGGTTTTGGTGGCCATTTTGGCGGCCATCTTGAATATCTCTAAAACTTCATGGATGCAAGAGTTGCATCATCCCGATTCGGATTCAGCACCCTCGAAATAGGGTAAAACCATCAATTGTTTTTAATTTCTCAACATTTAGAAGGAAATACATGGGTATTTCCGGTTTTAATTGGCGGCCATTTTGGCGGCCATCTTGAATATCTCAAAAACTCCATGGTTGCAAGAGTTGCATCATCCAGATTCGGATTCAGCACCTTCAAATAGGGAGAATCATCAATTCTTTTCAATTTCACACCATTTAGAAAGAAATACGTGGGAATTTTCGGTTTTGGCGGCCATTTTGGCAGCCATCTTGAATATCTCAAAACCCTCAAGGATACAAGAGTTGCATCATCCGGATTCGGATTCAGCACCCCCGAAATAGGGTAAAACCATCAAAAAACATTGGGTGGACGGTAAAACAAGGTTCAGCCTCTGGCACCCAGACTATAACCATTATTATCAGTACACTAATTTATTTACTTATGAGTATATGGTAGCCTCTCGTCCTCCACACAATAATGAGTGTGCCCCCTAAAACATATCTTTAGTAAACCTTTCATTTTTCCTTTTCTTCTATGCTTTCTAGCAATATAAGAATAATTTTCATTGCTCGAACTAGGGAGGTGAAACACCTCCCTGCTCGAACAATGCGATCACGTTTAAGCTTTTAATGAATACATTTCAGAGAAATGACAATGTGAAAGTGGCTCGCTCGCTCTGCCCGTATACACTTATAGTAAAATGAATAGTTTTCATAAGTTATGATACCTTATGGTTCTTCGCAGTGATTTTTTTTTTAAATTTCGTAACAATTTGATTTAAAATGCTCTATAAACGCGACTTTTATTGTACTCTCTTTTTACAGTCCCTACGGTGGGAGGGGGTACCCCTCCCCCGCCCCTCCCCCTACCCCCTCCCCCTCTGCCCCCCACTGGAGCGACCTCACCCCATCCCAGCTCGCACCTGCTCGCAAGCTCAGGTCGCACAGCGGGCAATGGGCTTTACTCGACCCCCCTGCTCTCTATTCAGCAGGTTACGTAAATTATGGGCATCCCTCTGGCATTGGCAGTGTGAACAATGCGGGTAACGGTGTGGGTGGAGCCACTGAGATCAGTGGTGGAGCCTTGTTCTGGTGCTTCTATTTGACAGCAGCGCGAGGCGCCACTACTGTACCACCGCCTGTGCATTGCTTGTGACAGCTGATCAGGGACTTCGTCGGCGCCGCTTCGATACTCCTCTTCCAGCACAGTGCGTATGTCTGTGTACGCCTACGCGGCGACTCAATGTATCCAGTGCTTTTCACTGTCGCCGATCACGAACAAGCGAAAGCAGAAGCTGGAGCGATACATTTGAGTCGTGCAGCGAAAGAAGGCGCATCTTCTGTACACTGATTAACGTGTCGTTGCTGAGGTCGGACAGTCGTAGACGCAGACGACCGTTTCTGGTAAGTTCAAATGAATTTTAAAAGTGTGAACATTATGATTAGTGAGCATGCTACCTTTGTTACGTCAGGAGATTCGTTATCCAGGTAGAAAATTGACAGGTGGATAGCTGAATTATCCACTTGACTATCCTGGTATCCACTGACTGTGGTGGAGATGTCAATCGTAAGTAACGGTCTCCCTTCTTGTAGGGAATGGGGCCTGGCGGGTAGACTGGAATACAGCTTGATTAAGTAACGATCTCCCTTCCTGCAGGTAACGGGGCCAGGCAGGTATAGACTGGAATAATATTAGCTAGATTAGAGTGTTTAAAACGAAAGTCTCCAGCAAATGATATATATCCATGAAACCTCTGAACTCTTTCGACCGATGTCAGCGCTATTGTGTAGGTCTATGTGTAATGTTGTTTTTATGTTTTGAAGTGAGTAGAAATAACATCTGGGGGGTGTTTCATCAACGCTTGTCAGCGCCGACCACTGTCGGCGCTGACCAATTTCAGCAAAATCCTTGGTTTTGATTGGCTGAGATGCTCTAGTCACTGACTGTTACTATGGTGATTCAATTTGTCAGCGCCGACAAACGTTGATGAAACACCCCCCTGGAGTATAAAAAAGGAGAAACATGTAATTTGTTGGACCTAACGTTACAGTGTAATTATAAGGCTAGAAAAACTGCAAACTACTGTACCATGTAAACTCATTTGGAATCACCCCTCCCCTTGACCGAAAGATCGGTCTGTATCTGGTCGTCGGGGAAATGTTCCGCGGAGACTGCGTCTGGCTTCACGGATCCCCTCCGGAGGAGAGCGATAACATCAAAAAATAAAAGACTCCTCCGGACAGACGGATCTTTCTGTCTACCCTCCCCCTTGAAGTAGTAAATATCTATTAAGTCAAAGCTATATAACTGTGACAAGCCCCAACGCGAAGCTCCTACAGTATACAAAGTGTAACTGTGTACAAGGAGCGCCCCGGGGTTAAGTCAAAGCTAGCACTTAAAGACATATAATTTACCATTTGTATGCAGATAAAACAAAAACCCAGCATTAGTACTTTAGAATAGTTCTAAAATGTGAGTTAGGGATAGAAACAACCACTGTAAAAATTTGAATTTGTAAAATTCATAAAAATATACAAAATGCGAACAATAGTTATAATAAAAATGTTCCCAGACTAAACCGTCTACAGTTATGGTTTATTGAGAAAAATGCAGATTATCTCCTTATATTTTAGGCTTTATCGTTGTAACTTAGATTTCACTTGTAGGCCTAAACATCCGAGTACTTCACCTTTCCGCATTGCTGAGATGTTACTTGATACAGCCACTACATTTAGGCTGTATCTGTGACCCAGAATTAAAGGCATAATTTAGCATTTGCAGATGAAACAAAAACCCAGTATTAGTGCTTCTAAATAGTTCTAAAATGTGAGTTAGGGCTAGAAACAACCACTGTAAAAATTTGAATCCGTAAAATTGATGGTAAGTGTTATTAAATACACAAAATGTGAACAATAGTTAAAATAAAAATGTTTCCAGATTAAACCGTCTACAGTTACGGTTTATTGAGAAAAACACTTATATCTCCATATATTTTAGGCTTTATTGTGAATATTTTATATGGTAGGATGTTTTGTGATACAACAGACCTACACATATGCATCAAATGTGATATCTTGAAAATTTTTGAAATCACTGCTCCCAAAGGTAAACTGAACCTTTAAAGCTTTCCAAGTCTTCCTTTGAATACTCATGAAACTTAATAGACTTCCCAAAAAGTGACAGAATATAATCAGCAAGTTGATTGTTTTCACTCTCATGGAAGAAAAAAGAAGGCATGCAATTGCTCCAAGTTTTATTTTCCTCTACAAAAATGGCAAGACAGCCATTATGTAGTGAGAAAATTTATAGTAAAGTTGTAGGTTTTGGTTTACAGTAGATGAAGTAAGACTGTGTGGAAGCATGTGTATGGTATAACAGTCTAAAGCAAAGAGAAGGAAGGAAAAAGAGAAAGGAAATGAATTTCCGCTTACCTAATCTGGATGCTTAAAACCAAATAAGGGTGTCATAATTGTTTTGGAATGAACTGTGCCAGCGTTTAAAGGTCCTGTTTACCTTTGGAAGCAGTGATTTAGAAAATGTTCGAGATATCACTTTTGGTGCATGGTGTAGGTCAGTTGTATCACAAAACATCCTACCATATAAAGTTGTTTTTGTAAAGCCTTAAATATAAGGAGATATGACCATCTTTCTCATTAAACCTTAACTGTAGACAGTTAAGTCTGGAAAAAAGATTATCACAACTATTGTTTACATTTTGTATATTTAACAATACCGGTACTTAACCCGTTGAGAACAGACTGATTTTGCTACAACACGCATTTCCCATAGACACCGGCCCGAGTATACTCGGGACTCGTCCTCAACGGGTTAACATTGATTATACTGCTTCAAATTTTTATAAACACAGGTTGGTTGTTTTTATCCCTAACTCACATTTTAGAACTTTTTTGAAGCACTAAGGCTGGGTTTTTGCTTCATCTGCAAGTGGTAAATTATGCCTTTAATGGTGGCATGCATGCATATACATGTACATGTATGTGAGATCAAATGAAAGTGACCAGTGTTGTGTATTTGACTGCACAATTAGATATAGGCTTTATTACAGTAAGCTCCATTTTAAATGTAAATTCTGTATGTAGTTTTATACGAGTACATTTACAAATTACAAAAGTCAGTTGCACCATTCCATCTACATGCATGAGTTAAAGGAAACCAAAGCCCAAATAAACATAGTACAGTATGTCCCAAAAAAATTACAATCAGACTTTTGCATTGATAACACCCAATATGATTAAACTGTCTAAATGCTACTTCAGGGTCTTAAAATGTAACATTTTAGCTCTATTTTGCAGAAAACCCCATTCAATTTTGTTAAGCAGTCACAGAGAAATGTGGATTGTTGTAAAGCATGTCGTGAGTCTGATTCTTCCAAGTTTAGCACTTTGATGTTCTTGTGTGTAAATACAATAGACAGAACTTGGAGGGAAGAGATTCCTGACATCCTCTACAAAATTCCTCATTTCTCTTTGACCACTGAAGCAAATCGAATGGGTTTTTCTGTAAGATGTGGGCAATGAGTTATAGTTTCATACCCTGAATTTATATAGATTGATTCACTATCTTTAAAGATATATCTTTGTGGAGGGTCCCACTGTAATTTTTTTTTTTTTTTTTTTTGGGGGGGACATGTATACAGTTGAGTCAAAGGAGGACTATTAGTAGAACACATTGCTGAAAATTTGAGGAAAATTGGACAATCTGTTCAAAAAAATATTGATTTTTAAAGTTTCTGGGCCGTCATTGCTGGATAAAGAAACTAAACATTGTACCCGCACTTCACTTCACGACATTACGACAACAAAATGAAGAAAATAGATGGGAAGCTCAACATACACTTTGTATTTCCACTGTTGTAGCATAATAAAAAGATCACTTGACATACAGTGTACCTCTTTCAGAAAGCAGGTGGAATAAAAAGTACAATATATATATATATATATATATATATATTGGTAATTATATATCATGTCATTAACAGATCAATGAAAATGTGTATTTTTCATGAGAAATTACCAGCAGATTTTTTGAAATTCTCATATTTTCTTTACAAATTGGTGTCCAAAATGACTTAATGAACTTAAGAAGTCTTCTTATCCAGCAGTGACAGCACTGAAACTTTAAAAATTCATAACTTTTGAATCGAATGTCCAATTTTCTGTAAACTTTCACTGATGTGTCTTATATTGCTGTTGTCACTCAATCCACATTAATTTTTGGGCTTTGCTGTCCTTAAACTCCTTCACTACTGAGAAATGCGTACGTACAATTTGTCACATACATTGTATGCTGTACGTCCCCCAAAAAAATTACAACGGGACCTTCTGCAATGATAACTTTAAAAATAGCAAATCAATCCAAATACAATTTCAGGGTATGAAACTATAACTCATTGCCCACATCTTACAGAAAACCCCATTCGATTTGATTTAGTGGTTAAAGAGAAATGAGGAATTTTGTAGAGCATGTCAGGAATCTCTTCCCTCCAAGTTCTGTCCATTGTGTTCACAGTCCAAGAGCATCCAAGTGCTAAACTTGGAAGAATCAGACTCATGACATGCTTTACAACAAGCCACATTTCTCTGTGATCGTGTAACCACATTGAATGGAGTTTTCTGCAAAATAGAGCTAAGATGTTATATTTTAAGACCCTGAAGTAGCATTTAGACAGTTTAAATATTCAGGTTGGGAGTTTTCAATGCGAATATCCAATTGTAATTTTTTTTTTTTTTTTTTTTTTTTTTGGGGGGGGGGGGGACATACTGTACAGTGGATAATTTCAAGTTCGGTGCTAGTGCTAGAGCTATCTCAGCACTAGCACTGGCAATGAAACCGAACTTGAAATCAGACGGTTTTGGGAGGTTTACCTAAAAAATTATGACATATTTCCAGGTGCTGCGGGTGCTGTGCTCCGTGTTGAATGTCGTCTGCTGAATCAAGCTCCGCCATTTGTGTTAGCGATTTACGTGCTTTTCCCAATTGACTAACACTAGCCCATGGGGATTATCATGTTCTTCATTTCAAGTTCGGTGCTGGCGTTAGGGTTGCCGCCATGCAAGACCCACATTCACTTCCATAATAGATGCATGTTTTATGTGCAAAGTCCATGCTAATGCAGTGGTCGCCCTAAAGAACATGAACATGAAATCTGAGCCTGGGAGCAAAATAAAGATAGTTGTGTTTTAAAGAACGGATGAAATTTGTGGCTCATTAAGTGTCTAAAACTAAGCAGTCATGGCTACATGCTGTACATCTTTTGAAATTTGACTTGAACCATGCGCCGGCCATCTCTTTTTTCACGCAGTGCTGTGATTCCAACACCTGATGCTGGTGATCCATACTTTTGATTCGTATCGCCTCGTTAATCTTAGTTTGTAAGCCATGTGTGGTGTTTTTTTCTCCTTTTTTTTTTTTTTTTGATTTACTGCACTTTTGTATTCAATTTTGTATGTACTGTTTTTTGTATTGTTTATATGCAGGGCCCCTTTGTAAATTTTTTTTTTTTTTAACTGAAAGGGCTACCCTGTGAAAATAAAACAAAATGAATTGATAAAAATGAATAAATCTGACCGACAGTGTTGGAGCTCAATTTAAGGCTGAATTATTTGGGAGCTATTGCACTAGCACTGAACTTGAAATCACCCTGTGCAGATGTCATTCGTTTTGTTGGCTTTTTTTCTTTAGATTCAGAATGGGGCATCATTTCACACGTTGCTGGTATTACAATGTATGGAATATATGCCATTACTCTTTTGAGAAGTGATGTGCACGTGTACTGTAACAAATCGACATATCTTTCTGACATTGACGTTGTTTCTATTATTGATTGGTTTCTATTGTACAATTTTACAATAGTGTATTCAAGTTTAATGAATACTTTGGTCACAAAGAAACTTTTGGCAACCAGAATGTTTTTTTTTTTTTTTTCGAGGCATCTCAGAAGCATATTTTTCAAAGCAAAGGTAATCAGCACTAAGATTTCCCTTTGTTCACATCAAGTACATAGGTGCAGCTGCCCAAGGCTATAGGAAAATGTGGGAAACATCCATGTATGATTTGAAGAGACCGCAATAACTGGCCTATTGGACTGTAACCAAAGCACTGGCTTAATGATGTGCCTTTGTCAGGGGCAATAACTGTGAATGCATGTCATTGCTTGATCCCTTGCTACTTTGACGGTTGCCAGACAAACATCTATTCTTCAAATTATTACATTGTATATCATTCCATTTGCCAATTTACTCAAATTTTGTTTTTAATGCCTCCGCCACGAAGTGTCGCCGGAGGCATTATGTTTTCGGGTTGGTATGTATGCATGAGTGGGCGAAGTTGTGCCTATCAACTGTTGGGTGAACATGCTCAAGGTCAAAGGTCGAAAGGTCAAGGTCAAATGCTCAAAATTTCACTATTTCCCCCATATTTATGCAGTGCCTGAAGGTTTTTCTTGAAACTTGGTGTATACATGTAATACCATATAGAGATTCTTCAGAGAGAGTTTTGAGTCTTGATGTCAAAGGTCAAAGGTCACAGAGGTCAAGTGAAAATGTTAAAATTTTACGTTTTCCTCCATATTTTGGAATATGGTTCAAGGTATCTTCATGGAACTAAGTACATATGTATGTACATGTACTAGCTAACTAGGAGTGATTTTCTAGGGAATTTGGGGGTCGTGGGTCAAAGGTCAGGGCTCAAAGGAGAGGTCAACACCTCAAAATTTCACTTTTTCCCTCATACATGTATTTATGCAATAAATACTTGCCAGATACAGTGTATTTCTTATAACTTGATATCGTACCCGATAGAGATTCTCTGGGAAGTTTCTTGCCAAAAGGTCAAGTGAAAGTGCTGAATTTCACTTCTTCCTTCATATCTCGAAGTGACTCAGGGTAGGTATCATCACGAAACTTAGTACATATTTATGTACAGTATGTTCTACTGACAGTGATTCTCTTGGGAATTTTAGGGTCATAGTCAGAAGTCCAGGGTCGAGGGCCAAGTTCAAATGCAAAAATTTTACTATTTGATACTGAAATTGCACTTTTTCTCCATACAGTGTACCTTGAAAGTTACTCAATGCATAGACTTATAAAAGGGTCAAAAGTCAAGTAAAAATCCAAATACATACCTGCACTCTATAGGCAGTATAGCCATCCATCCAATAAAACCTAGTTTAAGGAAAGTTAACATTCAACACATTTGTGACAAACCTGTCATTTTGATATTTTGCCAATAATGTGAAACTGTCTTCACACATTGTCAAGACATTGTACTGATGCTATAGACCTGTTAGGAGAACCGTGCATTACAAATATGTCGGAGGCATACCATTCGCCATATAGTGACATTTCTAGTTTTTCTCAACCATACTAAAAAAAAAACCCCAAAACACACACAACAAATCAGACAAATATGACATACACCTGTACATTGTATTACACTACAGTTGATTTTCGGACTGACAAATTTAATACAGATACCAGAAAAAAGAAAATAAGGAAGTGGAATACCAAGATTGTTCTGCATTTTTCATCTCAATACTAAATTATGATCAGTGTTTTAGCAGAAAAAAAAATATGTATAATTGTAATGAATGTATTCCTGCAAATTAACGTAGCATGCTAAGCCCATGTGGGGTAGAAGAGCCTCAAGAATTTTCAGGCAGACATGGTGCTCAAGGGCAAGGAATAAAGCCGTCAATTGCTGATTCTCAAAGTCTGGTGTCACTGCATGATGATACGTGTGACCTAACTGCCGATTCCCACCATCTTTTCCTCAGGCCCATAACAGTAATATCTTGTCTGTACACCCGCTGGCAGCAAGAGACATGGTCTTAGCATAACAATGTTAAAATCCCCTCCCCCCCCCCCCCACATCTCAAGACAGCATATTCACTCCGTAACAGTTTGATGGGACTACTGCCTACATCTAGGCTTTGATGCTTTCCCAGTAGAGGGATAAAAAGAATGTCCGACTTACAGTGTACACGTGTAGCTCTCTCCAACTGATCTCATACCAGTGGAGGTGCTGGTACCAGTTGAAAATTACTTGGGATGTAATGAGGTGGTGTCCAGACACAGTTTTGGGGATTGGCAGATGGTGTGCACGTGCTACGTAGGTACATTCAAAATGTCTGTGCACCAAACAAATCTGCTGGTACCATGTTTGTCAGCCAAAGTGGGGTTCAAAAATTAAACTTTGTACTCAATTTGTTCACCTCTTGCTTATTAGAGCTTGAACCATTGAGTCCTGTTTCAAGACTGGACATAACAACCAGTGTTTTTTTTTTTTTTTTTTTTTTTTTTAAATCAGGCATGTAAAATCCCAGACCGTATATAAATATTGTACATGCTGTTTTCAAGGTTGGTAGGCTTATCTATACCATGTCATGAAGCGTACCTATACCCTGGAAATCAAGTTTGTGTACAGCCATAATTCACACATCTGGGGTAGCCCATGAAAGTATAATTGTACATGTATATTTTAATAAATCAGATCATATCTCTCTAACAATTGGGCAATTAATTGTGCTCTGCTGGTTTAAATTCTGCTCTGTAAGTGCTGATACTGATGTGTACGCATTCTACTTTAGCTATATAGCATGACCATTCGATTGAAAGAATATGGTAATCAGCTAATCTATTTCAAGTAGTTTTTTTTAATACTTTTTTAAGTGTACATTTAAACCTCAATAAATAAAAATCAGAGTGACAAAAAATTCTATATTTTGCAGAGGGCATGTTTCAAGTATATACTACATAATAATCAATAATAACAAACATAATAGTCAAGGAATTAGTACACTATGAAATGATTCCAGAGTACTGTCAGGAAAACAAATTCAAGGAAACATATCAATTTATGCACCTTGGTGTCAGCATTTGAAAAGAGCTGTTTGACTTCTAGGCGAGTTATTGCGCATTTTAATAGAAACCTACAAAATGTACCAGGAGAAGAATACCTGATACAAATGTTCTGAAAAGAAGTGAGTTTACAAAATTTGAATTCTAGGTGTTCAGAATTTGACAGCAATATCATAGTAATCAATGAATGCACTGACATATTCTCTCTAATTTGGGACAATGAATAAAAGCATAGCAAACTTTGTTTTCAATACTCCTGCATGCTTAGAAGGATGATGTTTTCTGTGTAAACAGGGCCAGATGACACTATTCAATGTGTCTTACTTTCAGCACATATTGACATAGTGTGCAACAGATTGCATACTCTTTTTTTTTTTTTTTTTAATGGGTCACTTTCTTCAACTATTAGTAGACACAATAATTAATATCCGGTACCTTTTTTTTTCAGCTTGGATTTTTTTCCCCCAACCAAACAGTGGCTTTAACTCTTGTAGAGTGAATGCATTAAAGGGATCGTATAGTTTTGGTTGAGACCTAATTTCAGGTTTCTAACATTTTTTGGAGAGATAATGAGAAACCTCTTATGAAATATGAAAGAGCATGTAATTCTATGAGGAATTCAACATTTATTTGATGAAAATTGGTTTTGAAATGGCTGAGATATCCAAAACATAGCGATTGTAATAAAATATGGGACCCACAGTTTATTACAATTGCTTTGTATTACTTTGTTTTTTGTATTTCAGTCATTCCAAACCCAATTTTCATCAAATAAACTTTAAATTCCTCTTAAGATGGTACAGTATGCTCTGTACTATATCATAAGTGTTTTCTTGGTATCTTACAAAAAATTAAAAGCCCAATTCTCATCTCCACATATACAGTACCATCCCTTTAAAATCACCCATCCATACTGGGAAATATCAAACGTGTGGTTGATGGGGAGATAGTTCAAAGGTATCAGAGCATAACCCATTCTTTTGTGTGTGCAGTGCAGTGTGAAAGGCACTTGTGTGAAGAGCATTGTATAAAAACCATACTGTTTTGTGGCCTTGTGATGTCTGTTGAATGCAATTGATTGTTCCTATTACTTGTAGCGGTATAGTCTTTGTATGAGTAGTGTTTGCATTGCATTCAATGGTCAGTTGACATATTTATTGATTGCAGTTATTAGAGAAAGTAATCATGAGCCTTTATAATAATCGGTCGACATGAACATTTGCTCCTGCAACAATTACCCCATTCTTATTTTCTCCAAGGAGATAGGGTGGTTAAGGGTTATGTTTGTGTGTAGAAATTGAATATGCTTGGCTTTATGATATGATATATTTCATGGGAACAATTGTCACAAGAGCATATGTCATGGAACCATTAAAACCATTTTTAGTATTTGGTTGTTGATTGTAAAGTACAATTACTGTTAATTTGATGACTAACGTCTTTTAGGACTAAAGTTTGTCATTAAAAAACATTATAGGTACAGGATTGTAGCATTCTTGTATGACATATGTAACTCCATCAAAATTTGTGTCACAAAGATTTCTCTAGAAAGTAAAAAGACTTAGTTCCCGTTTCCTCTATTGATCCACAGTCACTGCTACCAACCCCTCCATTCATCCCTCCTTTGCCTCCTTGCCTGTATTAAGGTATTATTTTAGGCACTCCTTCCTTTTCTTTTTTTTTTCTTTTTTTTTTTGAAAGGTGTGTAGGGAGATGAAAAGACATTCATGAAAGTCCCATGTACAGTTGAACCTCTATTATCCGGCCTCCCTTTATCCGGATCTCTCTATTATCCGGACGCAATCTCGCCATGTTTTTTTTTATCTTTTTTTAATAATTACGGGAGGAAAGGGGGATTCCCAGCAGATACATTTCTTAATAATTATTTAGGTAAATCATCCCAAGAATTTATAAAAGAAAATGATTTCATTCTTGCAAACACGAACCTCTATTTTGGGGTCTGTTACTGAGTGTAACAATGAAAAGGTTGCAGTATACACATTACTACATGTGGTACTACAATGGGCTACATCAGTACATGTGTATGTACATGTATATGTAGCCTCTACATGTATAAAGCATTGAGTCTCCCGTATCCGGCCAAATCCCTTATCCGGACGAGCCCCGGTCCCGACTTGTCCGGATACGAGAGGTTCAACTGTATTCACATGTCTCGGGAGAGGATAGTCTGGCTTCCAGACCATCTGCCTGTACTATTTTGGCATTCCATAATATCGACACCCTCTTTAATACAGTGAAAGAAGTGGCAGGTTAAGCAGGATGGTCCTGTCTTCGGCAAAGGCAGTGACTCTATTGCCATGGAGAGTGCATTTTGTGGAAGGGAATTCAGTTGGCAAAGGGTCTGGAAACCAGACTAAGAAGAGGAAAGTTATTCTTCCCAGGACAACTTTGTAGTTGCCTCAGAAATTGTGGGCAGTGTCCCACCAATGGCAAAACCTATACAGGGTCGACTGGCCCTACAGGGTCGACCCTAAACCACCATTTTCTTCTACCTGTACAATGACTCAGAGAGCTGCTCTGTGGCCAAACCTCTTTTACTCCATTCCTCCCACATTTCTCTACCCCATTAATTTCTAATTGAATTTATGGGCTACTGTATGTGTACACATGTATGCTTTAAAGTAAAGTAATGGGGCCAATTTGCCTTTATCACATTTTCATGCTACATGTACAGTAGATCATTGTCTGTAAAGGTTAATTATTACAATTTAAAAACTAGTATTTAACATATGTTACATGTACATGTACACTTCAGACTGAACTGTGATCCAGCCACTTGTCTTTTATAGCAGAAGAAATATATATATATATATATATATATATATATATATATATATATATATATATATATATATATACATATATTGTGAATGCAAATGAAAAGATATTATGTTTCTATATTCTAATTGAGCATTATTATGACCATGACACATACATGTATAGTTCAATTTAGTATGAGTACATACATTTTGTACTTGTATTTTAGATTAATTAGTGCATTGGTGTATAAATGACATGCTGTTACAGTATTGATATTGACAGGTTATACAGCTGTAGGTATGCAACCTTAAAGGGATGGTATAGTCTTGGTTGAGATAGGTATTCAGGTTTTAACTTTTTGCAAGATATAATAGAAGAGAAATGAAAAATATACTTGATGAACATTTTGGAAGTGGCTGGTAGATATATCAAACAAACAAACAAACAAACAAACAAAAGTGGTCCTAATAGAAGGTATGCTCTTTGATATTTTATATAAGTGGTTTCTAATTATCTCTCAGGAAGTAAAAACCTGAATTCCCATATCAATCAAAACTAAACAATCCCTTTAAGGTCTTTTACCCAGAATCAAGCTTGACAGTGTGTGAGAAGTAGAGTTGCTGTGGCTTTGCCTGACCAAGTGTAATGAATGGTCACTCGTTGTCCCAATTTCCTCTTCCTTGAAGTCAACAGGATGAGGGACCTCCTTGCCAATATACAAGTCTGGGGCTTTTGTATGATGTCACGAAGACATGAACCAATAGGATTTTGACTGGTCAGTTGACTCTTGGCAGGTTCTCTGTTGCGGAAAGTTTGTGATGCAATAGCTCCATAATATTATGTCCAAAATGTAAGAAAGCCAATGGCCTTGAAGCAAAAAGGAATGCTGTATCTGTTTCTTCCAGTGCTTTAATTGGAGCCTGCATCCATTCTGCCTACATTGATTTTGTCCTCCAGAAAATTTCTGTGCCTCTGGTTCTACAACACTTTAATCTGCTCAAAGATTACTGGAAAATACTGGTAAACTCTTACAAGTAATTGTGCTTCTTGTGGCATATCCACTACTTGTGAGTAACTTGATTACTTATAGCAAACGAGTCTTGGCTTTTATTGACTAGGAGGTAAGTCATGGTATTTCTCATGATGTGCATTGCGTCTGAAAGTGTTTTGTAATCTGAATCATAATCAAGTTATTTATAGAGTACACTTTTGGGAGACACTGACACTGTGTACTACAGTACATTCTGTAGTTATAATGAATTATTTCCCTTTTGAGGATTATGAGCGAATGTTTAATATGAAAATAATTGATATTGATTATGTTTATGAACATTGTATCTGCTGTCTACAATGTCTGCAATAGCAGGGATGGCAGAATTGTTAGTGCATGCATGCCCTTTTCAAAAAAAAAAAAAACCCAAACTTTTTGGTGGGACCTCATTTCATGAATTATTAACATCCCAATGGTATGAAACTCGTGAAATGAAAATAAAAGGCTGTGAAACTAGGACTGTAGAGAATGATATCTGAGATACTATTTTTGCCCAAAGTCACATTTATTGAAGGATGATATTTTTTCTCTATTGTATTACACAGTGTTTATGCATGCTTGTGATTACATTTCTACATTCTATCTTGCAGAAATGGCATGAAAAGGAAATTGCTATATGGTACTGAAATTTTCAGCTGAGTAGGAACTGGATTCTGGAAAAAAAAATCACTTAAGAGCACAGCCGAGTTGACAAAATGAGTTCATCTTCGCGCAATCAGCGACGCGAATTGGGGAGAAAGCTGCGAAACAGGATCCGTCGTAAAGCGTCCGACTACTGCTCCAAAGAGAGATGGATGCAACGCTTTCCGTTCACCTCGTGGCTCCCAAAGTACCGCCCTAGGACAGCGGTCAACGACCTCATCGCTGGACTCACTGTTGGGCTGACCGTTCTCCCGCAGGGGCTCGCCTATGCCAGCATTGCCAAACTCCCTTCCGTGGTGAGTTTGAGAGAGTAAGGAAATGCAGTAGGGGTAGTGCAATAAACAGGTCTGTTCATTAAAGGGATGGTACAGTATTGGTGGAGGCAAGGATTAGGCTTTAAACTTTTTGTGAGATACCAAGAAATCACTCATGAAATAGTACAGAGCATACCACTCTTAGATGAATTCAAAGTTTATTTGATGAAAATCGGTTTTGGAATGGCTGAATAATCCAAAAACAAAGTAAAATAAAGCAATCATAATAAAGGCGGGTCTCCCTTTTTATTAGGATTGCCCTATTTTGCATATCTGGGCCATTTCAAAACCAATTTTCTTCAAATAAACATTGAATCCCTCTTGGAATTACATGCTCTTTCATATTTCATAAGAGGTTTCTCATGATCTCACCCAAAAATGTTAGAAACCTGAAGTTAAGTCTCAACCAAAACTACGTGTATATGATCCCTTTTTAAATAATCAGTTTTTCTCACTCTGTGAAAGGGATTTCATTTTTATAGATCAGTAAAGAAATACAGTTGTTCCCTGTCATTGGAATTGATATGTTTACTACCTGTGAATAATACTACCAAAAAAAAAAAAAAATCATGAATAAATACATTGTCTAAAAACATGATACTTCCATGACTATAATGTACCTATTTGCATTAAATCAAGGATAAAATATATCTTCAAGACTGAAACTTTATGTGAGCATGATTTTGTTTTTGTTTATTGTTTGTTTGTTTTTTTGGTGGAGGAATTTCATGATTTTTATATCTTGTACATTCTCTCTATTTTTTTTTTCAGTATGGATTGTATGCAGCTATCATGGGTGGCTTCATATACGCCATCTTTGGGATGGCAAAGGATGTGAGTGTCGGCCCAACTGCCATAATGTCTCTCTTGGTCTCCCAGTATGGAACACCCCTTCCTGAGGATGAGGAGTTGAATGACCCCACCTATGCCATTCTCTTGGCTTTTTTCTGTGGAATCTTCCAAATCATTATGGGTGTCCTCCACCTAGGTAAACTGAAGGGACTGCTGCTGAAATACTGTATACGCCGTTATTTTCGCGTACAGATATTTTCGCGAATGACGAGGTCATAGACATTTTCGCGAGATGTTGTTTTCGCGAATCGACGCCGACGCTTACGTTAATGCTCTATTAACAAAGCGCATGGAGACAATTTCACGTGTTGTTAAATTTGCGATCCAACTGAAATTCACAAAAATTAAACCCTCACGAAAATAATGGCGTATACAGTATACAGTGTAGTTTAAATGTGAACACTGAAGATAATTTCATCTTGGAGTAAAAACAAAATTTAATGTGCTTATCCTCACTTTATGCATTATTAGCAAAAGATATACTTTTGAGGTGACTTTTAGGTGATTTCCTTGTTAATTTGTTTGAAAACAACAACAACTGGGGCCTGTTGCATAAAATGCTTTGCCTGAGAAAAACTCTAGTAAGAATGGAAAACTCAGGTTAGTATGATTCTATCATTGACTTTAACACAGGAAAAACTTTGTAAAAATCAACCTGATCAAGTTTTCTCAGGTAGAAAGTTTTATGCAACTGGCCCCTGGTATGGCTCAGTAAAAATCCTTCATGCTGTTCAATGTTTTGAGCATGGATGAAAAGAAGTACTTATGGTATATCTTGCAGTATTTTTCTTTATTTAGGATAATAGTTTTAAAGGATGGTTCAGTTTCTGTTAGGATGAGGTTTGAGATTTCCAACATGTTTGATGAAGATTTTTTAGATAATGAGAAACTTCTTATGAGATATGAAAGAGCATGTAATTCTAAGAAGAATTCAAAGTTTATTTGATTAAAATTGGTTTTGAAATGGTCAAAATATCCGAAACAAAGTGATCCCAATAAAAAGTGGGACAGACCCACCTTTTATTACAATCACTTTGTTTTACTTTGTTTTGAATGTCTCAGCCATTCCAAAACCGATTTTCATCAAATAACCTTTGAATTCCTTTTAGAATGGTATGCTCTGTACTATTTCATTGGTTTCTTGGTATCTCGTAAAAAGTTAAAAAACCCAATCCTCATCTCCACCAATAGTATACCATCCCCTTAACTTTTACACATCTAAACCCCAGCCTAGCTTTAGATCTGACACTACTTCAAGAAGCTAACAAATAGGAGTTGGCTATGAGCATGCCAAAGTTTGGTCCAATGCATTGGTTAGGATCATACTCACACACATAGTTATGTTCACTTTATTGAAGTAGAAAATAGTTGAGTGATTGTTGTATAAAATGTGAGTATTGAGGCCAAAACTGTACTTTGGTATTCTATTGAGATGTTTTTCTCTCACTTTATTAGGACATTGTATTATAATCATGAATATAGTGAAATTCTTTATTCTTTTTTTTTTTATATATATATTCTCAGGTCTCTTCAGAGAATGAGAGCAAAAAGTTCCTGGGGTTGTTTCTCAAAAAATTTAAGTTGAGTTAATTAAAAGTTAAGATTTACTTTAAATTATGATAGGCTGTGTGACTTCTGTAGTTAATACATGTACTCTCGTTTTCATAATAAAATAAAATTAAAGTAAGAGAAGAAGGGGTTTTTTCTGTCAATTTTAATAACAATTTTAAGTGGATTCTGAAAACATTAGACTGTAAAACTAAAAAGGCAAACCAGTGGCATACCATAAGTTTAGGTCGACATAAATTCGTCATGAAACACCCCCCAGAGATGAAAAGTGAATATGCCAATTAGATTCCTTCTCGTGTTTGCTTGGACTACACTGTACATGTATTCTAATGACAATTGCAGGCTTCATCGCAAACTATATATCAGCCGTCGTCATCTCTGGCTTCACATCAGCCTCAGCCGTTACCATAGCAATGAGCCAGGTCAAGAGCCTTCTAGGTATCCACTTTGCATCTGAGACATTCATCCTGGACCTCATCGAGACGTTCAAACACATCACACAAACCAGGTGGGCATGTGATGAATCTTGATATCTCCCAAACTCCAGACATCCCCTTGCTCAAAATATGATGTTAAAAGCATGAGGTAGATCTATGAGAGAATATTTTTCTGTTTGACATGTTGATGTATATATATATATTTTTTTTTTTCTGGGGGATTACAATTATTGTGCAGAAATTTTCTTGTATTTCTTGCTCTTTTTTTTTTGCTAGTGTAGATTCTAAAACCTGTGAAAATATCTTCCAAATTTATCTCTACATTTTGAACTATGTGACAATATTGCACAATGTTCTATGAATATGATTTTGAGCTGCGCAGAGAAAAAAATTAATTGTGTGAAAATACGTGTATCAGCATTTACAGTACAGCTTCTTCCAGGAAAGTATCTTGACCAATTTTGATGTGAATTCAATCGATATTTTACATTTCTGGAAGTTCTGGAATATTCCACACACCTTCTCTGTTTCTTACCTGTCAATTTTGCCCAGGTTTTCAGTGCACACCCTGTAGATACTTATTAATATGTACAGATTGTGACTTGGATGTCTTAGCCATAGGAGGGATAGCATGAGAATTGTATGGAATTAAAATATCAAATCAAGTATGATATGAGTTTGTAAGGATGTTAACATAATTTCTATGTACTTGTATTCAATTGTACAATGTTTGGATGGTT
Source organism: Diadema setosum (assembly GCA_033980235.1). Taxonomy (NCBI): domain Eukaryota; kingdom Metazoa; phylum Echinodermata; class Echinoidea; order Diadematoida; family Diadematidae; genus Diadema; species Diadema setosum. The sequence goes on from CM067064.1 coordinate 6,811,588, forward strand.
ACAATGCCTGTTCATTCATGGAAAATCCATTATCAAAAAAAAGAAAAGGAGATGATGATGATAGAAAAAGGAGAATTTCATGACTGATGCTAAAAGTAATTCTGTATTCCCTTATCATTGGGATCAAGATTGAATCCATTCATATAGGCAATGACTAATGTTCCTTGATGGTGACACTGAATATTTCTGCCAGTTGTACTGAAGTGATGAGATGAACGTATGATATATCCCATCAAATTTTTACCCCATGCCTTTGACTAATTCTTGCTCATTTTACAGGTGGCAAGATCTAACTCTTGGTCTGTGTTGTATAGTAGCCTTAGCTGCAATGAGGGTGAGTGCAAATAAGGTCTAATATAATTAGTCTAAGAAAGAAGTTGCCTTGGTAACTTCATATGGTAATGAATTACTTTGAAATTGACTATAAACTTGATTTTTTGTTTGTTTGTTTGTTTGTTTGTTTGTTGTTTTTTTTGGGGGGGGGGATAATCATTGTTTTAATCAAGTAACTACTCTAGCTTGTAAGTGATCCTAGGGTGAAAACTGAAAGTGGAATTACATTTTTAAAAAAATCTATTATTGGTCTTCAGTTACAGAGCAGGTGTTGTGAATAGTGGATAGATCAATATTAGTCCATTGTAAATTTAAAGATTTTGCACACATTTTCTGTTTGGCTGTAGTCTAGCTCGTGATATTTTAGCTGTTTAATACAACAACAAACTGTATTTCAACTTGAAACTAATGGGGTTCATTTCATGGTACTTAATTGTGATTTCAAGTAATGCCAAATTTTTATGTCAAAAAAACCAGCTACCTCTGTTTGATCTATCTTTTAAGCTCAAGTGAAAAGCTTTCTCTTATTTGTGTTGGTTTCAACCTTGAATGTAGCATAAAGAAAGCAAAGAAGACATGATTCTCTTTTCCTGTTTGTGTTTCATATTGAGCACCTTGTGGCCACAATAACTGGTACAAAGGAGAAAAAGAATTGTAAAGTCAATTCTTTTCTTTGCTTCACTAAATCACAGTTCTTCCAAAGAGAGAGAGAGAGAGAGAGAAACTTGGAACCAAGCAGTGAAACCTTAATGATCAAGTCAGTGAAAAGTTTTGCAAAAGTGAATCAGTTAGATTACACCTGACTTACATTATTTTGATCTCTTTTCCCTCTTTCTCATCTCCTTTTTTGTTTGATCCCCATTCAGTTCATGAAGAACAAAGCTCAGAGCAAGCTGGAAGATTTAGGAAAGAAAGCGCCTATGAAGAGCAGAGTACACTGGAAAATTCTTTGGATTATTGGGACTGGTAAGTGGATCAAGGATAGAAGGAGTTGTATTTTTAACCCTCATTGCAAAACAAAATCTATATGTTTGCTTACTTAATGTTTGCATTTTTTTTCTTTGGTCTTAGGCAGAACATATTCCCCTGTTACTATATAAAGCAATGACTTCTTTGCAACTGATTGACAAATTGCCCAACATCGACATGATACATTGATGTCATGTATCATGCTTATTTCCTGGTTCTTGTATTTTTTTTTTTATATTTCAGCCCGTAATGCTGTCATCGTTGTTGTGGCTGCAGCCATAGCATATGTTGTTCACACGCACCATGAGGACAACATGTTCACAATCACTGGCAATGTCACGGCTGGCCTGCCGGCCCTAAGTGTACCTTCTTTCAGGGCCGAGAACATCTTAGGGGTAAGTAACATCCCTGTCAGTTAGTTATATGCTGTGTCATTTTACTGATTTTATTGATGCCTCTCATCAAGGGAAGTGTAGAAAGATGCTTTGCCCTCATTTTATAGAAATTCTAGATTTGTTCATCAAGTGCCTTTATAGCTGAATTGTGCTGAGACAAATCATTTTTGCTGAGAGTGACACATTCTCACCAGTCTAGTAATGTTGTCCTTTTTTTTTCTGTGTGTATTATTTGCAAATTGCATGCAACTCATTCACACAAAGCTTCTCACAAATAGATGGCTAGCATTTTGTATTCACAGCTTGAGACTCGACCATCACTGGTAGTTGCATCACACTCAGTGGCCATCAGTCATGATAAACCATATGTCCTCACAAAAAATTACGAGACCCTCCACAATGATAACTTTAAAAGTAGTGAATCAACTCAAATACAATTTCAGGGTATGAAACTATAACTCATCGCCCACATCTTACAGTAAACCCGATTTGATGTGCTTCAGTGGTCAAAGAGAAATAAGGAATTTTGTTAAGCATGTCAAGAATCTCTTCCCTCCAAGTTCTGGCTATTGTGTTCACACATTATCAGTTCCAACCATCCAAGTGCTAAACTTGGAATAATCAGACTAATGACATACTTTTCAACAATCCACATTTATCTGTGACTGGTTAACCAAATTGAATGTGGTTTTCTGCAAAATAGAGCTAATATGTTATATCTTAAGACCCTGAAGTAGCATTTAGACAGTTTAATCACATTGGGAGTTATCAATGCAAAAATGGGGAGGGGGGACATACTGTATGTATTTATATGTGTTTCTTCACTGAAATTGCAATCATTGATTGTATATGTTTTCATATTATTGATTATTTGGACAGGACAGACTTCAGTTTGAAACAGACTTTCACAGCATATTTTTGAGTGGCTTTGTGTAGTTTCTGGATTGAAAATAAAATCCATGATGAAAAAAAAAAGGTTAAAGTGACATGGGAAAGTGATGAGAAAACAATGAATATCATTACTTTGAGCCAAATCACACTAAAGGTGATATAATAAATGAATAATGATAAATATCATAATGTACACTCTTAAAACATCTGAGTCAGAACTGGTCCGTTGGGGTCACACACCATTCCGGGTCAAAAATGACTTGGAATTTGGTCATGAAGATGCCGAATTGGGTCACCCTGACCCAATTCATGACTCTGAATGGGTCATATCTGACCCCATTCCTTGACATTTCTAACCCGGAACGGTGTGTGACCCCAACGGACCCAGTTCCGGATCAGTTCTGACTCGGATGTTTTAAGAGTGTATATATCGGAATATTATTTAAACATCATCGTGCAGAGTTGAGTGTTACCTGAAATTATACCTTCTATTTCCTGCATTTTTTTTTTGCATCATCTGCATGTCTAATGTGTGAATTCATCTAACATTGGACTGCTTTTTTTTTTGCTAATTGTTGTTTATTTGTTTGTTTGCTTGTCTTTTTCCATGAATTTTGACTTTCATGGCTGCCCCCCAACAGAACTTAAATGTTGGTCTCATAGTTATTCCTGTGCTTGGCTTTCTGGAAAATATTGCAATCGCAAAAGGCTTTGGTGAGTAGTGCCTTCATACTCTTCAGATACATTGTAGCAACTCTGAGGAGAGAAATGTGTACTATCAAACTATGTAGTTGTAGAGAACCCACGTGAAACAGTTAAGTTTGTATGATACGAAGTGAGTTATTGCAATGTCCAGAATTGTACCGTCTTGTGAAATTATGAAATATTGTAGAATTTAAATTCAATTTTTATTTATTTTATTATTGTTTTTATTCCAAATCTTGCAAGTCTTAGGATGTGGTGAAATTTTGTATGAGTGTGTGTATGTTATGTGTTTTACTTCCTTGTTTGGGAAGTGAGAAAAATCCAACATTATTTTGCTTTGGTAAAAATGTATTTATCTGCTTTGAGGCATTTTAGTCAAGTGATTGTTTTCCTACTGAAGTTTTTGTAATAGATAAATTCAGGAGAGGGATGTAAGCATGAACAAGGGTTTCTTAAAAACAAGTGAGATTTTCAGAAAAATCTATCATCTAGAAGCAATTATGAGCATTTCATTTAGAAAGGACTGCCTTGTATCCTTTGTGGCTTGCAATTTCAGTTCAGCTCGCAACTCATAAATTTTTCATTTTGTTTATTTACAATCACTCTGAAAGCATTTAAGAGCAATTGCTCAATGTATGACAAATTATCAATTTTCCCAGCACATGTTCATCCAAATAGAGCAGTTAGGGAAGCAGTTAGGGAAGCAACAACAGTCTAGTGGTTTGTATTATGTATGGTCACTAGTAGTAGTCTTTGTGGGAAAGATGATAAGCAATTGAATATCAGTCTCCTCAAAAATATGTGAGCTATAAAGATATGGCAGTTTTAAGAAATGATGAGCTGAAATGATAATACACAAACAATGGTTTGTTGAATGGCAGTGATTTATCAAATGGCTGTCCTTGGATATTATGGTAATGTAACATATTACATAAAGTAAAAATGGATTTTCTGTTTACACCTCTAGCATTAAAAAGTCATTAAGTTATAGTCCTGGTATCATCGTGAGTGCCTGGTCAGCATCAATGAGTTGAATTCATTATCATTTACTGGTAGTATATGTAACATATCAAGGAGGATAGCGTTAATTTGCAGCTGTTCCATTAAAGTTTGTTTTGTGCTGTAACATATCTGTAAGCTATATACACACCCCACTTAAAGCTTTACAGTGATAACCTTAACCTTGGTTCAACACATAATAGTAATGTTGATGAAAAAAGTGATGATGATGTTGATAATGATAAAAGTAATAATAATAATAATAATAATAATAATGATAATAATAATAACAATAATAATTAATGATAATGATAATAACAATAATAATTAATAATAATGATAATAATAATAACAATAATAAACTTGTGTTTATCCTGCATAGATACTTTTACACTCCCCCACTCATCTGATTACTTTTTTTTTTACCACAAGTTATCCATGTCTTTCGTAACGATTAAAAAAAAAAGTCAATGTAATGTGAAGTATATGAACATTTGAAAGCAAGAAAAAAATAGCAGGTACATAGCCTATACATAAAGAGAGACCTACATGATAGATATTCGATTGTAGAGATGTGGACCACTTGATTGATTGGATATGTACAAAAAGCATTATAATGGGAGCACATGGAAGCAGTTTACAGTTCTTCTAATGTGCATGTTCTGAGTGGAGTTTGAGAAAAAAAGAATCCTCTCAAATTTAACGAACAAAAGTTTGCTGTTTATTAGCTTTCAGTTTGATGCAATGGTCCTCAAAATAATGTGCTTGAGTTGAGTGGTGTGTTCATTTAGTAATGGGTACAAGTATTTCTATATCATAATTACATATCAAATTTGACTTTCACTACAAAACAGAACATTGATAGTATTAATGTTAATGATAATGATGATAATGATATAATAATGATAGTAATAATGATAATAACAATAACAGTAATAAGAATAATAATTATATGCTACTACTACTGGTACTAACAATAATAATAGTAACAATAACAATATTTACAGTTAAATGATAATAACAATTAAAGTTATCACTATAAGATATTAATAACAATTTAATGTGTTATTGTTATCATTATCATCATTAACAGCATTATCCTCATGATCATTATCATCATTATTGCTACTACTTTTGCAGCTCGTCAGAATAACTACAAAGTGGAAACCAACCAGGAACTCATTGCATTAGGTGAGTGCGGCCGGTTATGTAGCCCTTGTTGTCAAGGCAATGCTTGAGGCCTTTAAACTCAACTTGGAAATTCAAAGGAAGCAAAAAACCCAAAGAGAAATGTGGGTTGTGTGAAAGCAGCAACATTAGTTAAACACATCAGTGAAAGTTTGAGGAAAATCGGACAATTAATGCAAAAATTATGAATTTTTAAAGTTTTTGTGTTGGAACTGCTGGATGAGGAGACTACTTGAGTTTATGACATAATTTGTGGACAACAATAATATAGAAAATATTATAAAGAAAAGTAAACAAGATTTCACTTTTCTAGTATAATAAAAGAGCACTTGACTAACCACTTTCAAAAAGTATGGGGAATAATTACTACCCTTAATTTGCATATATTAGTATCAAGTTGATGGACTGTGTAATTTTTATTAAGAATTTTTTTTTTGGAATTCCCTTTATTTTTTTTATATTGTTGTCCACACATGACGTCATGAACTCTTGTAGTCTCCTTATCTAGTGGTTCCAACACCAAAACTGTAAAAATTCATTACTTTTTCATTGGTTGTCTGATTTTCCTCAAACTTTCACTGATGTGTTTACTAATGTTGCTGCTTCCACTCAATCCACATTTCTCTTTGGGTTTTGGTTTTCTTTAATGGACCATAATATGAAATGTGTGTGGATCTAATTATGCCCCAGATGCAATAAGTTGTCAATAGCAGTTGTGCTTTTGTTTACAGATTCAAGCACAGTTTTCATATTTCAAAAAGATATGATATGGTAATATTATTGCAATGATGTATGCATCCTAAGATTTGTCATGCGCTAGTGATTATGCAATTATTAAAGTCAAATCACACATCTTTTCTTTTATTTGAAGTGCCCTGAGATTTGTTGAAGAAAACATTTGATTATCTGTACAAATAAATTCTATGAGAGTTTTTTTTTATCAAACTGGCTTGAGACCAGATTGGCATATAAGTGATCAAATCTCAAGTTAAAAAAAAATAAATAAATAACACGGTGTAGCATTTGACAAAAGTTGATATTATAAGGTATGACAACACCACTATCATTCACTAGATCTTCCAGATTTTTTTTCCCAATTGCTTTCTCAAAGTTCAGAGGTCAAAGGTTAGCATACAAATCACTTGATGAATGCCCTATGGGGAAAAAAAAAGTCTAACATTGTCCTTCTGGCATACAAACCAAAATTAATTTCTTCAAGAAGACAAATTACAAGCTGATGATAAATGCCCGACATCTAAACTTTTCTCTATATTTAATCATTCAAACAGGTTCTTGTAATATTGGTTCCTCATTTGTCTCTGGTTATCCAATCACTGGCAGCTTCTCAAGGTGAGTTCAAAGATGCTTGCATTTCATTCATGGTGGTAAATTTCAGGTAGTACATACGTGTAGTTTATTGTATTAGATGAAAATGCTTGACATGTCCTTATTGTTTACATAGATGCTCCCTTGATATGTATTATGATATTGGTATTAGAAGCAATTTGATTTATCACCTGTGTGTTTCAAACCATGAATGCTTGAAAGTGCTTTAACAATATTTTTAAGCGCTTTGATTTTCCACAATAAAATGTGGCATGTGAACTGTTACTCGAGTGGGAGAATGTCTGAACAGAAATCTGGGGTAGTATGCCCTATACTCACCAAAGCAGCAATCTCATAATGTACAGGTGCACACTCAAAATGTGTCCGCCTATGTATGCATTTATGCATGTGATGGTTAAGTATGGCTTATATGTATTCATGAGTTTGTTTGATAAGTTTGTGCATATCTGTATGCATATATTTGTGTATACATTATCATTAGCTGAGAACCAGGAGGGTGCTATTACATTCTAAGATTTGAGGGTAAATAAAAAGGAAGCAATCAATTTTCATGAAATAAATAGTTTATGTAATCAAAAGTGGGTATAGATTTATAAGCATTGTTTCAAATATAGAGTAAAAAAGTGTGATTGTGGTTTGAATTTTGAACATGTTTTACTGAAAAAGAAAATGATATGAAATTGACACCATCATCTAGAGGAGATGAAGTTCAATAATTGTGATAATGCCTTTCTGGTTCTCAGCCAACGATATGTATGTTTGTGTATAATTATGTTATGTAAACATCTGAATATTAGGTATGTGGTATATGCATGTATGTTTGCATGTATAAAATGCACACAAATATAAAGCCCAAGTTATTGTTGCTCACTTTCAGGTCTGCCATCAACAACCAGAGTGGGGTGGAGACCCAAGCGGCTGGACTGGTCACTGGCATCCTGGTCATTCTCTCTCTGGCCTTCCTCACCCCACTCTTCTACTTCATCCCAAAGGCCTCCCTGGCCGCCGTCATCATGTACGCCGTAGTCTTCATGATCGACTACCACATCGTCGTGGACCTGTGGAGAGTCAAAAGTGAGTGAGAAAGTGTGTATAGCGGTGTCAGGGGATATTGATCTGAAAGTCAGTAGCTAGCCCTTGTTTATTTAGTCATCGGATAGAGGATGGGGAAAAGGCAGCTCCATTAAAAATATGTTGGATTTATCAGTGGGGGAGGATGTTTTACACAGTAGCTATCATTTGAAACATTGGAAGTGCCACCATATCAGAATGATAAAAAGAAAAATGAAGCAAGTCTTAAAGCTTTCACATGTTATGTTATGTTTTTCACAGTTGATATCAATTGAAACACTGGAATTGCAATCATATCACAGTGATAAAAAGAAAAATGAAGCATGTATTAAAGCTTCCGCAATATGCTTTAACTCATTTTCTGTTTAAATATAACAAATTATCCAAGCTGGGCACATTCAAATATAGGTGATTATTACCTATACGAGGTAGTTTTGTGAGGCAATTGCAGTTGGTATTTTGCAGGGTCAAAAGGTCAGCAGTCAATATTCGTTGGTATCTTGCTTCTTCCGGGTTTCACCATTCACTTTACACAGGGAGCTGGGAAGAGAAGGAGTGGAATCTCTCTTCCCACCTCCCTGCTTTACATGTAAACATTCCGATCGACCACGAAGAGAAAACATTCAAGGACGTCGCTGCGTGTCGATTACACGCACCACAGAAGAATGCCGATAAATCAACTCATACAAGGTCGACCACTTCCAGCGGCACTACGCGTCAAACAATGACTAGTCCATTTGTGCTCAATAACTGCACAGTGACCATCAGTTATTACAACTCTCCAAATTGAAACAGAAGCAAAAATAAAGTGTAAAAGCGTTCAGATGTTTGAAGTTCGCCTGTTACAACTACATATCGTCGCTGGGGCAATAAGACCTCATATCTACAAAATGTCCAATGTTCAGGAGAGCCAAAAAACATGGCGGCCAAAGCACTGTGGTGAATGGGATAGCCTTTCCTTTGGCATGCCGTGGTGGCTTCTTTTTTGGAGTAAGACAGTTGGGATTTGGACAGGACATCACTTAACCCATTATTTGACCAATAATCCAAAAAAGTCATTTTCACCAAAATTGCAGATACTATTAGTTGCCCCCTGCTTGTTCACGAAATACGGCAAATATCTACGGTCTGGTGCCATATTCCATGAGGCCGGAGGCCGAATGAATATGGCACCAGACCGTAGATATTTCCCGTATTTCGTAAGAACAAGCAGGGGGTAACGATTTTATCTTTTAGTGTAAGTGCTAACCTTCTTCTCGCTGATTTCCCCTCATGAATGATGTTGAAATTGCTGGCTGTCAGCCATGACCATGTTGACTTAGGCCTACGTCCCGCGAGCTGATTACTGTATGCGCGCATACAAATACTGTACGTACACGCCATTAAGATACAGTAGCCAGGTGGTATATGTAAGTTGCTGTTGTCATTTATCAAGCGTCTAGTGGTCTCAGGTTATGTGCGTAATACGCTTGAGGACCGCGCGCTGTCCATTTGTTTTGTACAGGATTAGCGCGCACTTTCCTATAAGCGTCCTTGGTACACGCGCAGCTAGCTGTGTAATATCATGACGTCATATCACGGAATACGGAAAATATTAAATGGTGGATTTAGCGCATGCGCACAATATGACCTTATCACGTAATACGAGATATATTCAGTGCTTAATTGACCAATGAGATTACAGAATTCACTATCACTAAAAGATAAAAGGTCTTATCACCCCAGCGACGATATGTATCTTTGAAGTTGGAGTCGAATGATATACATTGATGAACAATTTTTCAATTATTCGACATGTTGATGATGATCTACAGGTAGTCAAATGTGGCTTGATCTATATCATAGTGTATAACCGTATTCACATATTTTCCTAATTTACCTAGGGGACAGGTAATAATTATGATATTGACTGGCCTCGAGGGAGATACCAGATAAATATTGCCCGCACTGAAAGAATATTTTCTGGTATCTCCCTCGAGGCCAGTTAATATCATATAAATCTCTGTCCTCTAATGGTCTAATGTATGGAACTAATAAATGGTATATCTTTTTCAAAGAGGATACTCTTTTGGAGGAAACAAAAAAACTAAAATCCTATATGAACAATATTCCATCCTGATCTTTTTTTGGATAAAGAATATGGCTTATTGCCAATAAAATAGCTGGTATAATAGTACTGATTACATTGTTATCAAGATTAACTTCTCAGGAAAAATCTTTTCAAATTTTATGCAAGATCATAACTTACTGTCTTGTGTGCCATCAGTCTACAAAATATTTCACTTTGTCCATGGCTGCATCATTAAATCATTTTATTCTGCTCTCATTACAGAACTGGACTTGATCCCTCTCTTTGTGACTTTCTTCCTGTCTCTCTGGCTTGGAGTGGAGTATGGAACCATTTGTGGCATCGTGGTCGACATAATCTTGCTCCTGTACCCGTATGGAAAGCCTGGCTTTAAGGTATGCATCACAATAATCTACTGTACGAGCTGAGCCTTTGAACCGCGAAAATAACAACGCGCGAATAACTAAGTTCAGTTAGAGCCTCGCAACCGCGAAATTAACAACACGCAAAAATGTTCTCCAAGTAACAGTTCGCGAAAATATCTGTACGCGAAAATTTCAGCTCATACAGTAGCTTGCACATCCGCACCTTTGCTGCTTTGCGTGATATGGTTGCCAAAAATGGTTACAGATATTCCTGACCCTTAAGCAACGTAGAGACAGAAGATGTAAGTGCATATGACCAAGTGCATTCCTCCGACTGGCTGACAACTAAATTATATTTCATAGTTTAGGCCAAGTAAAAAAAGAAACCAGTTTCTCGTCCTCGCGCGCATCGATTTTGGCCGCCGCATCGATTTTTTTACTATTTACTATTTTCAAAATGGCGCTGAAAATACCAAGAAATTCATAATTCTCGTCCCGGCCAGCCCGCTCTCCGCCCGCATCGATTTTCAGTTGCCGCATCGACTTTTTTTATAGTTACTATTTTTTCGGCCGCCGAAAACACAAAATCGACAATTCACCTACCAATCGTGATGTGTACGCGTCCTCTATCTTAGCTGGAGTACAGCTGTATAGTAGCTTCCGTAGTGCGTATGTAATAACGCATGCATTTATCACACTACGAGCTCGGCAAGAAGGAATGACCCACAAAGCAGTCGAACTGTAGTTGGATGGGCGCGCGGGCGCGGGCCTGGGCTGTGATGTACAGCGCACTCGGTACGTCGTGAACTTTTGCGAACGATCGCTGATACTAGTATTCCACTTATATTTCGCGCATTGTTCGTATTTTTCCCCGTTTCTCATATTAAAGGGATGAATTGTACTGTACAAATGCTTGTGAGGATTGTATCGAGTTTACATTTTCATGTCATTGTGACTATGTGCACGTTTGTGTAGTGTCGGAAGGTACAGTGCCAGTGCAGTGGCCGTGCCGGCCGCGTATTACGTATATGCGTGTCTGTAGCTAGCTGCCAGGGTCCCCATCCCCCTGGGCCCTGTTGCATAAAACCCTTACCGCTGGACTTATCGCTCCTTTCTAGCGGTAAGTCTTCAAATTAGCGGTAAATTTTATAATCCTTGATGCTGATTGGCTGTGACGCCTATAATTTTGACGGTAGTTACCATTGAAATTCAACGGTAAGTTTTATGCAACGGGCCCCTGGTCTGTCAGCTGTCTGCACGCACGCATGAACACATTCGAATGTGTAGAGGCCCAAACACTGCTCTGTTAACGTTGCATCTGACGGCGATGTATTGTTCTACTTTGAAGAGAAATGAATGCGCTTTTCCAGCAAATGTAGAATTATTAAATGGATGTATCTACAAAATAAATAACTTTTCCACGGATTCTGGTTTGCCGTATTTCTGCGGGATACTTTTCTTTACGATGTAAATAACGGACACGGCCCTGAGTCGTATCACCTGTAGTGTGATACAATCAATTCATCATCCAAATGATGAGTGATTATCAAATGTCTTTTTAGAACATGAAGAAACATCTTTAAATGTTTAATGCTATATGCCATATCAGTATCATTTTGACATCCATCTCAAGTGCAACGGTACCAGCCAGTTTCCAGTTTGAATGTGCTACAAATGTACTGTGAAGAGATGCAGATACAATATACCAGCTGTGTGGACACAAAACGTCACAAACGCCAATGATAAAGCAGTGTTTTGAATATCATGGAATTTATTTCAGTCGTACATTTGTTGATAGAATGTTTTATACCTGTTTCAATTAATAGCACAATACATCAGAATTGCAAGTACACTGGTATCAGAAATGCCATTACAACACTAAATACCAGTATTAAGATGGTCGTTTTTCCCTTGACATCTGTAGTGGAAAGAAAAAGCAAAATGTATTTCTGCACGCATGAAGTTTCATTTCAAGTATGGTACATATTATGTATATCTATTTGTTTGAAAATGCACAGAGTGCAGGCAAGACATACACTTGGGGCCTGGTCTCTCATAACACAGCTACCAGAGTGATATTTCATTTCATAAAATGGATATAGAAAATAGTAAAGCCATCTCTCGTTACCTTTCTCAGAATTACTGGACGAGAAACACATATTACTTTCATTTTGACAATCCTCGAAAAAATAGTAAGATATCAAATAGTAAGGACCTCCCTCATCGCCTTGCTCAAAAAACCCGGACGAGAAACTACTTTCTTTTTTTACTTGGCCTTAATTGTCAAGTGAAGTTTTGCAGCAACCAACAGGAGAGACATTTAGCTCACAAGAGATTCATTCCTATAAAGCCCACAAGGCATACTGTTGTCAAGTTTTTGTTTTGTTTTTTTATATTGCAACTTGTTGAAAAAAAAAAAACCTACACATAAATTGATACTTAAATACACAGTACATACCTGCTCCATGTTATAATTAGGATTAGAACCAGCACTGGCTGTCAGACCAATTAAGCTCTGTAATCTAGTGGATATGATGCCTGTCAGGTAATCAGGAGATTGTTGGTTCAAATCCAACCCAAGTATATATGCCATTGACTTTTTTCACGGTTACTAGGAGAAACACTGATCGGCGCTTATTTATGTTGATGGAGGACAATTTGTCAACCAGTTGAATTATGTTTCCATAGTAAATATGCTCAGATGGATCATCTAAATAAGGAAGCACTTAATTACCATCTGCAAGGAGGATATGTTTGCTGGCATTTGTTTGTTTGTTTGTTTGTCTGTCTGTCTGTCTGCTTGCAAAATCGCTCAAAAAGTTGTGAATGGATTTAGATGAAACCTATATGAAAAATTGATAATGACACAAGGAACAGATGATCAAATTTCACATTTTGGTAGTGATCCAAGAATTTTTCTGGATTTTTGAAGGATTTTTAATCTTTTGGCAAATAGGGTAAATAAACTTTGGAGTTCAAGCTGCATGTATACAAGATTTGCACATACATGCACTAAAGCGCATGCTGTGCTGAAGGTGCCAAACAGCAGGAAGCTGATGAAGTAAACACAAGGCTTCTTTCACTGGGAAATTTGGCAATTGTTAGCAAGCGAGTATGGGTAGAAATGAGCTTGCTTGGCGGAGATCTGCATTCTCTGAGTGCTTTTCCAAGTTATAGTTTGTTCTACTCTGTAAATAGTAAAAAGGGAAAGTGGTGCAGAGTTAGTGAAAATTCCCCAATTATCTTTTCAGACCAGAGAGGATCAAGAGGGAGTCTTGGTCATCACACTGGAGCAAGGCTTGAGGTACCCAGCCATGGGTACCCTCCACAACCTTCTGGACGACAAGGGACTGCTCTGCGATGTCCCCCGCTCTGCCATCATCGACTTCTCACGCGTGGCATCCCTCGACTACTCTGTCGTAGAAGTAAGAATTTTGAAAAAAACTTATGTCTCTGATGCTTCACCAGCATTTATCAAACTAACCTTGCTTGTGCTGATGAATTTTATGACCTTCTTAAACTCTTTACTTGCCACTTGCCCTTGTGTAAAACTAAGGAGCAGACATTTTATCGCAAACTTTCAATCCTGTTACCCTCAGTTTGAAATTCATTTAAACTGGCAATTGAATCTTTTGTCATTTGATTTTTCTTTTACAGTAACACCTCTTATATGTCATCCAATGACAAAGACTTGTTTATTTGGAGTTTAACTCAGTAGTGAGGTTTACTATCTTTGGCAGACATGTAGGTTAAAGACACTATTACTCTCAGTAGAATACCAGATGTTGGTTTGAATGATAACTCTCGTTTCATTGTTTTCTGTTTGTTTTCTTCAAAACTAGGGATTAAAAGATGTCGTGAAATCCTTCAGGAAGAAGCAGCTGAGCATCATTCTCACAGGAGTGAAGGTGAGGTGATCTGCCACGTCACATGAAGCAGTCATGTAAAGAGATGGGCATCCATACCCAGATAATCCTGAGTTAAAAACTCAATATTGTTGGTGAAAAGGGAAATACTTGGGAGTCAAATGCAAGAATCTCTGTGACTTGAAGTAATTTCGAGTCCAGCCACTGAAGTGTCAACAGTGTAGTTTCTGTATCTTAGATGTATCCCCTTTGTGATAAGAAAGAAATTCTTCAAATAGCAGTGTTTATCTTATTTTGTGTGTAGAAGATTTAAAAAAAAGAAACATACAATTTCAAATTGACTGTGGTACTTTGAAAGTTTATGTACTGCATTGCTACAGAGGTATACATGAAAAAAATATTGAACTTCTACTAAGATATGTATGTCTATGGTGTATAACTTAACTCATTTATCCTGCCTGGAAAGAAAATGTGAGTGGAAGTGGAAACTTTTCTCCAGTACAAGGTACTCTTACACATGAGCTCTTCTCTCTAATAAAGTAGTATCATAATGGTAATAAGCATAAACTGGTACAAAAAGATATGTCTTTATGCAACATAAGTTACTAATTAAACATGTTTTAAAAAGTTAATTACAGGCTCCCCCACATGTATATTTAAAGATTTGCCATGAAATATATGTATTATTTCACATGATTATATATTTGTAATGTGAACTATTGGTTATATTTTCATGACTTGTGAATAATATGTTTATATTGTCATACTCATATTTTTTTACACAAGTGGAGAAATAAAACTTACTGATACTTGCTGAAAAAAGTTAAAACAAACACCAAAATAGCAAAGTCAACGATAAATGTAGGAAGGTGTTTACGACAATTTTGTAGAGTTATTCTAAATGTGTAAAGTCATCAGCTGTGCCCATAGAGTTGATTTCATTTATAGCTACAGCTTTAGAATTTAAAAAATAACATCTGCAGGAAGCAAGGTTTATCCCAGATGAAAAACAAACATACAAACAAAACAAACATTGTAATGTTGTATTTCTTGTGAGTGAGACAAAACACAAAGAAATAAAAGAGCTGCAAGATGTTCCTGGTCGTGCCTGTCACAGTTTACTTTTTTTTCTTTTTCTTTTTTGACCACCTTCCATCCGCAGCCTGGAATACGTTCGATGCTGGACAGGGCCAAGATAGAAGGGGTCAAGATACTGGACAGCCTGGACGATGCCCTCCACAAGGTCAACCAGGGCCTGGAGGAGAGCCAAGGGGATGCGAGCACTCACCTCGTCGCTGTGATGATGGGAGATCACGAGGAAAATGAAGTGGGGAAACATAACGGTGAGTTGTGGTGGTTGGAATTGCTGGGCTATCTTGATATCTTACAGTTTGCTTACAGTTTTGCTCTTCTATCTTTCTATTGTGATGTCATGATTATTCTATCCATCCAGTTCTATCAATTCTTACTTTTCTAGACTCAAATGATAAACATAGCTAGTGATTTTAATAACAATAAAACATTGTCTGTTAATGTTGTAGTGAAAGTACATTTTGATGATAAAACTGGGAAATCAATCACTTTTTACTATATGAATGAATAAGAAAAGACTATTTTCATAATCTTGTAGTGATTGTAGTGTGCCTATAAATTTTTCACAGCTTGCATCTTCTGAACTCTCTGAAGATGCATGTTGTTATACATTTTAGAAATAACAATAATAATGATAATAAGAACAATAAGGCCTTATTCATCCAGGGTACCCACTTCAGTTTTGCTCTACAAGATACTCCTGCCATTACAACGACCATTAGAGACCATTCTTTTCATTCTTGAGAAATTAGGAATCGCATTGGTCGTAGCTTTTAACTCTTTCCATTTTAGGCCACAAGTGAGACTATTTGATTACATTTCATCTTGCATCTGCATCTATTTCTTTGGTTTGCCTAATCTTGCTGCAGAGCACAACATTGAGGACAGTGCAGTGTGAACATGACCGTGGAGATATATAAGAGGTAACCGTGGCAACACCCTGATTTAATATGATATGCTGTACAAAGAGGGCAACTGATGAGGAACATATTGAATCTCTGTTCCAGAAATATACATGCACCTTTGCCTTGGAAGGGCTTTTACTTGGGGAGTATGCAGAGATTTTTCAGAGGAGAACCAAAACTGACCATTTTGGCTACAACTGCAAAGTAATTATGGCACATTCCATGTCACTGTTCTTCCCTGCTTTAGTAAACTCTCTCCAAATAAGCATCATGCTGAGATTAGAAATCTATGTTTGTTGGTTTGTTGCCCAGTGCATTGCATTGATGATGTCTTGATTTAATCACCACCGATGTATCATCATATTGTAACGTGGACGTTTAGACTCTTGAAGAAAGGGTCCAGTGTGGATCGAGAGTAGAGTTGTACAGGAGGAGCAAACTTTCTTTTTGTATGCCAATGTACTTTCATTTTATGAAGATAAATGTTGTCACATTAGCAATGAACTGTAAAGAAAATTGCAGAGGTTGATTTTTGCATTGCAACAAAGTAATCATTTGGTGCAGCCGATAAAGTAGTGATTATTCAAGCCGAAAGAGTCCCTCCAAAGATTTTGTTCATATCTGTTTTTCTGCATTAACCCGTTGAGAACGAGTCCTGAGTATACTCGGGCATGTGTCTATGGGAAATGCATGTTGTAGCAAATTCAATCCGTCCTCAGCGGGTTAACAACATTTCATGTTCACATTGTACGTGTAATACACTGTCACTGGAAATATTAAATGCCATTTTTTTTTTTAATTTCTCAGGAATCTTGTGCACAGCATGTAAACATGGAATTCATATTTTTTTAATGTTTTCTCAGAGGTTTGTGTAAACACATACAAACTCCAAGATAGTAGCCCCATTTGTCTGTTGAGAATGAGAAGGACATTAACCCGTTGAGGAAGAGTCCCAAGCATACTCGGGCAGGTGTCTATGGGAAATGCGTGTTGTAGCAAAATCAGTCTGTCCTCAACGGGTTAAGTTGTCTCGAACACTATGGGTTTAGTGGCAACTTAACGCCCTTATCATTCTCAGCCGACGCATTCATGAGTACTCTCAGTGTCATCTACACTCGATCCGTGTATAGTTATCAAATTTGCTTTGAGCACAAATTGTATCCAATGAAAGCTCCAGCTGCCAGAGGAGTTTTGTAAAGGTGAAGGAAAGAATGGATTTTATTGCATCTCATTTATTGTTACAATGCTTGTGACGTCTGTCTGTTGCCTGGTTTGGATGACAAGTTTCAGACATTGTTTTAAATGATGCAGCAGGCCCTAGCATTGAATGTTGCATTATCTCCGCTATGCAAATTGCCGGTTTTAGTACAATTAGCTCACTTCTGCATAAAAAATTAAAAATGCAGAGCAGGATTTTTACTGAAGAGGCTGTGCTAAGGGGATAATATTACACAGTATTATTATGAGAACTTTTTCAAAGTTAGAAATATGCTGCCAAAAAAGTAATCAAGACATATCTTATAAAAGAGGCTACTTTTAGACAATGAAATGAGAAAAAAAATGGTCTTGTATGTGATATATTCACAGGTTCTATAGAATTTTACTGATGTACATACATTCTTTGTTTGTAATGTATTGTTAAAGGGATGAGTGTTTTTGATACAGATGATTCTAATTATGTCTTGGTACTATGAATCCTGCTGTGTGTGAGAGATAGACACCATTGCTTGGAACTTATCTTGGTCTATCTTGCCTTAACAGATAAGATACAGTGCACTCCTGTTATAATGAACACAGTTATAACGAAATTCCGGTTACAACGAATTAAAAATTCAAGCCGTAGCATTATCGGCTCTTTGTTTTTTTATTGTTGATTCAGTTATAAAGACATTTTGATATAACGAAAGAAAACTGCCAGTCCCAAGGACTTAGTTATAATGGGAATGCACTGTAGAAACAAAATATATGAGAGAGAGAGAAAAAAAAAAAAAGAAAAGAAAGAGGAATGTTGGCAGTGATGATTGGATGATTGTTAAGATAATGATAACAATGATTTGAATGATCCGGTGTTAGTGATGTTATGTAATCAAAGATTGTTTATAAAGATAAGACATGTGCCTTGAATTCTACATCTATATATCATGCATATATTTTCAAAGATTTACTTGGGGTATAAACGTGCAACAAATACATAATGAGTAGTCACAGAAAATCAAATGTGTAATTAGATGATAATGCTTGTACCTATAAATGTTGTAGTCTGCGATGAATTATACAAGATTTCCATCGTGGTAGTGTGGTAAAGTACATGGAAAAGATTGTGGATAAATCTTTCTGAAACAGGGATATCGTAGTGTATATCCCTGTCTGACTTTATCATCCTCGTGCATAGCCACTCCTGATGTTCAGATGTTTTTCCTAGCTTCAGTGGACACAGATTTGGGAGAAGAAAAGTTGGAAAATGTCTACTTCTAAAACGTTAGTCTTATGTCTTATGTTGACTTCATTAATCATTGCTTTTCGACCCAAGCATTCAGGCTTAATTGGAATGAAGTACAGCTAGTACTGAAATTCATTTTCATGAAACTGACAGTCAACACTGTTCTGATCTTAGAGGTTATACCAAAGGACTAGATTCTATTTTTTTTTTCTATTCTTTTGAAGTAAATCTGGCTACAAGTGAGGAATTTCAAGTTACTTAAGAGACTTTTTTCCATATGAGTTGGTGTGGAAATTCTATTCATCTATTGCTCAAAAGAAGTTGTTTTACTGAGTATCAAGTCTTTTGGAAGTTAAAAATCAGATGTGTGGCATACTCAGTCTATAAGAATATACTGTAAAATGAGGAATGTTCGCGTGCATTTTAATTTCGCAAATTTTGCGAGAGCCAAGATTCGCGAAATTAAAATGCACACAAAAGTTCTTGTCTACACTCTATGCATTGAATGTTAAAGGCAATCCGCGAAAAGTTCATGCCGCGAAAAAGACCACCGGCTCCAATTCGCGAAAATTTCTTGCCATGAAAATATCGTGTTTTACAGTATACCCTATCAATAATGTACCCAAGATCTTCAATCAAAGCTCTGTATGTTGAAGGCCCGACATGAAGAAAGACTGCCACCTTTAGTTGAGAAAGTAGAAGGCTGCAGCACTCAGCGTGTGAGTCTTTCAAAGCTCAGTTCTGCCCGTGCATGCTCATCCTTCCGCTATGCCCAGTGCATGTTTTAGGGCAGCTTGAGTGTCTGTTTATGCTGCTTGTTGTGATATTTGTCCTGCAGAAGTATATGGTGCTTAATTAGAACTTTATCTCACATGAAAGTTGTGTTGCATGTAAATGTCAGTGATGAAGATGTCTAACATAGCACCTTTTACGATATAATCACTTCCAATAATTATGTGACCAAGACATAGAGCCTGAGTGTTTTCCAGAAAACATCACCATTTTCTTCTTTTTTTTTCAATGAATATTACCTTCATGATTCTCCATTGTGACAAATCATGGTAGTCATGTTCGTGCTCATCCTCCTGAAAGATGAATATACCATGGTAAATATTTAATGTGGGAAATATTCACAAAAATTATATTTTGGCTTCATTCACAAAGCAAGCATTATGCTGAAGACACAGTACTGATATGAAGAAACCGATTTCTTTGTTATTGTGCACACAGGATGTTGTGTTTGCATGAAAAAATTCATGCAAATCTTTGCAGATTTGATGGTCATATTATATAAGTCACTGTTTCTGGGTTGTTTTTTGTTTTTTGTTTTGTAGTAGACTTCTTACAGTGAATTATTGTCCTAAAAATCTTCCATGTGTCTAGGGTGAGGGACTTTTCTTTCTCAAAAGTGTGTGTTCTTTGTGCACTCATGTTTGTGTTCATAAGGTATTTGGTAGACATTGTTGGGTGTGAAAGTGATGTGTTGGTTTTTGGACTCGTTGACCACTCAAAGACTCTATGTCATTTCACTTGGGTGCTTCCGGTGAGTGAACGAAACCAGAACTGTATTTATGTCATTGCCAAGTGCAGCTGTTAATATTGTGCTTTATGCTAATCTTATAGATTTTACCTGGGTTAAAGTTTGCAAGAAGTGCATAATAAAAGTGCTGAAAATGCAACAACATAATGCAAAAAATGGTTGACACCAGTATGTTCCATAATGTGCACAGTGCATTCTTATGGGCATTTTATCACACTGCTAACATCTAATGATGAGATATATAAGCTCTTCAACATTAAATGGAGTTATTATCATCACAGAATGGGTCATAATAATTGCTGAGGGAAAATTGTATTCAGATTTTAACACTAGAAAGCTTTGAAGCTTTCATGGTATACAGAGTCAGTGTGTGAAATATTTTTAAAAATATGTGTCTTTATTTACATATTCGTATTCATTAACTTGTAGGCCAATTTCTGAATGATCTTGTTTGTACTTCTTTCTTTGGCCATCTGTCTGTCTGTTTGTTATTCTGCGTCTCCCCTGTCTTTCTCCCTCTTTCTTCTTTTTGCTTAGCTCTGCAAATTACTGAAAAAAGAACTGTGCGTCTTGAATTAACGATTGTCATCATAAAAGCTTCAGAGGTCGTAGGAGGGTCAGAGGTCACTCTTTTTCACGATGCTGCCCCTTCAGTGTGTGATCATGAAATAATATCATGAAGATATTTGCAAATGACATGTATGATATTGGTGGTACTTGCCCAGAGGTTTAATGTATAACTTAAAGCAAAATCTATGCTGGTAAATAATTGATCTGAACAGTAATGCTTTTTTTTTTTCATGATGTGATGTGAAGTAAATTGAAGGAGAAAACAAAAGGACGAATGTCAAGTATCAGTTCAGTGTGTTAAGACAGTTCATCTTACGCTTAATTTCTGTTTAACGATTTTGAGCGACCCATTTTTTTAGAAAGTAGAGAGTTGATACTATGTAAAAGTTGAAAACATTACATTTGGTAGACTTTATCATGTTGTTTTTGTTTGTTGAGAGCCGTCAACGTTAATTTTGTCCGCCTTGTTCTTATCTAGCAGAAAATAATTGTGTTAAAGTTTTCCTGTCACAATTTTGACACTGACCGTTTTGTTGGGTGGCGTGGGTTGTGATTTTGAAGGTGTATTGTTTTCAGACACAACGAGGTTTTTATTACGACTCCTTGGTTTTCTTAGCAGCTACTTTCTGCCACGCTTTGGTGATCATGTAAATTGAGCTTACATGATAGAGATATATTGAAAAATAAACGCGCTGCGGGTGTTATATTGCGAGATTTGCAAGGTTTTGCGTTGTTCAGTTGCGTGGGTACAGAGTTTTGGGGTGCGGCGTTTTTGAGTGCAGAGAGGCATTGGGTGTATGGTTCGGAATGATGGGTGTTGTCATTGATAATGGCAATTATGATGCCGCTGCTGCTGCTGTTGCTGCGGCTGCTGCTGCTGCTGCTGCTGATGATGATGATGGTGATGATGATGATAAGGAGGAGGAGGAGAGGTTTGTGCTAACACCATGATGTGTATAATTATAATCTTTGAAAGGACTGTTGAATGGTAAAAGATGAACCAAGAGAGAGGAGAGTCGAGGAGGGAAGCGACACAGGGAGAGTGTAAGGAAGAAAATGATAACAGTCGTAATGATAGCGGTGAGCTGGAAATTGAGGTTACACTGATGGAGACGAGAGAATAGGAGACAGGGACAGTTGTAAGGAAGAATACAATGAGAATCAGGTAAAGCTCGGAAGTCGGTGAGAGGGAAAAGATGAACCAGAAATGAGGGAGGACGGGAAAAGGAGGATGTTCGAAGATCATGGAGATAGGAGAGAGAAGTGAAAAGATTTGGAATTAGGAACGACGTGAAGCGAGAGGAAACGGGAGTCGGGAAGCGATTGAGAACGCCCACTTGGGTCGATCACAGGAAGGGCTCCTCTAGGAAAGAGCTATGAGAGGGAATCACAATCAGAAATGTAGTCTTGAAAAGCACTCCCGTGGAGGAAGAAATGAAGCAGATATGAAAAAGAAAAAAAAATAGAAAAAAAATATTATGAAAGAGTAGTGATTCCTGTAAATAATTATATAATGGTGAAGTGATCCTGAAAAAGACCTTTGGGTTGAGGAAGGTAGGAAATAGAAAGAGGAATAGGAAAGAGGTGAGTCGAGGAAAAGTTAGACTCTAGGATAAGAAAAAGAAGTGAAAGATCGTGAAATCAACTAAGTTCTATAAATCTAGGATGAGAATAAAATTACCGAGATGATGATGACGATGATGACGATGATGATGATGATGTTGATGATGATGATGATGATGATGATGATGATGATGATGATGATGATAATGATGATGAGGAGGAGGAGGATGACGATGGTGATGATGATGAGGATGATGGTGATAATGATGATGGTAGTGGTGGTGATGATGAAAATGATGATGGTGATGATTATGATGATGATGGTGGTGGTGATAATGATTACGAGCAGAGAGAAGAGAGGGACGAGAATGACTGTGTAGTATAAAATGATGATGTTTACAGAAGGAAAATAGTTAACACAGCAACGAGGATAGGAAGTTTAATGACAGACGGAAGTTGTCCTCATCGGATTCGGATGCACTTACTATCGCTTCTCTCCTCATCCTCCTTCCTACAAGAACAAATAAGAGCGGACAAAAACAATCTGAAAGAAAAGAGGGGGAAAGTGAATCGAAAATTATTATTGACAAATGTGAAATGTGAAAGTGAATCGAAATTTATTATTGACAAATGTTATTCTTTGCTATCTATGTATCATTCCTTCAAACATATGTCGAATCTATATTTTTTTCTGTACATTCTGTTGAAAGAAGTGAAAATAAAACCTTTGAACCTTTGAACCTTTGAAAATAGGAGAGGGAGAGAACTCCGGTTGATGACCTGGTATGGATTGAATGAACAAACAGTAGTGAAGTCCACGCGTGGCATCCTATACTATTTCATTTATAAGATTAAATGTTCGCATGAAGTGGTATCCTAAAGGTGCGTAATTATCAACTCGTGTTCCTACTAATCTCTGTATTTTGGAGAGCGTCCGGGAAGGAAGGGAGGGGAGGGGCTACAAATCAAAGATGAGGGCTCCTCTTTTGTATCAAACATCCGGTATTACATTCCCCTTCTGTTACGTAACCCCGGTACGTCATTCCAGGGAAACGGTAATCGCTGGTACGGAGTAAATTTCGTTCTTGTTCATATACCAGGGAGGTTCATACATGCTACGGACGCCTTGTGTACATTTCGTTGGTATCGTGTTGGTATCTAACGGAAATAACAAATCAGGTCTTGGGGAGTAGGCCCTACCTCTTTTTTCCTTTTTTGTTTTGTAAGACTACCCGTTTATTTCACAAGAATTATCTGATGATAACATCTTGTGTCGGAGTCTAAGCCGAGTTTAAATAGTGATATGGAGAAAAGAAAATTGAGTGTTTATCAAATTACCTTTAATTTTTTCAACAACAACAACAACAAAGGATTTTGGGAAGAAAAAATGAATAGCTTTTGTCTAGTGCGTAGAACATAATGAGGAGAGTGTCAAGCCATACACGTTATTGCTACCATAACATTCACTATGGGTCGAACAAGAAGGATCTTCAAAATTTAAAAAGTGTACACGAGCAGTGCTTTAATGCTGCCAGAAAGAACGCAAGTTCTATACATGTCATTCGTGATACCTGCGCTACATTCTTTGAATGATTGTTCTTGCAGAAACAACAACAACAACAACAACAATGAACGTCACGGCAATGAAGAGAAGTAGGTCAGTGTCATAAAATGATTTAGAGCTGAAACTTTTCAAAGGGGCACCATAGATGAAATGTCTCCCTTTCTAGCATTGTTTAATTTAATTTTGCTCCTTTGACTAAAAATAGGTATAGTGAACATGAAGCCGAGTTTGCGTCTTTAATAGCAAACAAATCGACAAAAAAAAAATACAAATGATTTTCTGCATTTTGTTTTTTAGGAATACTAACTCCCTATATACGAGATCTGCCGCTGCTCTGATTTCTTTTTTTTTTCTTCTTTTTTGATAAGTATGTTCTCGAAAAGGGACTCCTTTTGAAAGTATTCATTTAGAGATTGCTAGATATTGGTTTGTTTATTTTTGATATTGCTCGTTTTTGTTTGTGTTTGCTTGTTGTTGTTAATGTTGTTGTTGTTGCTGCTTGCTGCTGCTGCTGCTGTTGTTGTTGCTGTTGTTGTCTGCCTTTGTCTTGGTTTTCCCGTACCATTCTGACCCAAGAAAGAAATCTACGAGGTGGACCACGAACCAGTGGAGATATACGTAATTCTGTACCACTTCTCACCACAGCACCCGCGCGGGGAATACTACTAGCCTCTCGGGACCACTAACTCAGAATTCCACGGGCATTTCGTATGATCAGATCGCCTATGGTAACTACAGGGGTAATGGAATAGACGACACATTTCTCATTATAGAAATGATGCACAGGACAGAGTGGATCAGTGAGAATTGGATGCGCGAGTTTAACTTTGGAACTGTTTAAACCTACGAACACAGCGAGTGGGTTTTAGACTGTTTCCAAAGTTGAACGAGAGCATCCAGTTCTCATTGATCCACGAAATAGGCCTGTGCATCATTTGTTTAATAAAATGAGCCCGTAAATTTATGAAATACAACCATTTCCCCCATCATGCATCCGGTACACGTATACAACACTATACGAGACTTGATGCCGCATTCGGATTTTACCGGACGCATGACTCAGTGTGAATCAGTAAATATCAGTGCATGGCAATTGACCAATCAGATCGCAGAGATTCTAAAGCCCATTCTATAATCTCCTTTGATGAAAATGATTAAGTGCTCTGGCAGACGCTTTTCTAGGCAGAAAAACAAAAACAACAAACATAAACAAACATAAATGACCACGCCCTGTCTTTATGCTGGGCATACGGATCACCCTGACTTTTTGTTTTATGACCCACTAAAAAAGATAATAATAGTAATAACCAAAGAGAGAAAAGAGAAATCTTGTTATTTTGTTTTTGTAGTACATGTACAGATAATTTTGCCTTTGTATTGTTAGTTTGTTTTTCCTTGTCAGTGTGTATGACTCCTAATGTTCCAAAAAAGCTTTTTCATCACCATTTATGTAAAGGCGTTAGGAATCTGCTAGAACAATTATTAACACACCCCGTAAAATTTGATAACACCAATTTGTTACCGTCAAACTAAACTGAACAAAAAACAACTGTCGAATACTAGTATCTCAAAGAGTATGTTAACAAAATACCATCACCTTCCACTGTTCTATCTAAATGTGTGAAGTCAGATACAACGAGGACACAATGATATAACCTCTGATAAGAATCTCAAGCGTCAAGGATATATAAATTTTAATTATCCATTCGAAATCACCGGCGAAAACACCAGTGTCTAAGAACCATCAATACCTTATTTGTGCTTGAAATATCTCAGACGTCCAAAGAAGAGGATCTCCTTGAAACAAACCAAAGAAAAAAAAAGTATAATGAAATTATACCATCTCTATAGATTTAAATCATCAGGAACGTCGACTTTTGCCGACATGCTGTCTTGCGCTGTTATTTTCAGTCACACGTCCATGAAGAGATAGCATAATTGAAGATGACTAAAACATATGGACCATTTTGATTAACAGGAACAGTGGATATTTTCATTCGCACACGAGCAGAGCCAACAGAGAAGACGGAGCTAGCCTATGTTACTGTGGAAACAAATTACTGCACTGCAAAGTTGAAAATGTTCGAATTGTCGGTGCGTTCACCCTGCCATTAAAGGCGATAACTACCTTTTTGACGTGGTTGAAAGCACTGGCGTAGCCAGGGGGGGGGGGGGGGGGCGGTGGGGGCGGTCGCCCCCCCCCCCCCCCCTAAGATTTGGACCGGGGATTTGGGAGGCGGAAAAAAAGAATGCGTGTATACTGTATGCATGCACATGAAGCGGGTCTCCTTTGCAACCTTTCATCAAATAAGATATTTTTTTGAATATTTCACTCAAAGTGTGCACCAGATCGTTGAATTTCAATTCAAAATATGCAAAATCTCTCGTGCTTGGGAGGGGGTATCCCCCTCCCAAACCCTCCCCCTCTGTGCCTCTTTCCCTAGCTTAGTACACTTTTTAGATTTACACACACACACACAAAATATGAATAATTCTGAGTGCACAAGACTTATCACTTATATTCCGAAAACTCAAGGTTCCCTCATGTATAAGGGGAATTTCCCCTTTTAATCTACCCTTTCCTCCCTCAGCCCCCCCCCCCCCCATCAGTTTTTTTTTTTTTTTTTTTTTTTTGTGATTTCCCGAATGTTGATTCCATCAAATATGCGTATACGAGATATCTCAATTTCAGGCAAAAGCTCCATCGGAAGGGAAGGGTGGAGATAACACTTCTCCCTGATCGCCCGCCCCTTCCCCCCCCCCCCCCCTTCCGCCATGCATAGAAGTAGACTGTTTAGACGCTTTATTTCAATTCTAAAAACGCAAAAGCTCCGCGAGCGGGAGGGGGAATTCCCCTTCCCCTAAGCTCTACCTCACTAGACTTTATACATACACACAGATGGTGCACATTCGGAATAAGAGCTAAATTCCGTGATTTTAACACTTCTATGAAAAAGTATTGCACCAATAATTTGCACCAGATCGCTGAATTTCAGGTCTGAAAACGCAAAATCACCTTCGTGTGGGAGGGGATATGCCCCTATCTACACCCTCGTGAGCATGCTTTTTCTGTTTGATTGCTGAACTGCAGACAGCGTTCATGATATTCAGTGTAAGAATTAATACAAGAAGATTATTTAAATGATATACCATTTTATAGGCAAATTGTTCAATAATAATCTACACTAAAATATACTGCAACCTTAAACAAGTGGGACTGTTTCAACTCGTTAAAACACGCAAAAACATGCATCAAATCGTACCATTTGCAACATCAAAATGCAAAAAGTTCTCACCGTGGGAGGGGGGACACCCCCTCCCACACCCTCCCCTCCCCCCTCTCTCGCTCCGCTCGCTCGGGTTCAGTCGCGTTCATGATATTCAGTGAAAAGAATTAATATTGAGAAGTGTGTTTAAATTATACCATTTTATAGGCAAATTGTTCAATAATAATCTACACTAAGATATACTGCTACCTTAAACAAGTAGGACTGTTTCACGTCGATAAAACGAGCAAAAACATGCATCAATTGCACCATTTGCAACATCAAAATGCAAAAAGTTCTCACCGTGGGAGGGGGGACACCCCCTTCGATTGGGTTCAGTCGCGTTCATGATATTCAGTGAAAAGAATTAACACAAGAAGCGTATTTAAATTGTACCATTTTATAGGCAAATTGTTCAATAATAATCTACATCAAAATATACTGCTACCTTAAACAAGTGGGACTGTTTCTCGTCGATAAAACGCGCAAAAACATGCATCAAATTGCACCATTTACAACATCAAAATGCAAAAAGTTCTTACCGTGGGAGGGGGGACACCCCCCTCCCACACCCTCCCCTCCCCCCTCGCTCGCTCCGCTCGCTCGGGTTCAGTCGCGTTCATGATATTCAGTGAAAAGAATTAACACAGGAAGTGTATTTTAATTGTACCATTTTATAGGCAAATCGTTCAATAATAATCTACATCAAAATACATTGCTACCTTAAACAAGTGAGACTGTTTCTCGTCGATAAAACGCGCAAAAACATGCATCAAATTGCACCATTTTCAAAATCAAAATGCAAAAAGTTCTTACCGTGGGAGGGGGGACACCTCCCTCCCACACCCTCCCCTCCCCCCTCTCTCGCTCCGCTCGCTCGGGTTCAGTCGCGTTCATGATATTCAGTGAAAAGAATGAACACAAGAAGTGTATTTAAATTGTACCATTTGATAGGCAAATTGTTCAATAATAATCTACATCAAAATATACTGCAACCTTAAACAAGTGGGACTGTTTCTCGTCGACAAAACGCGCAAAAACATGCATCAAATTGCACCATTTACAACATCAAATTGCAAAAAGTTCTTACCGTGGGAGGGGGGACACCCCCCTCCCACACCCTCCCCTCGCCCCTCGCTCGCTCCGCTCGCTCGGGTTCAGTCGCGTTCATGATATTCAGTGAAAAGAATTAATATTGAGAAGTGTGTTTAAATTATACCATTTTATAGGCAAATTGTTCAATAATAATCTACACTAAAATATACTGCTACCTTAAACAAGTAGGACTGTTTCACGTCGATAAAACGAGCAAAAACATGCATCAAATTGCACCATTTGCAACATCAAAATGCAAAAAGTTCTTACCCTGGGAGGGGGGACACCCCCCTCCCACACCCTCCCCCCCCCCCCCCCCCTCGCTCGCTCCGGTCGCTCGGGCTCGGTCGCTTCGCTCCCTCGCAGACTCACCGCCCCCCCCCCCCCTAAGATCAAATCCTGGCTACGCCGTTGGTTGAAAGACTATCATTTTTGCCAATAAACTTCAAGACCTAGTCTCCCTTCAATCTTCCTCTTCTGCCAGACCCCTCCGTTCATCTTCCTCTCTTCAATTACTTCACCGCCCACGTACAAAAACCCCACCCTTTGAAATAAACTCCCTCTTTATGTTCTGAATGCCTCATCTAGTGAATCATTTAAAATTCTTCTCAAAACTCATCCTTTTAATCAGTTGTATTATTTTTTTCTGGAAGCGCACACAGTCAGTTATTAATTATTATATCACTGTATCACATATATTTTTTCTTCAACTTTTCGTTCCTGTTATTTTGGTTTTGCAGTGTCCTTGCGTTATTGTGTTTTCTAGTTTTCCTGTATAAATAACACAAGTTCGCTTAGAAACACCAATATAAAGTGAACGTCGTATAAATGCAGTTATCATTATCATTATAAACTGTACAGAAATTCGACATTCATCTGAAACTCAGAGTCTCAATGATTCAGTGACTTTGTCCAACAATTCATGCAATAATTCTATCATATAACAGTGTATGGAAGACTGGCTTAAGGTTCAATTATGCAGGTATAGAAGTGCCTACAGAAGTGCTATTTCTGGAACCTCTTATGTAATACATTAAAAAAAGTAGAACAGAACAAAGCAACACGAAACAAAAACCAATAGCAAAACAAACAAATGATCGAATGCTATCAGGGAGGTGAGGGATCTCCCTGATACTATACGTATATGCGCATCTTCAACCACACTGAAAGTACAGTATGAGCAGGAGCAAGTCCGAAGTGCGGACAGGTGTTTATCGATAACCTTCGTTCCCATTGGTCAAAGAGTAAAAACTGCTCAGCCAATCACAGGGCGTGATAGTGAGTTGTGCCTCTCATCGGAGTCTCGCACTGTACGGTAGGTGGGATGTCACCGCAGCGAGAGCTTTGGATGACTTTGTCTGGACCGGAAAAAAAAAAATACTACGAGACAGAAAATACAAAGCGTAGGCAGCACACAACAGCATTAGGTTCGTGCTCGCACTCCGAGTATCACACCCATGCAGACTACACAGACAATAGCACAGGCAGGGCGCTTTTGCGATTGTTTGCTTTCATAATTGTGAAGGCAGTAATTTCTTTATGGGTATTTACAAACAACCAAATGAACATGAAAATGGAACAAAAGAGGAGCTATGGAAATTGAAATTTTATGTGGACTATACCTCAGAGAATAAGTTAAGCAACAGCGTAACGTCTATCTATCCATCTATCTATCTATCTATCTATCTATCTATCTATCTATCTATCTATCTATCTATTTACGTATGCTTGTGTGTGCACTCACATTACTTACACATTAATTTATAAAGTATGTATGTGAATGCATATTACTATCTGGAGACCTTGATTATGGTTTGTTTTAAGTTAAAGGGGAAATCCAGTCCAAATATAAGTTAGTCTGATAAGAAAGAGTAAGATATTACGGTTTCATTGGTTAAATTTTGATCGAAATCGGGTGAAAATAAGGAAGCTAAGACATTTTGAAGTTTAACTAATTTCTCAAGAAACGGTTCTCGAACGGTCAATATGAATATGCAAATGGCAAAGTGAGCATGCCATAACCCTCACAACTTGCCATGTAGTTTGTACATAAGATTTTGAAATTGTATAGTTATGCCCCAGGCTCAAATCCTGGTATATCTAACTGATCACTATTCTGAAGTTATTCAACCATAAATAACATAATGTTTCAGACTTCAATGACAGAAACGTTGAATTTTCTTCATTTCTTTGTACACGATCATTGGAAAATTGTGAGGATATGACATGGTTAGCTCACTCATTTCCATATTTATATCCACTGTACAAGAACTGTTTTGCAGAAATTAGCAAAACTTGAAAATGTCATAACATTTTTCTTCCCATTTCAGTCAAATCGTTAGATTGTACTCTTTTTTTATCAGTGAAAATCCATCGGGATTCGAACCCGAGACCTCCGGATTGCTAGCCCGGTGCTCTACCGACTGAGCTATAGAAAGCCCTAGTTCAGTGTTTGTGCCAGAAACCCTAAATTCTCAATGCTCGGATGGTCAGAAGCTATAGCAGTGTGTTTGTGTGTGACACACACGTACACACTTGAACCTGGCATAAACGCAAAGGATAATTCAACTTGGGGATAAAATATGCGAGGGATCACCAAAGTGATGCAGCTTTTTGAGTATGTAACAAACGCAAACAACTAACTTATATTTGGAATGGATTTCCCCTTTAACACATTTGAGGAGCAACCACCATCTGTCTATTTCTTTGTTAATCAATTGATCGGGCAATGTTTATCAACATCGAGTTTGTTTGTTTGTTTGTTTGTTTTTCTGGGACGAAATAATTTAGGCTTTCAAAATTTCCAGAAAATCGCTTGATTTGGTAATAACTGCATATCAATCATGTTATTTCATTGCTTGACCTTAGTCACAATGAGTTCGTGTTTATTCACGGCATTCTGGTCTTGCTGGATGGACCATTCTTTCTCGTCATCGTGGTTGTGTAATTATCATGACAATGTGTTCAACCCGTATGTTTCAACATCGTTCACGATAAAAGATATCCCGCCTTTAGCTTTTGCAGGCCCAGCCATGAGCCACCGCTGCCGCTGCCACGATGAGTTTACCAGCGTTTTTTGTCGTCCATACGGTACATTTTCGACGTACAATCAATCATACTCTGATTCTCAGTTTGTTTGTTCTCAAATTACAATCAATTTTTATAACAATGGCAACCGACAAGATTTTTAGAATGCTTTGATTTCGTCGACATAGTCTTTATGAGCATTCCGATTTTCATGGTTGAAAAGTCACAGCTGTACTAATCGTATAGATCGGTAGGGATACTTGATATAGGGTATATCTAAAAACTTATATCACATTCGTTTGCTAAAATAGAATATGGCAGGGTACGTTTTTGGCTGGCTAATTAGATCCCACAAAGGAGAAAGGGAAAATTCAAAATGATAGGGCGTTTTATATGAATTACTTTATTTAGTTATGTTCCGTGCGATATTGCAAATCGTGTTCATTTTATTGTCAAAAAGGAAAAAAATCACATAAGTGATGTTCAAAAACTCAAAAATAATAGTACAATAATGATAAAAGTACAAATGTGGGGAAACAGATATCATATTACATAAAATCTAAACCCCACAACAACAAAAAAGAATCAGAGTGTTGGCACATAAAGAGAGAAAGATAGAGAGGGGGAGACTCAGTATAGTGACAATGATGCACATGCTATATCATTGATATTGTCTGGATGGTAATTCATCACGACTACCTTGCGAGTTTATCACATAATAAACGAAAACAAATAAAGAACACGATTTGTGCAATGTTTACAGTGAACGTGATATAACCTCCGCACGTTTTATATACAGCTACGCACAGGACACTAATCATAAAAAGGGGGAATTCATCTTAGTATTTGATTACTGGTATTCCATTATTGATTCAGAGCAGTATAATGCACACCAGCAATTACGCGCATGGACGCAAATATATATAAAAATACACATGCATGCCCGTATCATTGTCAATGTTGCAAATCAGCTGTATATGTAAGATTTATATGCATGAGTATATATACATAGTTCGTAAAAAACACAGGCAAACAAAAACAAAATATAACCAAAGAAGAAAAAAAGTTAATCATATATCAAGCCAATGTCAAGCAATAAATTTTCGCATGTATTTATGCTCTCTGAGTGATGTGTGTCGCCTGTCGACTCGCACAAAGTGAGTGCATGTGAGAGAGAATTGAGTTGACACACTGTGCTGGTAGGCAAGATATTTCAATCTCTATCACTCTCGCCTTCTTTCTGCACCCACCACGCCCCTCCCCCATTTCCTCCTTACTTCTGCTACCAAATACCCAGAAGCACGGAGCATCATAAGGGGTTTGCACTTTACTATACAACGGTACATATTATCAGTCAGTGATACACATGCTTCAATGCTTTGGCGTGTCCTTCGCTAATTTTCTTCATCGCAAGCGAACGAGACAATTTCTGTTTCAGTTTTCAGTTTCTTTTGGCGGTAATTTGCCTAGATTCCTGTTTTGTTTTGTTTTAATTTGTTTCCGAGAAGATCAGAAATTTCTCACATCGTTGAGATTGATATGAAACGCAACGGCGTATCCGTAAAGAAGCGGAAATAATAATTGAGACGTTTGAGCTTCGTCCCTTGAATGTTACGCGAGTTTCCTGTGAACGGAAGAGCGCCACATCCCAAATTCTCCGACTGGTTCGTGAAAACTCAAGCAATGATCACAATATTGCTTGAATCGAAGGTAAGAATATCACCTGTTTCTTTCCTTGGTCCTTCAGCTATACGTTAATCAAAATTCACAATAATCGAATTCCACTTTTCGTGACTTCAGAAATTAGAGTTTTAACTTTTCAACTCATATCATAGATTTTTTCTATCGTCTTTCAAGCTTAATAAAACAGAGAAAATATTACTTTGATATGTCTGACACCCCACTAAGAAAGAAGAAACAGATAAAATTCAACCCGCAATGTGGGGGGGGGGGGGTGACATATAAATCATCATTCAAATTCAGTAGTATGTGCCTGAAACTTTATGTCAGAAATTGATAATGAAAGAAACATAACCATATCATCATCAAGTCTAAAATATGTGGGCTGATGGTCAGTATTAATTGTCTAGAAATTACGGTTCTCTGAGAACAATGATGTCATGTGTAATAATATTAATTCTGAGTTTCTTTTTTATCCCATTCTTTGATACCAAAGAGAATGGTTTAAAGAATGGGATCTCTATGAGCTACAATAACCCACAAAGAATAGAGCTACACCTGTAATTATAGACTTTCATATGCATATCTAAAGTTACAATTATTTAGCTTGCATACCTTGTCAGAGTACAAATAAAGAGCGAGTTCGTATATGTCTCTTATCTAAACTCTTATACGCAAGATCGTCCATGGGTCTAACCCCTAACTTAACGAAGGTTCTGATGCATATAGCCAGCCCGGAGAGGACAATAAAAATGGAACCGCACAAAGGGTAGTAATAACAATGTTGAATCGTTATTATGCTTGTGGATTTACTCACGACAACTTTCCTCGTACATAATCTGCGTTGGTTATCATTCGTTTCTTTTTATTTTATTTCCAACACATTATGACCACAACATTTGAATACACATATAGCGATACAACAATGCAATGGAAAACAAACTATGAACAGTGATACAATTTTGTAAATGTCAAGACGAGTAAAGAAAAAAAAAATGCAGTGAAATTGCAATATATGATAGCATTTAGAAGAATCCAATCGATTATTGCCTTCAAAACGTTCTCTCGAGTACGACCATTGCTGGATGGCTACTGAGAACAGAATTCAGTCTTCAAACTGGTGGTGTCATCACCGATTTAAATCATATCATACTCTGTCCTGATGATACCAGTCTTTATTCTGTGAATTTAGTGTTGCTTTCACAGGAGGAGATGCTAGAAAACCAGGCAATGTCTTTCGATGTCCCGCGCTGACCGATAGCAAAACATAGGGAAAGGAAGAAAGACACACAAACGGACAAAAAGTACCTTCACATGTTAGCCGTCACATTAATCATATTTACTCGGGCTTACCATAGGACACACACTCGTATGGCAGGAGAAAATACAGGCTTCGCCCATCATTTTTAGCTTTCAAGTTATTGATTTGCTAACCACTTCAGCCAACCGGATGGCTGCACGGTCTCAACAATATCTAATCATCACAAAGGGCATCAACAATACACCATCGTTACGAAAAAGAACTGGGTTCTAACTGGTCCCAATAGGCCTACAGTCAGGTCCGCCAGGCGTTTAAAGGAGCATGCATTTATTTTAATCATTCATTCTTCCAACAATTGCTTGCACTCTCAAAACTTTCGCATAAAAAAAATTAATGAATATTCTACGTATTTTCTTTTTAAGTAAAAAGAACCTCCTTTATGCAACACACCAGGAGGGAAAGAACAAAAGCTACCGGCAGATAGATATTGAAAGCCATCTCTGAAGGTTATGACCTGTCTATTGCATATGAGACAAATCAGTCACATTGTAATATGTGAAAGCAACATGGGTGTATGGGTGTTTAGTACAACGTACATAAAAGTCCAGGCTCCTGAACGGCTAACTCCGGAAAAGATTTCTGCTCGATTCGACAGTCCTTGGACAAATATGTTAACAATCATCATCAATACCCCTCTTGATCCAATTTCACAAAATTAATAACCTGGCAGTGATGACGTAATAATGACTGCAGGACACTGCGGAAGAGTTGCGCAATATTTAGGAGGTAACCCTGAGTTGAGAAGACGTGATTGCTCATTAATGTTTTATCGTCGGTCATTTATTAGTAGTAGTATTGTCAGCATTATCATTGTTACTATAACTACTATAATCGTCTACTACTACTACTACTACTACTACTACTACTACTACTACTACTACTACTATTACTACTACTATTACTACTGCTACTACTACTGCTGCTGCTATCACTACTACCACATCTACTTCTACTACTACTGCTGCTGCTACTATTACTACTACTATTACTACTCATACTGCTACTACTACTGCTGCTACTACATACACTACTACTTGTATCATCATCATTATCATTATAATATATTTCACATTATTTTATAGCAGTAGTTGTAAGAGCAGTTATAGTAACAGAAATTACACATTGATTTACAGTGCATTTTATTTTATTTTATTTTATTTTATCTTATCTTATCTTATTTTATCTTATCTTATCTTATCTTATCTTATCTTATCTTATCTTACCTTATCTTATCTTATCTTATCTTATCTTATCTTATCTTATCTTATCTTATCTTATCTTATCTTATTTTATTTTATTTTATTTATAGGCATTAATGGCCACTTATATTTCATGTTGATTGCAGACTTTTACAAGCTGAGCCGGAGTCAGATGTTTGAGCGATGTCTAAAAACTTCTTCGGATGATTTTTATTTCATATGACACATATGCAAAAAAAAAAAAAAAAAAGTCGCTTTACGAGGACAGTATACTGGATGAAAGGTGAAAAAGACATCAGTCCGACCAGGAAACAGTCGTTATGGCTTTCGAAAGGGACGACGAATTCGACATTGCGGAGGAAGTTGCTAGAGGGTTGGCCCAGCGAAGCGGCGACAGTTCTTTACCGTGCGAAGTCGAAGTGGACGTCGGGGTGGAAAGGATGCTCGACTTTCAATCACCATTTTGTGGCCCAGTTCCTAACGGGCCTTACCACAATTACGTAGCGAGCAACGGCTTCGAAAACGCGCAGCCGACACCATTTCCAACGTCGCCGTCGATGACCTCACCGGTACTGACGCATCCATACCAGTACGGTCACGGGATGATGAACGCGCCCAGGGCAAAGCGGAGTTCCGTGGGGAGAAAGCCGCCGAAGGGTCCTGATGGTATTCGCCGCTATAGCAGCCGCCGAGCCACTGTGGAGAGACGCGATCGGATAAACTCGCGGGAACGAGACCGGATGCACCAGCTCTGTGACGCCTTCGAGCGGCTGCGACAAGTACTTCCTTTTAAGCGACCAAAACAAGGGGCGCACAGGCAGAAACTCAGCAAAATTAGCACTCTGCTATTGGCGCAGAACTACATTCGAGCCCTGGAAGAGATGCTGGAGCAACCGCCCGATCAAGACGTCTCCGCTGTAAGCACCACTTGCGGCGGTTTCCCGGCGTCGTCAACGTCGTCTACCGCTCACTTCGATCTCCGCGACCCTTCTGGACACTTCCCCTCGGAGTACTACCCTTGCGAAGAGGTGAACGGTTACGAAAGACGTTTCGGTAGTCAAAACGGATACGGCGCCGAGCACGGATTCGGCGAGTGTCCGCAGGAGTTCTATCGAGTTAATTCTGCGCAATATCACTACCTATAATCTGGTTTAGATTCCTCGCTGGACAATGACATAGGAAATGATGTGAGATTGGAGAAGGAAAAGAAGGAGATGATGAGATAAAAGAAACTTGTCAAACCTTTTCCTGCTCATCTCTCGAGCTGAAAGATCTTCAAAGTGGTTCCGCTTGCACTGATTCAGAACTCATGCACCGCTCCCTAGTCAAGTTGCTTAATGTCAAATTTTGAGACTGCTGTTACAGGGCCCCGTTTTATCAAAAGATATAATCGATTATAAATTTCCTTACCACACAGGCTGCCATAGACATACGATAGAAATCAACAATATAATAAATTATAATACTTCACAAAACAGGGCTCAGGGTGGATAAAAGCACCGAATTCGGAGAGATGATTCCTTGGGGATATACTCATTGATTTTAAAGTAGGGGTCCTATGATACTTTTCATTTTTGTTTCTTTATGGTTTAAAATACTGAATTTCGCTGTTTGTGATATAGATAATGCTGTATTTGTATACCCGAGGGAGCATGATAACAGAAAAAAGAGGCTACGGTCTGTAGTTAATATATTGAACTGATTCACTGAAATGAATCCAGTTTGAAATACTATGATCAACATTAAAGCATTTAATACCTAGAGGTAGTTAAATCAGTTACCAATTTATGAAAAGAAAACGCTGTAAATGTGTAAAAGTGTGACGTATTCACCACTTAAGAGTTGCATAGACTTGCAGTTGAGAGTTACATTATAAGGGCAGAAGAACATGCTACTATCTTGAGCATGTACTGCCACTTCCAGAGAAAGAACTCACAAATGATGATGTAATTTCGTGGGCGTCATTGTTATCATGCTCTTAACAACCTTGAGGGGAAGATCTTCCAGCAAAGTTTGCTCTCCTCCATTGCTCTATGAGAAGTGACGAGTCGGCCTCTGCTGTTATGATCAAGATTATGATCAGAATTTCGTGTCAACAAGCCCGGACCAGTAATTAGGATTTTTATGAAGGAGGGGGGGGTTCAAAATTAAAAAAATATGGGCCTTTCTGTAAAAATGATATCATAAATATACCACTCCAAGACCCCATGGAAGGGGTGTTTTATTATATGTATTTTATATATATATATATATATATATATATATATATATATATATATATATATGTATATAGTTTGATTTCATGTATGTAGCTTATCAGCCATGTTAATAGGCTGGTCGTTTTTGTGCCTATTAGCCATCATCATCTAATACCAACTTCAGCATCATCCTTCTTGGATTATTTTTGCATGAGATGTCATAACCATGCACGTCTTTCAGGTTGATCACTTCCTGGTAATGAATATGAAGGAGTGCAAGTGACGTCAGTCGAGTTCATGGAAGAAATGAAAGAAATGTTTTCATGGGGGTGCGAGACTCTGTTCAATATTTTGGGAACATACAAGTGGAGGGAGCGTGTAGGAGGGAAGTATTCCCCTCTTAAGCGAGGGAACTTTTGCATTTCTTTTTTAGTAAAATTTTTCTTAAAAATTGTAATAGAATCTGAATTCTTATTCATACTAATCAACTTATCATGTGATTAAAAAATATAGCTACCAAAGAGAAGAAAAAGAATAAATTCTGTAAGTGTTGATTGATTTCCTTATGTACCAGTACTGATTAAATTATTGGAAAACCTAACATCTTAGTCTATAAAGAGAAAGGGGATCAGAAAAGCCTTTTCTCCAAGCTGCATGCGTAGGGCCATCATGGTCGAGTATGAGTCATATTGGCCCTTATCTTGTTCAGTCATGCACTCGCAGGCAAGACTCAACCATGCACCCCGACGAAAGAGGGAGGGGGGGGGGGAAGGGTCAACCTATCCCGGCGATTAATTTTTGTATTGATGGATTTGAATTTTGTAAAATTAAATAGATTAAAAATGTTCTATTGCAATTGAAGCTTTGGAAAGAAGTTTTGCCCTTTATTTTCTTTTCTTTGTTATTCGAGCGAACCCAGCTCGTCAGAGGGGGTGGGTTGGGTTCATTCAGCCCCCTCCCCACTTACTTGTCTGGAATGTATAGTTATGTTTACGCTTACAGCTTGATTATAGGAGATGAATATTTTCTTTCAGTGTCAGAGAGTGAAGAAAATCATTTTTTTTTTAACATTTTATTACAATGATGTCCAAATTAAGGTTCTATTGAGCAAAACCAAAAATTTAGAAAAACAAAACAAAACATTG
The DNA here is from genome assembly GCA_033980235.1 of Diadema setosum. Classification (NCBI taxonomy): domain Eukaryota; kingdom Metazoa; phylum Echinodermata; class Echinoidea; order Diadematoida; family Diadematidae; genus Diadema; species Diadema setosum. The sequence continues at coordinate 6,850,390 of CM067064.1, forward strand.
TAGTCACATTATCCACAATAAGTATGACCTGAAAAGTGTGGGGGTGGGGTGTCATAAGCGTTGGCCATGTTTAGATGTAATATCTTTTGAGCTTTTCGTTAAAAACATGAATGTTATTTAATAGTGCTCAAGGAAGTAGGACGCCAAATTTGATGCTTTTATCCACCTTATAACACTAATTTCTCTATGCTTCCTGGCTATCTGTTGTTCGTTTGGCGATAATACGAGGAAAGAGCACATCGATCAATGTCAGTGCAACAACGCAACACAAACTTTCGTCTCACCTCCCTGGAGTAATCCTATTGCTTTGATTCGTTTCATCTGCAATGACCACCGTGAGAAATTAACACCATTGAGCGGGTGTGCAAAAAAAAAGAAGAAAACAAAACATATCGTGCTACGTTATTACCTAGCTATCTTTGCAATCAGCATAAACACTAACCTTTTTTTTTTTTGCATTTTATTGAGCGGTCTATTAAACTTTACGTTTCACTTGTGTTCTTAAGCTTATCCCACATGTACTAAATCGTTATGGATTTGCAATGTCCCATGACCCAAGTTTATGTATTACTTTTTGTCTTCGACCGATTTTTTTAACATCATGTGCCTTTTTATGTTTCTTCTTTACATTTGGAGTATTCCTCTTCCTCTGATACAACAGATTTAGATTAAAACAACAACATATTTTGGTCCTTATCGGCGTTGTCGTTTGTGCTTGATTATGTTGTGCATCGCAAACAACATTTTTCTTTTATTTTTTTATTTTTTAGTTGAAATATGTCATCATAATTCTGACTGTTCGTGCCAATGCTGCTACTTATGATGATTGTTATTGACTAGTTGACAGGGCAGTGTAAAGTAAACTAGGTAACAGCCACACGTATCATCACCACCCGAATATATCAGCCGGTTCTCCCATGTTTGACTACTTCATCGGGGCTTCCCCTTCTGACTCTTCATTGTGAAAAGTGACGTGGGTTGTTTTACCTGTATATAGTCTGAGTCTCATATACACAATACATGGAACAGAAAGACTTGACAATGTGGATTAAGTGCCTTGCAAATGGGCACTTCCGTTTAACTGCCTGGTTGATGAGACTCGAACCTATAGCCTGTATGGAAGCCCTGGGTCGAATAGCCACTCAGCCACGAAACTCGTTTAATGCAACAATAATGTTCAGAGGTGATAACAATGATTATGGTGATGATGATGATAATGATGATGATGATGATGGTGATAATAACGATTATCATATATGACAAAAATAAGTACAACATTTTTATCATTAGCATTATTAATGTGATCAATTTCGTCATAATAATATTCATCTTTTCAGATACAAATTTATGATTACTGATCTGTAAAACCAGTATTAAATCAACTAATATTCTCCGTAATTCTTTGAGTAGATAATCTCTTCTGTCTTGTTTATCTAATAAGATAGCTTGAATTTTCGTAATCCAAATTCACAACACACAGTCATCCATAACCACACTCATAAACTTTTCTTCCAATATTTAATTCACTTCCATTAAAACATGATAAAAAAGCAATAAACATACATTCTCTTCATCGCACACACACACACACACACACACACACACCATACGCACACACAGACTCAATCAGACAGGCTAATATTCGGTAAATACTTCTGCAGTATCAGTCCCGTAATCACAATATATGTGAAGAATCTTTTTATGCCTTTCTTTAAACTGCTTACTTATATAATCACTTCGTCTCGACACGGATTTTCATTTTCACCCACTGTGAATACACACAAGGCTCATCATACATTGTCACACTAAGTATGAGGGAGAGAACTGTAAACTTCAAACAACACATATAAAGATATCAAATAGAAATATAAAATTTCGTTTCGAGGACATTATATTCTAACGATTTATTCATGATATAAATGATAATGCAAAAGTACTAAGACGACGTCTTTGATGACGCCCTGAAGACTTTTCTGGGTTTTTTTATGCGTTATATCCGGACAAAATAAAAAGACGATTATACATTGGAAAATTAGATAATGAGTTGTTCCAACAAATCCGGCCCCCATTTCATAAAAGATGTTAGGATAGCTGCAACTCTTGCTGGAATA